>JAEMWC010000323.1:577500-612500 GCA_016490735.1 Pachyseris speciosa
TAGGTAACCAAAAAGTTTGGGTGAGGTTTTTTGTTATACTTCGCTCTTAAATGTCTCTAAGCTCCAGAGGTCGAAATGTTCTTTAAGTGTTTCTAATGTAACTCTAAGAGGATTTTGCGGTTAAAGTTGAAACTTGAGAGGCATAGCACAGGCTTGCACAAAACAGGAGGGGCTCATCACCCCTTTTGTGGTTTTTCGTACAGTTCTTGGCCTGCAGAAAGAAAACATATTATCATTTTGGTTTCCCAGTACCCCCCTTGCCGTATCAAACGGCAAGAGTACTACCCAGAGACAGGAAACACAATGGTCGTGGCAATGGGCGATATGTGTGCACTCATCCATGCGCCTTTGATTAGTTTCCACCTTTCCTTCGAGATCCACTGTTTTCCGCCAGCCTTTAAGCTTTGGTATTATGTTTCTAAAGATTCTTTTTGTGTCATCTTCCATGTGTTCACTGAAATATACCTCAAAAAGGGTAATTAAAAAAAACGTAAAAAATTCCCACATTGACCAATTTGAACAGAATTTTCACCAAAAGAAAGACAAAGACCTCTACTATAACACTCCGTAAAAAATATTACGTTTCGTTACTATTTATTATATTTTAGCCTCCGCCATTTTGGTCTAAAATGACCACATTAAATAGGTCCGCAATGCGTACTTCTCCGATACTTAAATAACGCTAAAAGATTCCGATATTGACCAAATTGGACAGGATCTTTACCAAAAGAGAGACAAAGACCCCTTCTATAAAACTGTCTAAGAACCCCGGGCAAAAAGCAGTAATTCCAGTCACTATCTTATTATATTTTAACTTCCGCCATCTTGGTCGAAAATGCCCACAAAATAGGTCCGCAATGCGCACTTTTTTGCTACCTAAATAACTTTGAAAAACGGTAGAAAATTCACGTTTTAACAAAACAACTTGAAAATCACACAAAGTATAGTCCAATATGTATTCTTTCTGTTGATTGCCATTTAAAAAAAGCTGAGTTAAAATTTCGAGTTTTTGCGACTTTCTTTGCACAACATTCTAACAGCAGCACATTGACATTGATCAACCGGAAATTTTAAAGTGCAATATCTTCCTTTGGTTTTATTCAAATACAATGAACTTCCAGTATGATTAAGTACCAACCTATTACAACAGTCAGTAAACAAAACATTTAATTTAGTTGACACAGAATGGCACTACAGCTCTCCAAAGTTTGACACTAAATTTCTTCCAAAAATATGTGTTTTTTAAAATAGATGTCTTTATAAGCTGATAAATAAAGGTGTTTTATTTTAAAAAGTCCAAACTTATATGACACATTGATGTAATATTGGACTATTAACTGTGTTAAACTCACATTAATATATTAAAAACAAAGGCTTTAACGATGATGTTAAAGCACATCTTCAAACTTTTTACTGATTTTTTATGGATTTTACTACTTCGAGGATATCTCCAAAAATATTTGACAATATTATCCCAAACTTGTTGTGCACACTTTGCTGTTTAAGCTGTTTAAACTCAGGTGGTAGTTTAAAATTTGATTAAAACTGGTACGAGATATCAAAGATTGAATATATAAAAAAAACATGAATCAAAATTAGAGGGAAAAAAACTGCTTCCCTTTGACTAATTGTAACTTTATTGTAATTTAGCAGAAATATATTAAAATTGCATCATTCTTTTGCTTAGAAAAATATCTTTACATTCCAGTTTATTTGGTGTCTTAAAATGTTATTGACGAGGAGAAATCAATGAAAATAAAAATAAAAAATTTCATCGTCTTCGGTCGAATTTGCCCACATTTCTCAAACTTTAAGTAAGTCCAGCTTAGTAGCATTGAGAGGTAATAATTCCTAACAAAGCTTTGATTGTTGGCTATGTATTGAAATATATCTTGTGTAAATCTCGCTTCTCTAGATTAAAATGGGAGTGAGATAAACACAAAAAACCTTCTCAGCGAATCTGCCCACATGACAAATTTTTCATGTCAAGACGCACATTTCGTGCTGTGGAACAAAGAGCTTTTAACCAAATCGTGTAATCTTTACACACAACATGTTCCTATCACACAGAAACAATTTGTAGTTTTTTCAAGAGCAAACCACCTAATCTAGGAAAGTTACAAAATTTAACTAAAGTTAGAGTGAATTTCAGGCGTACTTTTTTTTCACAGACGTGTAAGTACAGTATAACAGTTATACCTTTACTGCATTTTTTTCCTCAAAGTTTTCGACTTTCTAAAACAAAGTGGTACAGGAGGGGTTTTCTCAGCATCGCGTGGTAATATTCTAAGTCACGTGATAGCGAAATTTGAGAGCTTGCGGCCATTGTTAAGTACGATTCCACGAAAAGGTCGAATGTGCCCACATTAAAAAAATTAAAATCATATATCTTTCTGAAAATGCAACCGATCAAAACATAACTTACACAACACAAAGAACATGTAACAGGCTTTGCGTGTTGAAAAGGACAACTCCCAATCTTTTAACGGACAAAAACTAGGTAACTTTAAATCTCACGTGGTCAGAGGTGGGCAACTTCGACCGTGGAGGACACCAATAGTGGTAGTGGTAGTGGTAGTGGTAGTGGTAGTGATAGTGGTAGTGATAGTGATAGTGGTAGTAGTAGTAAATCGCTTTATTTGCATTACCGCAAGATTTTGCAGTATTGCAAAACCTTAAATATATACTAGCTAATTTAAAAGAACAAAACAAGGGTAATGGTAATAATATCCTAAGTTACATCACTTTCTTTTGATAATAACAATGTATCACGTATATCAGTACATGAGGAAACAAACTTCATTGCTGGCTTATTTACATTATACAGTAGAACCTCGATTATCCGGACCTCGGTTATCCGGATTTTTCGATTATTCGGACTTGCTTAGCTGGTCCCAGTTTTTCATGAATATTAATTAGCCATATTTAAGTTCCGCAGCAAAACTTTTCCCCTTGGAATTAAGTAACGAAACTCCGGTTCAAACTGAATTTGTTTCGCTTAAAAACGCAAATCTGTACGCGTTTTGAGCTCACGCGCGCCGTACCACGGCAATGTATTTCACTGAGCTCTGATTTGCTCAGGTGTTCTTTGTTTCTAGGTGAAATTACACGCTCCAATAGTTCAGTCACTCAGTTTTAGTTTTGGCTCATTAATATTCATATTTTCGATTATCCGGACTCTCGATTATCCGGACTGTTCAGCTCAGTCCCAATGAATCCGGATAATCGAGGTTCTACTGTAGTCGTTAGAGTTCTTTAGTAGTTTTATTTTTTCTGCAGTTGATTTACTTTCAATGTCAGGTATTGTTTCATTGATTCGGTGAAAGAAGAAATGAGTTTCATTTTCAACTTGATTTGACTTGCACAATGGGCATGAGCATGATTGTCGAAAACAAAGGAAAATGCAAATTATTCCCCTGAACCTCGACTTGGTTCTTTTGCTCTCCCACAATTTGAAACTAGCCTATTCAGCATTTTGCGTGTCGAGAAAGCGGGTTTCGTTTTCGGTTGCCATCATTTCGTAATGTCAACAGCTTCAGGAAAACGTTTTCTACGTCTTCCCTCGTCTAGACTAGAGGACACTCCACGAGATTTTCAACATTTTGCGCCGTTTGTGAAAAACAGCAAAATCATAATTTTCACTGACGTCGAATATGCGTTGTCTGCTAATAAATCAATGTCTTTTTAGAGCAAAAATGAGATATTACAAAATTTTCAGTCCAAAATATGACGGAAAAGCCGAGCTTGCACTAACCAAAACAAAAGTCTGCAAAAAAGATAATGTTTCCTTGATAAGCAGTCAGGATGAATGCATTCTTTGTAGGGCGTATTTGTTGGTAACAGTGCTCTCACTGCTGTAACAAACCTGCTCTCCAGGGTTTTTCTACTATTCTTATATTCTGCATTCTGTTTGAGTTCCTTGTTTCCTGCAACGTCTCTTAACGCCAAATTATTTACATCTCCGTGCTCTCTAAAGATATCTCTCAAGTCTTCCTCGTCTTTTCCTGAAACCGGAACTACCTAAAAAAACCATTTAGTCTTATACACTATTTTGCTAATGATTAGTTCTTAGTGAATTGTGGGTAGATCCCGTCCTTTGTGGGAGCAAACGGCCATTTTAGCACGTAATTTAAAATTGCAATTTTGACTGTTTACTCCCACAAAGGACTCAAAGTTCAAATACTTTTCCATTGCTCGATGGGAACAGGCATTCTGGTCTCCGAATGGAAGGGTGGGTTTGAATCCCGCTCCTGAAAATTTTCTTTTTTTTCCTATTCTGCTTGATTCGACCATCCGTGCAAGCAGTTTTTAGAATTGACCATGCAAGGGGCTATGGGTTCGAAAAGTAAACACGAGAATAATGTTATTTTTCTCAAGCATAATTTCAGCTTCCAAACAACAATAACAATTAAACAAACAAACTAAAAACGAAAACTCATCAATGGGACCAAAATTCGTGGGCGCTCGTTGATCGTCTCTTATGTGAGGTGCAAGTTTATTACTATACTTGTAGCTGAAGATGCTGTGTGTAAAAATTCCTCTCAAAAATAATACAGGACTTCTCTTGACTGTGGTACAACTTGCGAAGAGCTTTATTATATTTTCTTTGAAGGTAAAGGATCAAACACGATATACATGTAGCATGAAAATGTTCAGGGAGTTTAAAACCCATGTTTTTCCAGACCCTAGAAAACATCCAGCACGGGACCCGCTTCGCTCCCTTCAGTTTAAGATTCCGCGTAGGTTTTCCGTTGTTTACTAAATATACGGTTGATATGCCTCTATTCAAAGTTTGGAATGCTGAGGAAAGAGATCGGAAAAGAGTTTTGGCGCACTATTTTTCGGATTTGGTTGACAAACGTAAGCGATTTTAGGGCAAAAAAATTGTTAGGAGCGGGGGGCGTGCCAAAATGCTTCATGCAACGAGTAATTTGCTATAGATTTATACTTGGTTTGTCCTTTATGAGGCCCGGACTGTGGGGCATTTGGCCGTCTAAACTAGCAGGATATTTGATCACCAGGGTATTTGATCAGAAAATTTTTCAGAAAAGTTAATCTAGAAATAGGCAACTTTTATTCTATCTCACTAGTTAGACCAATACTTCAAGCCCATTTGCCTACACCTTCTTACTTTGACAAAAGTGACAGAACTGAAAGTGGCTAGCCTTACTACGTATAATGAATAATATATATATATATGTATATATATATATATATATATATGTATATATAAATATATATATATATATATATATACCCTGATGAAGTCTTTTAATAAAGACGAAATATTGGCAAAGTCGTATTTTCCAGTTCTTGGCTATTATATATATATATATATATATATATATATATATATATATATATATATATAACCAAAACCTATATCAAGTCGGAATATGTAATATAGCATGTTTGAAGTCCAGGTTGCATTCTGCTCGCTGCTATTATCCCTTAACCAATTCAGTGATGCACAGTGGCGTGTGTTTTTCATGTCCTTTATTTAATCGTTATCGATAATGTTTACAAGGTGAATTTTTTACCTACAGTGCTTGAAACTATGTTCCACCATATGAGAGGTATATAAATTTTTTCGCGGTATTACTTGTTTAAAATCATAACGGAGGTGAAATCTATGGAAGCACTTTTTAACCTTAAACCCTTAAAGACTTATTTTTAGACTTAAAGGTAGTCTAAAATATTACTGACATATTTTGGTCGGAAATATATAATCAGATTTTCGTGAACCTGTTGTCACACCCCCAACGATTTTTCTAATAATTATGGGAGAATCAGTTAGCATCGACAAGGACGACTCCCCCACCTCCCTCTTAACAACGCTCATCTGGTGTCAAACCCTGCAATGGGATATGCCAGTCAACTTTACCTCTATTGTGGAACAAGAGGAAATCGTTAGCACACTTGAAGTAGTTCTTACCGAAAAATTCCACTTCAGAATAAGGAGAAGGATGACCTCCTTTCTTGACGTAATGTTTTTTGGGTGAATTAGACCTTCAAATTTCTGTGCTTCGTTTCCCCAAAGAATCCAAGCAGATGGCTCAGCTGTAACACTAATATATTCGATTAGAGCTTTTGTAAATGGTTCCCACAAAGTCATATGAGACTGTTTCTGTCCTTTGACCGTCGTCAACGCTGAATTCAACAACAAAACGCCTTGATTTTGCCATGGAGTTAAATCACCATTATCCAATCCCACACAAAACCCTTCCCACTTCAACTCGACAAGAACGTTGAAGACGCTCGGGACCTTTTTTGGATCTACTCCACGCTGCAGGCTAAACGCCAGGCCGGTGGGCTGGCCTACTGTGGGAGTTGGATCTTGACCTAAAATAATAACTTTGATTTCATTCAAAGGGACATTGAAGGCTTTGAAAACGTCATGCAATTCGGGCTGAATGGATTTTTTTTCCGTGACAACTTGTTGTTTAATTTTATCTGAAATTTCTATTATTTGTTTCTCAGCCACAACTAAGAATTGCACCCACGATGCAACTTTTGGAAAGCAATGATATTTGTATATATACTCCGTGATGGACGCTGTTTGGTATGTCGCTGTTAGACAGTCGGGGTGTGTTTCCGTCATCATCTTCTTTACTTTCGTGTCCATGTTTTTATCCAAGAGCGTTCCATTGATTTGATAGGCTTCATGCATTCCTAAAGTTCGCAAAAAAGTAAGTTATAAAAACGTCCCTGATATAAAAAGTGTGAATTCATTTTCCCTTCCGTAAGTTGCAGTTTTCAGTATAGTTGGCCTGAAAGCATTGTGTTAGAATGCAGCCTAACTATAGCCCTTTGATTGTTGACAACTTGTATCACAGAAAGAAGGGCTGAAATTTCTTCTTCTTCTTTACGACTCTGAATATATAAAATATTTGCAGTTAACCAGCTTAGCTATTACTTGACAAAACATTCTGCTTTCTCGTGGGGCAACAGGGCTTTTGAACTTCTCGCTTCTCGGCCTTTCTACTACCGCTCGCTGCCTCTCCTCATTAATTTTCACCTTTCTGTGCCTTTCCTATTACAAGCTACCACGCAAACGTGTGAAATTGTGCTATTTTTTTCCGGTTTCCGCCCCCTGTAAACCTCCCACCTATTATACTCCCGGGTTCCGCCCCCTGTCTTCCCCCAACCACATGAATGAACCACAATCCACCAGACAACGAAGAGCAATTTGTCCCCATATAACGTGGTTAATTCTATGAACAATTCCTTACGATTGGTATGCTCGGAAATTATTGGACGTTGCTGCCCTTGCCTTAGATGTGCATGATACTTTAACTATAGCGTCCCCTTTCTACGCCTGCCTTGCAGGCTACTTCAGCTGTAGATTAATCCCTGGCCAAACAAGAAATTGGTAACCAAGCATCATCAACCATTGTTTGGTGTCCAAACATGTTGATGTTTGAAGCCCTGGCCAAACGGTAGTCAAACACGATCAGACTAGACCAAACAAGGTGGCCAAACGGTAAAATGTTTGGTCACCACTGAGGCCAAACAATGGTAGTCTTTACACTAGTAAAGACTTAAGACTTAAGAGCTGCTAAGTTTTACTTAGCCAAAAATATGTGTGTGAAGCCCCAAGTAAAATCCCAAGATATTTTACTTTGCATCTCATTACGGTCGGAAAGTTAAAACTATTCAAGAAAGTTTCAAGTGACTTGAAAACCATCCTTAGAAGAGTGTAGCTAAATGTCGAGTGTCAAGGGTCGCGGGTAAAAGTCGAGGGTGAGGGTGAGGGTCAAGGGTGAAGGTCGAGGGTGAGGGTAGAAAGTGGAAACAATTAAATAAACTATGTAGGTTTCTTGAGCTTTGAGGTGGACGGAGCCCGTCAGTCAACTTTCAGAATTAACTGCGTGGGAAAATAAACTTCAGATATATCTCAAGGAAAAAACAACACTTGTGTGTGAAGCGTTAAGTCAGAAAAAATTTCCTTGAAGTATCTTGACTTGAAATCTGTCTAAGTATACTTGTCATCTAGTGTAAAGACTACCAATGTTTAGTCGACTTAGCGGGGGCTTTTTTTTTTTGGTGTTTGCCATTTCAGTGTTTATACTGTGATGAAGATATTGTAAGTTTTCCTAACCGGGTATCCTCTAGAGTTCTCCAAATTTTTACCCTATGAAAAACCTCAGCATGTCTTCAAAAGCTACGAACAACTGCGTGGGAGGCTACAGATGAGTTGGATATCAACTGGTTATCAGAGTTAGAGAAGAACAGTTGTTGACGCTGGCAGTGGAGCAGGTAAAGTAAAGAAGGTCTTCAAATTGTTTCCTTAGTCTATACGGTTAGAGTGAGACTGTGCCAATCATTGACCGCCTGACAATAACCAAATTAAATGTTAACTGGCCAGAAACCTATTGAATTAGACTATGCGTTCATTCCGCATGCGCTCTTAACTAACCATATTTAAATCCCGCTTTTGCTGAACTGCCTTCACTTGCAATTGGCAGAGGAGATCTTCCGATTGCTACAAAACAAGAGAAAAAATAGAACAAGACAGCACTTCTATGGTTAATACAGTATTTTGCTGTAGTTTGAGAAGTTTGTTTGTTGAGCGTTGAGATTTTTACTGGTACGCTAGTCTTAACTCTAGTGCCGCAGGAAAAAAGCAATGAACTGCGGAACGTCGACTTGGACGAGGGAAAACAGCAACGACCAAAACGTTTGCAAGGGTAATCCAGGGTAATGTCAACCACACATGATTAGTCATGAACCGAACAAGGGACGAGGTCACAAGGAGATCGAGCAACTAAGCTAATTGTTCTACTTGCTTTGGTTTGAACTTGCCTAAATTATTTAAAGCCATTTATTTTTTTTTTAATTTTATCTATTTTTTGCTATTGAAGATTAGTTGCCTCTGTGTGAAATGCCTGGCTACGTCCAATTTTCTTTCTGGACTCTAATATCCCTTGTAATGCTAGAATTTGCTTTTCCCGCTAGTTATAAACCGCGCAAAAATATGTTCTTACCTTAGGAAGCACTGTACTTGTTTCTTTGAATAATGGCTCGCTGATGGTGACTGAGGCTTTGTTATGAAACATGTCGTCACTCCAGAAAATTACATGATTTAGATTTATTCAAATTGTTGCATAATTGGCCTAAATCAGATAGCTGATCCTAACCTGAACGCGCACTAAACCACGGCTAAAACTGACGGCCATATCTGGGTGAATATTTTCAAACATGATTATGTGTCTGAACTGGAAATTTGTAATATCTCTGTAATATCTACTTAAAGTTACGAAAGAAGAAAGACCCCCTAGGTAAAGTTTGCAACATCGAACATCAATTAGGAGTTGGAATCAGTTGAAACCTATGTTTTTCCAGTTCTTCTCTTCCAATGTTTCAGTTCCTAACTTTGTTGCTAGTATCTCAGTCCCATTAGATATACTGGACAAATAAGAAGAACGTTAAATATACCTTGGCACGTTTTGGCCAGCAACAAGACCATGGAAAATATGACCTTTGTAATCATGATGTAACAGTGTTCTAAAGGGAACAATATATTTGAATTTTTTAGCACTTTATTGATCAAAACAAGCAACAAAACAATATTAAATAAATCAGCGTACAACTAGCTTCTACACTGCGGGGCACAAGTCATGGCACAGTGCCCTCTTTTCCCTAAACTGCGAGCAGTCCCTCTATCTTTCTTTCGTCGATCTTGTGAGCAAACGCGAAGCCCGAGCGAGCGGAAATTGGGGCGAGCGGAAGTCAAGTCGAGCGAGTGGAAAGAAGGAAGGACTGCAGCCTTTTCTCTTTGCGACGCGTTCAGATAACTCAGCCGCGTGTCGCGTGGGCCAAAAGTAAAACTTTCGCGCATTTGAGAATTTTCAAGCGATTATTTTAGTCTCTGTGGAAAGCTAGAAACCTCTAGTTTTTAGATTTTTTAATTGCCACTCACGAAATAATTTCAAGAAGTTGAATTATAAAATAGCGCTCTGATGTTGTCCGTGAATAAGATAATACGCTCCGACGAAGGGCTAACACTCGAAACGTCAGCTAATCGAATCCCTGTACGGTGGTCAATTTACATTTTCAACTCCGTTGATAAACCAAATTTTCGTGTTTCACTCCCCAACCGACGCAGCACCACAGTTTCTTTAGAAACTAATCCCCTTAATACTGTATTTGTCTTGCCGGAAAAAATATACTTAAAACTTAACTCGCATTTTATTTGTATTCTAGCTTATTCTTACAATAATGTTGGTCTCGGCGGAAAGCTAAATCCTTGCAGTTTTGATTTTTGCATTCGCTTGCGAAAATGTTCACAGAACATGGAAAAAAAATTATCCGTGTACGAGTCCAGCGGCTTGAGTGACCGCCGTCCCACAGAATAAACAAACAATGACGCTCTGTTTTCGAAAAATTCTAACCCTCGTTACTTTCGTCGTAAAGCAATAATTTTGGTCTCTGTGGAAAGCTAGAAAGGTGCAGTTTTTAGATTTTGTTATTAGCGCAACGAAATCTGTTCAAGAAGTTAAAATCGGTTTCCGTCAATGAATGAAATTGGGTTATCATGTTGTCCCTTTTCCTGTCAACACAATATTTGTGTCGCCGAAAAAAATTATAACTGGCGTTCTATTTGTATTCTTGCAATACGTTTGGTCCTCGTGGAAACATAAAGCCTAGTAGTTTCTGTTTTTTTAATTCCACTTGGACGAAAATGCTCAAAGAACATGGAAAAATATTTTTTCAGGTACGAATAAAAAAGCGCTTTGAGTGACCGCCTCCCCACAGAATAAACAAACACTGACGCTCAGTTTTCGAAAAATTTTAACTCTCGTTAGTTTCGTTGTAAAGCGATAATTTTGGTCTCTGTGGAAAGCTAGAAGCCTGTAGTTTTTAGATTTTGTTTACATTGACGCTCAGGAGATCCATTCAAGAACGAAGTTGACTATCGGTTTTCCGTCAATGAATGAAATTGCGTTCTCATGTTGTCCCTTTTCCTGTCAACGCAATATTTGTGTCGCCGAAAAAAATTAAAACTCGCGTTTTATTTGTATTCTTATAATAATTTTGGTCTCTATGGAAAGCTAAGGCTTTGTAGTTTCTGTTTTTATGAATTCCGCTTGGACGAAAATGTTCACAGAACATGAAATAATTTTTTTTCCGTGTACACCATTGCTGTCTGTTGTGTTTCGTTTTATCTGTCAACAGGTTGCCAACGACTTATGCTAATCAAATTCTTCTCACAGCGTACATTGTCTGATTAGCCAATCGGAATTTTCCGTTGCCTGTGCAACGGGAAATTCGAACGCTTCGCAAACAGAAAAGGCTGCAGTTCCTCTATCTTCCTACTCGCTTGTGCTGACTTCCACTCGCTCCAATTTCCGCTCGCTCGGGCTTCGCGCTCGCTCACAGGATTCACGAAGGAAAGAAAGAGGGACTGCTCGCAGTCTATCTTTTCTCCTCCCCCCCGCCCCCCTAACTAGTTTGTTAGCTTTCGCACGATTTTTGACAAGTTTTCTAAGGACCGTACGACCTGCATTCGAGCTAACAAAACAATGTAGCGAAAATATGTAAACAATTAAGTAACCAAAAGAACTATATTATTGCCAAAATAATCATAGCCAGAAATCCAAGACAGCCAGCGGATTGAACGGCGGGCGCGTATATTTTGATATTCAACATGGTGGGCGGACAAATGAAGGCTGTTATTGTTGTTTACATGCCCTTAGCTTCGCTAATTTTAAGGATTATTGATCGAAATGTATCCACACAATCAATTTACCAAGTTTGAAATGATTTAATTGGTACTACATCAGACTTGGGACATGTGAATATTTTCCTGTACTTCCCTCGATAATTACTTCGAGGTTTCCGCTATTTTTCGAAATTCAGCCTGTTCATCATATATCAAGTACCTAACTTGTTATGGGGAAAACAACTGACCACTGAAAACACGTTAAAACAATATGGCGACCGTAGTGGAATGAAAGCAAACCTCTCAAAGATGCATTTTTCCTCCGTAATGGCTTCATCTCGGCTCGTCTCGCATTTCTGGAAAATGCCACAATTTACATGGAAGACGCACCATGTCAAGGAAATTTGTTAGAGACAAGAGTGTAACTTTTACGAGCTTTAAGTGTGGCTAGTTTATGAGATTATTTCGATCAAAAACGCACAGCTTAGAACTATTTTTCTCTCATATTTTACTCAATTAAAACATGGTTCGAACTTGACTCTATCTACTAAAATTATGTGGAATACTGAGTTTATTTAGTGCGGCTACGCCACAAAATGCAAAACAATATTATTTTCCCCTCATTTCCTTTATATTTCGTCGCCAAGTTAAATCCGTATGTGCGTGCTCTGCTCATGCTTGCGGCCATTTTGGAAGCCATGTTGTATGGGATTTCTGGCTATATGTATTCAAATACGCTAAATTTTTAAGCTGCACAATAAAGTATAGGTTTACTTGAAAGTAGAAATATCAGTGGCTTAAGAATTAGAAATGTGTCTATTAAAACTGGACTTGGCTCACTTGAGTTGCAAAGCAACAACCAACTACTTATATAGAGCTAAGACCAGATTGTTTGCACAGAGCCGATCACGATTAAATGTCGTATACAAACAAAATGTGGGAGGGTGATAGAGATTAGTATGCGATCAGCTTCACAAGGCTCAATTTTCTGGAAAGATGTTGGCCGTTAGAGAATGCAGTTGATCTGGATTAAGTGCGTTATTATTATCATCATCATCATCATCATCATCATCATTATTATTATTATTATTATTTAATTTTTTACGTGGATTGTGTGATGAATCATTAGCGAGATCTAACAGATCGCCTAACCTCCTTCGCAGCCGTTGTTCGTGTCGGTCCTATTCTCCCTCCCCACCAACGTCTGCTGAACCAAGCTGAACATTCCATTCCCGTTGTGTCTGAGTGTCCAATCAGCAAAGAGAATTGATCGAACCGACACAAACAATAGCTGGGACGGAGGCTACGGGATCTTAGCCACCGAAATTTAAAAGCCAAAATGTGATTCGTCGGTCCCTGGAATGGAATGTCCGGCTCGGTTCAGCAGACGTTGGTGGGGAGGGAGAATAGGACCGACATAAACAACGGCTTCGAAGGAGGCTACAGATCGCCTGGATTCTATTAACAATCCTCCTTTTTTCAGCCAATGTCTTCTGTGGTAAACTACAAAAAAAATGGTGGATAACCTATTAAGAACCACGAGACAACGTCTTCCAAAGAACGCTAAATAAATTCCTGTCATTGAGAACGTATAAGCCATCCATCTGGTGAGGCATCCTAAGTCTGATCAACCCAGTAACGAGTTTAGAATAGGAAAAGATGTTTCTACTGGAAAACGGATGTGACTCAGTTAACTAGCTTGGGGACCAGTACTTACTTGCTTCTGGAAGACGTCCGATGAAGAATGATAAAGTCGAGAATGTTTCTCTTTACTTTTAACGGTTTGGTTTTAAATTATAAATACATTACGACAGTCTTCAATAAGTCTCACTGAATTCAAATGGAGGACCTTCGATGGTTCAACAACAATGTATTCATTAATTTTTTACCGCGTTAATAGAAGCGGGAGGTTCATATCATAAAAGCCGATAATGGCATTTGCAGGTACTCAGAGTGAATGGGTTAGTTGGAAACGTGCTTTAAAATACTCTTATTATTCTATTCGGCCAAGTTAGTGAACAAAAGATATTATTTACATCAAGTTTAAGGACGATTCCGCGAGAAGCGTGAGGACAATAACGGCTGAGGCTGTTTCTCTTTACAATCTCGTCCTAATTTATCTCATTTATTTTAGTTGGAGGACACGCAATTTAACAAAAATGCAACCATTTAGTCCTGCATTTTTAATTGAGAGGGGGAGGGAAAACACCATTTAGAGCATTATTGCATGGGTACCTCGCTCATGGTGAATAAATAATTTTCTCAGAGAACTCAGTGCAAACCATAGATTTGCTCACAAGTCGAGCTTTTGAGCGCGTAGCGCGACAGTGAGCACGAAGCGCGATCCGGGTCCTACCACACCAGACCAGAAAACCAAGCGAAGGACTTTGAGAAAGTCTATGCAAACCATTAAGCTTGTTTAAAACTTAACACTTAGCATTTTTTTCCATTTTCAGTTGGAGTTTTGTGATTGATATTCGTCCTCCCCGTAACCACTTTTTCCCCTTAAGCCAAAAAGTCGAAAACGCTTTTATTTAATCAAAGACGTTTTTACCGAGTTTTATTCTGTTAATTCAATCATTTAAAATGAAATGAATCATTTTTGGAGTGGTCTTGTCAAGGGGTAACTGCATGCAGGAATTAAAATAGAAAAAATACATCTTTTAAGAGAGGAGGCCTCAATCTTTAAAAAGAGGTTTTCAGGGGGTCCTTGCGAAAGCTCTTTCTCAATAGAGACGATGGATTCAAATTAGCCAACATCTATTACACTATTTAGCCCCCTCGAGACATAATATAACTTTTTGTAACATTGGCATTTTCTATAACAAAGTTCAGTTGAGCCGAACGAGATTAATATTTCACTTTTTGGACTTTCTTCAAATTTCTTTAATATACTTATACTCGTATCAGAGAAAACTTAATTGAAGCTAAGGTCCTCTTCCAATTGAATTATCATGAAACTGTAATTTTACCGTTCGCATCAGTTAGAAGATGGACAACAGGCAGACAAGCTTTTCGACGAAAAAAGTAGCCTCAGACGGCTCAGACGACACGACTGAGCTGCTTTTAAATTACCGCCGATAACTGGCTGGAAAAACCGTGAAAAATCGGCCAGATATTCTGTGAGTAGACGCCAAAAATTTGCATACACACGAAACAAAATATCCTCTTATTTGCATATGATAACGAAACGCACATTTTGTGAGCCAAAGTTTGTTCAAAATTATTTTGCTCGAAGTACAGCAGCTCAGAACGAAGACAAAATAAGTGAGGTATATTTTGCAGAGGCTGTCGAAGATCCAAAATGTTTTGACAACTGAAAATTGTCGGAGGTGCATTTCAGAAGAGATGATTATCTTTATTTCTCACCGCGTTACGCTTGATTGAACATATGACACCATGAACATTTGTTTACCTTTATTTCGCATTCGAAGACGTGAAAACATAAAGATTCAGCGAATGAAAACGAAACTTTTTACGCAACAACCGCGAAGAGTCTTTGAGCACATGAGAATCCCTAGAACGGGTGTCTAAATGATTCCCCCGTGCCGTCTCAATGCTCGGGAATACGCTATTCTTATCTTTGATTGCCTTTTGTAATGAACAAATTAGTTATCCCGGTACACGAAAAAGAAGCTTAACCAAAGTCAGAACAACCTAATAGTGAACGAAAGCTTTTGAATATTAGAGAAATACAGGACAGAATAAAGTTTGTTTGTCCCTTGAATGTGCTTGACGAATATTAATTAACGAATGCATGAAAGCGCCTGCCGAACTTGAGACGATCGGAAATCGATTACAACTTTTCCATTGTTTACGCCTGACATCCTGATTCCCCAACCATCCCGATAGCTCTCCACGAGCTAAGAACCAAATCAACATTGCGATTTTTTTTTTCGCATCTTTCTTGTTTTTGTTTCTGTTCTTTTTTTGCCATATTGTTACGGAACAGATTTTAGTTACCACGCACACAGCAGGATTTTGTTATGAACGGCTTTATTCTGGAGGCGAGCAACTAGCTTCTCAGGAAGAAGTGCTTACAGCGTCAGTGTTGATGGTGAAATACACAGACATGTACCCGAGCTGGCTATGTGATCAACTCACCAGCGTAGTTGATCTGGTCAATACCAAGTGCGTTCAGCGTATTACAAGCAGTGCTATTTATTCCAAACGTTTAAGTTAATTGATTTTTGCCTAAGATAAATATTATCGTTATGCGAAAACAAGGTGTCTTCAGCTGCCACGAGTCGGAGAAGTAAAAGAATATGAAATTAGTTAGGATTTCTTTGTTCGCGCAAAAATTTGCAAAACTGAAGATATCTAGAAGACCGAATTCCGATATGAGAATTCGAAACGCTCGTTAGAAAGTCCAAACGTTTTGCCAAGATTCTGTCGAGACGGATTTCAGTTTAAAGTTCGAAAAGAAGAATAAAATTCAACTTAAAAGGTTGGGTTGGCAACAGTGATCCTACGAGGTGTTAAAACTACGTGAGCGAACTCAGTTTTAATGAGGTTCGTAAAACTAATCATTATGCGAATCTCGGTTTTAACGTGTGAATGGGCACGAGCCTTAAACAAACCTTCATTAAGCTATGATTGTTTCGTTTGCTAATTTTCAGCTGAAAACACCTTCTCGAGGAAGCAATAGGTTTTTCCAATAAGCTAAAATAACCAAGGAAACCATATATTCCTTAACTCACAAGACTGCTTCAAAAATTCTAATTCTCATGTTGTCCAAAGTGAACATGTATTTTGTTCGAAAATAGACATTTATTTAGTTTTAGAATTTCATCAAAGGAACCAAAATATAGGTTTACAATATCCAATAGTTGAAGACACCATTATTCATCATCGAGTACATATGGAACGGTTGGAAACAATGATTAGCCAATCATCTTACCAAGGTTTCCCCAGTCAGCGAAAATCTTGTTGGCGTCCAATTCATATCAACACTACTTGTCCGTTTGATACAACGTTTTTGTCCAAAACGTTGCTCGTCCCGGCATTTTCATCCTTAGTGTGGATAATTGTAAAAGATGGAGTTATTTAACGTGCCAGTCCATAAGTCCATTCATTCTCCAGTCGCAACTCTGTATCTCAGCTGTCTCCAGGCAGTTTCACATTGAATTAAACTGGTGGCTATAACGGAAAATACACGTGAAAAAGCTAACCAAACATTGCATTTTTAATCATGGAATGAATTTAATGTCAGTGGATATCTCCTTCGGGTGCAGGTTTAAGCTTTTTCCTAGAGAAGTTTACTAGTTGTTTTCCTTCTCACAGGCCAAATTATCACTCACAATATATAAAGGTTGTCGAAAGAAAATTAACAGGTTCATAACGATACACGAGATACACACTGAGAAAGACTCGTGGCTGTTGGCTTACGGGTACCAGACACGAGATGAACTGTCTAGCTTTTAGTTACCTCTTGTGCTACCGTTTTTAAAAGTCGTATTTTATTTAGAAAACAGCAAGAAATATAGTGAACCTATTGAGGGACTAATATCGTTTTTGTAGTCTCAGATAAACCCCTTTAGTCCGCGTATATTTAAGAGACGCTATGATTGAAACATTCTCATTCATTTTCTTCGCGATATTAGAACGAGAAACTCTTCGCGGTCCACGTTTGTACAAGTCTCTTTCTTTTGTAGATTTCAGTAAGCTCTTGACATCAGTTTAAGTAGAGGTCTTAACACTTAACTATTGTATTTCCAGTGAATTGCGTTGTTAGTCGAAGCGATCGAAGAAAAAAGTAATCCTAGCAAAGCAGGGGCACCCAACGAAAAGTTTCGGTAGATATCTGTTCGGTGGAGGGTAATTCGCCTTGGGTTTTCGACGTCGATTAGGGAGTGCACTCGGATTTTTGTAACTAAAACGTTGCCTAAAAGATTCGCAATTGGGAAATCATAACCCCTGAGGTTTTCGGAAAGGTCGTAATTGCTGTTTTTGGCAGTTAAAAACGTTAGCTAGCATTCTCGGTCAGGAAAGAAAATAGTTCCCTAGAAAGTTCGTGGAAAGTTCATTTCAGCTTGCACTTTCGCAAGGAAGATTTTGTGCCCTAACATTATCAGCTTCTTCTAGCTTATGAAAACATTACTTTAAACAGACTTCAACCACCATAAGGTACTTAAAAATGCCTTTCTACAGCTTTTGGTTGATTTGGCTCGTTGGGTGTCCCTGGCAAAGGACCGCCAGCGATAATACTGCTAGTTTACATAGGATCTACAAGAGATCTAATTAGCCAAAAAATAAACCAGAATATTACAAGAGCAAGGCTGATACTACGTGAAAAAAGTTGACTTTGTGAAACACCATCATGACCAAGAAAGAACTGACCATTGTAAAAAATCGATACCTAGAACCTGTGTTGTAAAAAACTCTACTCTAATGTCTTAAACGACTTCCCAGGCCAGTAAGAGTAAAGCCCTACAATTTTTTTTAGAGAATTTACTATGTAGCACAAAAAGATAATAATGATAATGATAAAGTTAATAATAGTAAAACTTATACAACTGCAGAGCGTACAAACGGAAGCGGTTTCTCTTGACGACTAGTAGCTCGCATTATTTTGTTAGAGAATGATGAACGCCATCTTCTGATTGGTGAATGATGCCTCTAGACTTTCCTTTCGGCTCCATGTTCTTAACAGAGAACTAGGTAAGTCCTACTTTACAAGTTCATATAGTTGACACAGACTTACCTATCTAACCTTTTGACGAAGGCTCTAAATAAAAATTTTGGCATCAGTACGAAACAATCAACCATTAATCAGTAATTTACAAAATTGGTAGCAAAGGCAAATCAAGGCTATAAAAACGGATTGAAACGGTTAACATTGGGTGTTCAATAATAGATTTATGAATGGCGATATGGATGATCATCGCAGTTTTGAACACTACTTAAGCTGTAGTGAAAATAAAGCCTGTAAAAATTCAGGCTTGCACGAGATCTAAACCCACGACCTCTGTGACACCGATGCAGTGCTCTACCAACTGAGCTAACAAGCCAACTGGGAGCTGGTCATTTTGTTGGTTCGTAATATACCCGTAAGTGATAATTTTCATAAATTCTTTCTCACAAATACATTTATGGTTAATTTGTTGGTGCCTATCATTTGGCGAAAAAATTAAACATCAGCTTTATTGGTATATATACAATTTCCGTAAGTTTCCCGACGAATTTCCCCTACATGTCTCCAAAACTCAGTCTACTCAGGCATATTAAGGCATGGTTAGAAGCCTTAAAAAATATCATAACAGTGCATAGATATAGGAGAAAACCGTTAAACTTGGCAGTCAGATAAAACTTGATGCCATTACCAGATTTTTGTGTTTAAGTGCGGAGCATCTTGGTCTCGTGACCAGTAAATGAAGATTAACGTAAAGTAAAACGGGGAATATAAAGCAAACTATAACCCAAGCTTTTCGGGTACCATACTACTACACCTTGAAAATTCATCATGGTTTAGCCTTGTTTGGTTATTTCTATGAGAAGTTATTAAGTACTTTCTAATGTCACGTGACCTATTTTCTCTTAATTGCAAGACCGTTATTTAAAGTGCATATGAAGCGAAATTTTTCATTAGCTTGTTCGAAAGAGCTTTCAAAATGATGAAGAACGGTGTTTATTTTATTGTGATAGTACTCTTGGTTGCCGAGTTATTCAAAATTTTGATTTATGCAAATTAGAGGACTTGTGACGTCACAAGGTGGACACAAAATGGAGTAAAATCACAAAATATGGAATATCTGTGCAAATACTAATTCTACAGGGTTGAAATTTTGCAGGGTTGATGTGCTGCCAGAACTACACATTATGATAGTGGTTATGATGTCACCATAGCAACATACTTGTTACCAGACCTCTACCTTCCCAAATGAGAAATGCCTTATTTATTGCTCCAGAGTCTAACACACTTTCTTATACTTGTGCTGTGTAATGTCCATATTTGATCGCACCCATTGAATGAATATCAAGAGCAAATAGCAATTCTTGGGGAGGGAAACTCTGATTTTATCCTTTGGAAAGGTAGAGGTCTGGTAACGAGTATGTTGCTATGGTGACGTCATCACCACTATCACAATGTGTAGTTCTTGCAGCACATCAAAATTTCAACCCTGCAAAATTTCAACCCTGTAGACTTGCTATTTGCACAGATATTCCATATTTTGTGATTTTACTCTATTTTGTGTCTACCTTGTGACGTCACAAGTCCTCTAATTTGCATAAATCAAAATCTTGAATAACTCGGCAGCCAAGAGTGCTATCACAATAAAATAAACGCCGTTCTTCATCTAGCCTGCGTAGCATGGCGGTTTTGTCGAGCCGGGCGCACGAGCGGCGAAGCCGCGAGAAAAATAAAAACCGCCTGCCCGGATTCGAGGGGTTTTTGACTGCCGCCCCCTTCACCTCATTTTGACACCCGGGGTGACATTTTGGCTGGTTTCAATTTCCCCAGCCAATCATAGGCTTGATAGTAATATGAAACTTCGCACGAAAGTGTGGCGCGTTTGGCAAGAATTCAAAACAAATCCTCATGCTCTTTCGTCTTCTTCGATGGCTACGAAGGGCGATACGCCGAAAAAGCCTGCAAATGTTCAACGGGCTATTTCAAGCGTCAATGATAATTGTAGATTGTGTTGTTGTCCGCTAAAGATTAAATACGGAGAATTTAAAAAAAATTCGTATATTTCAACGCAAAACCTTTTCAAGGTCTCGAAGCGCGAAGGATGCATACAAGGTCTGACTTTGGCAGAACTCTGTTCACATATTGGACTTGAAATTGAAAAATCAGACACGTTCTCTGATCGAGTATGTCATGCCTGTGGTAGGAAAATACGGAACGCATTTGATTTCTATACCTTCATCGCCTCAAACTTGAAGAGAGAGAAGGATAACTCGGCTATGATGGAAGTTGATGACCATTCTGGTAGATTCAAGCGGCTTTTGCCAACAACCATTTCATCGCCAGATAGAAGTCCTCAAGCCAGAAAAGGGAAAAAAGCAACTGGATAAAAATCATGAGCAAAAAAATCCTTAAGTTTTAAAGATGTTTCGAGCTCTGTGGCTAACACTGACAGCGATCACAACGAACTCTCTACTTTAAACACAGCGGATGACTCACCTCAGGAAGCTGGCGAACTTTTTCTCTCATATCTAAACGTGGAAGACTTACTTGAAAGTTCAAGCACCGAAGCTAAAGTGGTAATTGTTAACCCGGGTGGTCGCGTTGAAACGTTCAGCTCGTTTCATGATAAGACGAAATCGATCATAGTAAATCTGTGCAGAAAAAAATGGAAAACGGTTGGGAATTTGACATTCGAGTACCCGAATATTCGGGAAGAGTTGCCGGATCCTCTGAGAAGAACCGTCAGCAAAGAATTCCAGGAATATTGTAACAATGCGACAGATTCAGTTTTGAAAAAGTCAAGACCCGACGATCTGGCCGCGTTTTCGAATAAAGTTTTGGTTCATGAGGCAGATGTGTGGTGTCCATTCTGGATGAATTGTGTCAGAGGTGCGTGCAATGTGCGAGATTCTTCACAACTGGATGTCAAGAAAATCAATGCAATGGCCTTGATAACATCAGCTGCTGCTAGAGGAAGAAACGAGACCATGTCAGCAGTCGCATACCGTATTTCTGCAGTTCTCTTTCACAGTGGAGTCAAGCATGAAGATCTGCGAATTCTAAATAAACTTGGAGTATGCATGTCTCCAGATATGATTGTACAATTCCAAAGGAAGATGGGCGAGTGCTGTGAATCAAAAGTAGGTCATTGGAAGAGGGAGATTGAAAAGGCGAAAGTTGCTAGCCTGTTGCTGAATGAAGTTCGAGAGAAGCAGGTTGGCAATCACGAGGACGATGTGATGCGTGTCGACGTCGATTTTTCAGAGGAAACCATCAGGAAGTATGATTTCTTCGAGCCGGCCGCTTTCCAATTCTGCCAGGAGCACATTAACCGCTTCTCGGATGAACAAGATATCATCACAGACCAGGAGTTAGGAGCAGCAGCAGCAGAAATTGCCAAAATTCAGCTTCCTTACTACAGGTATATTATTTTATAAACTGCAAACGATTTTTTTTTGGTAAAATATGTTTTCGGAGGACCAAAAATGGCCTGCCTTAGAATTATTTTTAGCTAATGTGGAAGGCTAAAATTAACTTGATGACCGTTCCATTCACAGACAATTTTGGAACAAATAATTTTCTGTTTTTTCTTTTCGCATTTTAATTCCCCGGGTTACGCTATTTTTCGTAGAAAAAAAGACATCTTAATGTCGTGACACTTAAACTTACGTTAAATAACACCTAAAATTTTCGCGAAAATACATTGAAGCCCATGTAATTTCGAAAAGAATTAAGTTGCCACGGAAAGACCGAACAGACACAAATTTTTTTAGCGCTGCTTTTAGATCTATAGCCTAAAAAAATGTTTTTCAATACATTTAGGATGAAACCGTCGTTGGGTACCCTGAAAGATTAAATTATTATTTATATAATAGGTTTTAGAGGTTTTAATGACTAAATTTCAGAGACGCAGAGAACGGTAGAGAGGCGTGCTTAGTCCTTTTTTTTTCTCTCTTAGAATTATCCAAAAAATAATAATAATTAATCATCTTGGCAAACAAAATTTGTAATCTTTAAAGAAACAAGTAAAATTTAATTGTTTTTTTTTAACTCTAGGTTGGTTGGCGACAATATAGATTTAATGGTCAATGCCAGGATCCAGAGTGTTGAGAGCAGCAACCGCTCTATTCATTGGACCCAGCAGTATGCTGTTCTGAACCGTGTCAATGAGGTGGCACTGGACACAAAAAGACCAAGAAAATCCCTTAAAGAATTGCAGTTACTTGATCTTCTTCCCGACCAAGCAAGTTTGGAACGCCTCAAACACAGATGGGCAGTGTTGGTGGGCAGGATTATAAGCAAATACCTCACAAAGTTCCATCCATTTAGAGATGTAGTCATTCGTCACATTCCACATCACTACTCCAAGGAAATGAAGACAAAATCACAAACCGTGAGTGTAACTTACATACAATCAATTTAAAAAGCTACTGGGAAATATACCCTGTAGTAAACCTGCTAGCAATATAAGTATGGCATACACAATGTCTAAGGTTATAAGGGAGGGATCAACTTGTATATATATATATATATATATATATATATATATATATATATATATATATATATTATATTATATATATATGTATTTTTATAGATATATCCACTGTTACCAAGGAACTGAATGCTTATGTTTGAAAAAAATATTGTCAAACTCCTTTTTTATGAAGTAAATTTCTGGTGTATGTACTGATTTTGTTGTCTCCCAAGAGGATATTTTCAAACATTTAGTATTGACTGCCTGTAGACCTGTGAAATCTTTAAAAACCCTCCCTTGTTTGCAAACTATAGTACATGCCAACAACAAAAAGCAATTTTTAAATTAAATATTACTTAAAAATAAACAAAAATTGGGCATTTGGCAGTCAAACTCTTTCAATCTCTTGAAATGTGCATCTTTTAGCCCAGTCCTTAAGAGCCTTAAATAGTGGTTCCTCTGATTTTTTTCCATTGCAGTGCAGTCTGGGTGTTCAATTCTTCAATCCCAACGTTGCAAGTGAAATGGCACAACTTCTTATGACAATCATGAAAAGTATGTGCCATCGTTCAAAACCAAAGATGGAAAAGCAGTCCTCAAGTCAGTGCCATTTCATGGAGACCAGCTATTTGAGGAAAGGGCAAGAAACACACAATGGGTATACCAAGATGGTGACAATGAATACGATAGACTTGAGGGCCTGGAAACAGAATTTGCAGACTGGCATGCAAAGTTCAATTTGTATATGGTTTGTATTTAGAATTAACTTATTAAGATCAGAAGGAAAACTTAAAAAAAGGGGTGCTGTTTAGCAACACACAGTGCTATTATGACATTGTTAACTAGCCTCAAATCAAAAATGTTTACTTTAAAATTTAGTCTTTTTCTCTGAACTCTATCCCAAATAAAAAAAAATTGTCATTTTGAAGAAAGTAAAAGAATCTTCTTTGAAATCTTTGTGGAGGTGTGCACAACTGCAGCTGCTGAATTGCTGAGTAGCAGTTTACATTCCATTTATAGGCAGCTGGGAAAAACATTGCAAGGGAATATGTGGGACGGGGACCTGTGATAAATTCAATGACATCAATATATAACACATAAATAAAAAATACTTAGAATTGTTCGTTCTTATTTTATACAACAGATTGAAAATGAGCTCTTTGTTGACAACGCCTCAGCTGCAGAGATTGGAACTTCTCGTGCTAGCATGAACAGAACGTTTAAGACCAATGCTGCGAAGGGGGTAAACAACCATTACAATGAATATAAGGAGTTTCATGCACGTGAAGTAGAGGCTCATGTCTGCGCTTCATTTATGGAAATGTCAGGAATGATAACATTTAATGGTAAATATAAACACAGTCAAACCTCCACTTAAACTCCACCTCACCACAATGGCCCCTTTTTTGCAGGACTGGGTCCGTACAATCACTCTTGGGTAAACCTCACTACAAGAGCCACCTCTTTACAATGGCCACTATCCCTTGTCCCCAAGATGGCCATATTCATAACTCAATTGAGTTATTAATTAGAACTGCAACTCAACATTTGTAAAGTTTATCACAGCAATTGGGCTGAAATCAGAAGAATGTATTAATATTTTGTGTCATGTGAATGTGCCATGTTAGCCTTTTAATGTTGGATGCTGTAAATGTTCTTTTATGTCTGTTTTTCTAAACAGATAATCCAGATTATGATGTGCCAACCAAACAGGACTTGAGTAGAGAAAGTCGTAGGAAATGGCTACTTGAACTCTGCCTTAAACATGTAGAAACATACATTATGACAGGCAGTGAAGTTGAACCTTTGGTCCAGCAAGTGAGAGAGTTGGAGAGTGCAGTTGCCGCAGAAGGTTTCTTGTGCCGGGTTGATGGGTGTGACAAAAATTACAGTCAACACTCAAGTAGAGTCAAGTAAGTGCGAATGGGGAGTAGCTGTTATTCCAAGCTTATATGACTTTTCAATTTCTATGATAACTCTGGACTGTCATAACAGGCCAGGGCCATGCAGGGGATTCCCCTGACTATAACTAAAAACATGATCCCGGCTAATTTTATAGTAAAATAAAGGAAAACTATAGGACCCAATTACATCAATTATATCTGTTTGAATCCCTGCCTACACTCCTTGTATTTTGCTGACAGCTTCAGTGTAACCCTGTTGGGTTAACTCCACTATATGGGAGTATTATCAAACAGTAGGATTTTTTGTTGTTGTTGCAAAGGGGCCAGTTGTCAATTTGGATTTCTCCTTCCAGATTCAATGTTGATATTTCTTTTTGTTTGTAAAAGGCATGAAGTCACGCAGCATGGCATTGTTTGGGAACAGTATGAGGCAGGGAAAGAGAGGGATATTATGGGATTTTACCACTGCAGAATGTCATGTGGCCTGGTGTTCTCAACAAAATCCACCAGAAACAGGTATGAAAAAACTATAAATTTGACTCTTAATATTGTTTTGCCCTCTTATCCTCCGTTCATTTCAGTTGACTAATGAAAATGTAAGTGTCTTATATAATTGTCACAAAATTAGTTGTCATTGAAGATGACAATTAAAAGCCTGGTTAATAGAAGCAACATATTGTTAAGAGCAATTATTAAAAAAGCTCTTTTTTCCTTATCTAGACATGAAAGCACAGCACATTCAGGTACCACTGTCCAGACAGAGCAAGATCAGCAAGATGGGGCAGGGAAAGAGGGAGCAAAGGAAGATTTCCTATTTAACTATCATCAGGCAAAGCTTACCTTTGGACTTATCTTATTTGAGTTTGATGATGCCATTAAAGAAGGGGATGGTGATAGGCTCCATGATTTTTACAGGTTTGGCTTGCTTTTGTTCAAAGCATATGGCAAGACCAAATATGCTTACGTAATCTTGCTTTACTTGGCCAAAATTAAGGCGATATTGTCAGAATCAGATGCACATGATCTTAAATGGAACAGAACATTTAACAAACATGGCTTGCCAGGAATGAACATTCCACTGGACTTGCGAACTGAGCAGTACAATCGTGATGTAAAAGGCATGTGGAAGGCACTTGGTGCCAATATCAATGAAGATTCAGCAGCAAGAGTAGCTAACACTGTTGAGCCAATGGAAAACATTTATGATTCAATAAGGATTGACTGTGGACTCCCAGAAATCCAAGGTAACAGGTCTGGAGGAAATCCTGAAGCTGCTGTACACCAATTGATCTGCGATTTAATGCAAATTTCTGCATTCACACATAATCCAGGCAGGGAAGGGCACCCATCCTTTCCTGAATTCTCATCTAATTTACTGCAGAATCTTGATTACCGTGATCTACACACATGGATGAATGGGCTTATTAAGACATGGGAGCCTATCTACAAATTAAATAGAGTTTAATTGAAGTCAAATTGAATCCCAGCTAAAATTGACATACCACAAAAAGGGAGGATTTCTTTTTCCTGTACAGTATGAATTTATTTACCAAGTGGGTTTATAAATCAAGTACCATTAGCCTTCTATAATTAGTGTAGTTTTACTTATTCATTTAAACATACTTTACATGTTTTTCATTTAAACAGCGAGTTTTTAAAATAACATGAAAAATAGCCATAAAATTTGTGCAAGGTATTTTGAATGGTAGTTTAATTGACAAGAAATACAGTGTACGTGTTATTTCCCATTCATGAGGTTAAGACAACTGGTTGTTGATCTATGTTTTTTTTGCGAATTTTTTTATCTTTTATGGATCAAGAGGAAGTCAAAGTCAATAAAAATGCCACCAGCCAGTCATCACCAAAAAAAAACAATGTAAAGGTTTTAGATACAAGGACCAAAGGAACTGTATCTCGTGAGACCAATAAGAAATCCCAAACAGGCAGGCACATCTAAACTAGCCAGGTTGGGTGGCTAATATGAATACAGAATTGTCTTTTGCCAACCTCTGCAGCCATATGATAATAAAAAAAAATGTACAGTAGTAAACTGGCTCTTAAAAAGGGTCAACTATTTGACTTTTAGTGGGGGGTATGGGTGATGTGGATTCCTCTGACCTTCCTTTCTGACACGTACAACAGTGTAAGATTTGTTTTTCACCATTGCAAGTAATGAAAGATATTTTTCAGTGTAAGAATTTCCTTGTGCATTTCATTGCAAACAATTTTTTTCCTCAAAATCTGCTACCCGAATTTTTTTTTTTAATCACCCATACCCACTTCAAAAGTCATAGTCCTAGTCTTATACATCTTTGCAAGGGGTCTTATGAGCGCTTGAATGCCAGCCTCCAGATGTTTGAAAGGTGGATAATGGTATCCACTGGATAACACTCAATCCAGTGAATAGTGCAATTAAGTTTCCTTAACACTCATCTCTTGGATTGTGGTTTATCTGGTGGATAGCGCTATTCCACGTTTTAACAACTGAGGCCAAGGAGCTTATAACCGCATTAGAAGCAGCCACAGTTTTCAGTTTGAAGATAAATACTTCAATATATAAATATTGCAAATATTAATAAACTGTCATTTCTTCAAGTAACAGTCATGAAAGTTACACTTGTCACTTTTTTACTGGATACTAAATATGAGACTTTTTCAAACAAAAGGGAAGGGAATGAAACATTGACCCACGAACACTTTTACAGGGTAAACAACAAGTTGTCCTTGTCCTTCTGATTGGAACTGTTAATACATTTAGTATTAACGAGTGTCTACATTAACTCAGGTGTAGATTCAGTCTAATAAAGCATCTGGATCTGGTAAATGATCTTCGAAATCAGTATAATCACACAAAAGCAATTCTTCCAGTCCAGTAATGAACTCTTCACAGAAACTGTTTGTTGGATCAGTTAAGCTAGACTCATCAATGTCATTGAATATTTCATTTAAAATTTCCAGAATTTTAAGAGCATGTTTTTTTGAAAAAACAGGCACAGTGTTAGTTATGTCCTCGAGAGTAAACAATTTGTGACAGTTTGCCACACAGTCAGAAACTAGCTCCTTTGAAAAGCCATGGCAATACCCAAATGCACTGCAGGAATGACTCTCCTGCAACTCGCAGAGAGCAGCATTCAAAATACTTCTCTCCTCATCACTTACATTTCTATATTTGGTTGGTCCTATTGTTGATGGAGCTGATTTCCTCTCAAATGGCTTGACTGATTCGGTACAACCATTTGAACCACCACAAACACAGGAAACTGCACAAACGTTACAGCAGTCATGAGATGGAGAAACACTTGCAATCTCTGGATCAAATGTCTTGTAGCTTGCTATACGGTAGCAACCACTTGTTTTCAAAAAGTCACGCACATCTTCCTCACAGTGTGCCAACTGCTGACCATAAAAATATAATACGATGTCTGAAGACACGCCATCTCTTCCAGCCCTGCCTGCTTCTTGATGAAAATCAAGAAGGCTTCTCGCAGGACCATACATTACAACATAACGAACATCAGGAAAATTTACTCCCATACTGAGGGCTGTAGTAGCGATGGCAATACGCTTTAGTCCATTGTTTTTAAATGAGTTTAATAACCTGTCTTTGTACTCTTTATGGGAAAGTGACTGAAATATGGCAATCAAACAATTTTTGGGCTGCCATGATGAGCTTGGATGGAAAGCTTTTTCTCCAAGTGACATCATCAGGTAGTTGAAAACACTTGCAATGGAGTACATGGTGTCACAGAACACAATGGTTTTGGGAGTTTCCTTGCCATTTGTCTTTATCATTTCAACAATCCAATCAAGTTGCTTTAACATATCCATTCTTCCAACTTTGTTGATAGATAGTCGCAGATTGCATCTGTTTGGGCTGACAAACAACTTGACAGGATCCTTCATGGCAAGCTCTTTGATAACTGTCTTCTCAGTTTCCTTATCTGCAGTCCCAGTGAGAGCCAACAGGGGAATTCCTACAATAAAACACAATAATAATTAATAAATTTCAATACTAACTACAGGACAAAGGACTGAACTCTTGTGGCTAGTTCGAGAAGCTTAAGGTTTACAGGGTATATATGAGATTGGTCAAATTTTCAAGTAGGTTTTCTGCATGTTGCAATTTCATCATTTAAATTAGCAATTGGTTGTTGTAGATAAAATGATCGCAAGAATAAGTCTACAACTTTCTTACACTTAAATCATTGCCCTTCTAAAGCCCTTAAATGCAGCAGGTTTTCATTTACATGATACACTGTATTATTCTTTTTCTGTTTTGGCCGCAATGCATGTGAATGAATACCACTAAACAAGGCCAAGGTTTAAACATCGAATACCAGAAACTAAAAATACGACCGATCGAGGGTAAAATTAAGTAGGTTCATAAAATACCGGCTAACATAATGATGAGGTTGTGTAGGTTTTCATAATAGTTTTCTGGCATATCTGCTGTATTGTTTCTGATCGTTTGACGTAGTGTTAAAGATGCGAACGACACCATGTAACTTAAATTATTTTCTTACCGTCTTTGCACATTGACCGAAGAATAGCTAACTTTCCATACGCTCCACGGAACACTTGAACAGGTTTCGCACCTTTGCTTTGCTTTTTTCTAGCCAAAAAAAAATGAAAGGATTGACAAAATATATGCTTGTGAGAGACCACGAACTATATTGTAAACATGAGACCCACAAGGACGGACGTAAACTACGACGAATTGAAAGAATCTCACCTTTTTCCGGTCCAAGCTTCAACTGTGTGTGACTCGTCGACCACAATCGCCGACACGGCTCGATGTAGAGCACTGTCTTCTTTTAAGGCGGCAAGGAATGCCTTTTCTAACACCGTCTCAGCGGAGCAATAGAGAAATTGAGGTGGACTCTCTCGAACCACATTCAGTGCTTCCGTCGTAAGTTCCATTGCCGTGCAGTTCAGCGACAACATTCCGGACATCTGGTCGTCTATAATACTTTTCAACGGGGCAATGACAATCACACACGTTTTCGATGAAGAGATTTCTTCTTTGGCAAGAGCGAAGACAGTATAGATCATGCTCTTGCCAAAACCTGTTGGCAAAATTGCCATGACATCTTTCCCATTTAGAAGATTGTTAATGGCCGTTTCCTGCTCTGGCTTCAAGACAACTGCACTATTTTCCCGACGAATATTCAAGAGCAACAAGGCTCTAGTTAATGCTTCTGCCATATTTTGATTTTGTTTTGACGAGAAGATTTGTTCAGTTTCTCGAAACTCTCCCAAGGGAAATTACCAAAATATTTGATTGACGGGCGAGCATTCTGAACCAATCGGAACGATCCGTACGCTGGCATACGGACCGACTCAAAAAAGCCCCCCGTCCGTGCAGGCGGTTTTTCAGTTGCTCCCGCCCCAATCTCCTCACGGTTTTTCTGCCTTCGCCCGCCTCTCGTGCGCCCGGCTCGACAAAACCGCCATGCTACGCAGGCTATTCTTCATCATTTTGAAAGCTCTTTCGAACAAGCTAATGAAAAATTTCGCTTCATATGCACTTTAATGTGGAACGCAGACGAGGCTAATCCATTTCAAGCACTTCAAATGTAAACGTGTGAAACCAAAGAAGATTTAATTCGATTTCATTTAATCTTCCCCATTTTCTTAGAAGATATCTCACGATGAATATTCATTTGCAAGTGTCGTCACCGAAATGCCTGTCACTTCGAAGTAAAAATCACTTGAGGTCTTCTGGTTTTATGTCACCGCCAAGTTTGAAGATTTTTCGTTGAATCTTCGGAGACGCCATGTTGGAGTCCCTCTGAGGGGCACCAACATGGCGGCCGGAAATCCAATTGAAACATCTGGAGTTTAGTTTGGCTTTCTCAAAACTTTGTTTTCTCTCTGCTGTACTTGAAAACATTCATATAGACACTTCTCTTAACATATTTGTTATTTACTCCAGCTGTCGTTTGTTTGTAAACGATCACTTTAGCTACAGTTCGGTAGTTATTTGATTTATAAGTGCCTTTTTTAGCCATTTTCCACCTTAGAAGCCCCCCTGCCTGGCATCCTAAAACTGAGTTGGTGGGTAGAGGCAATCCTCTGAAAAAAAACGGAGGTAAAAAAAAATTTCACAGGAACGCCGAAAGTGTTACTTGTGAGTCATGGCGATTCTGAAGGATTCCGGGACCTGGCATGGCAAATGTGGCGATTTACCTTTTAATTGTTGCCTTTGCGAGGGAAATTTTATTAAGCTTTTTCTGTTTCCTGGCGTGTTCATTGACCATATTTGGTAGAGCAGGTATATGAGCTGGCAGCCTGTGTCCAGCTAGCCAATGAAAATGCGGGAAATGTGATATCCGTAGTCCAATGTTTAATAACATAAACTATTCGGCACAACATATGATGCAAAAGCTGAGATTCCAGCCTTGGCCACACTAGAACAAAAATAAAAACAAAACAAACCATAACAAATATGGAAAAATGTTTTTGTTTGATAAGCAGTAAGGATGGACGCCTTCGATTCTACATAGATTTAATATCGGTGCTCTGACTACTATAACAAGCCTGTTTGTACCAATTATCCGGTTTACCGGTAACCTGTTTGAGTTCCGTGTTAGCTACAACTTCTCTTAACGCCAATGAATTTGAATCTCCGTGCTCCCTTAAGATATCTCTCAGCTCTTCTACATCTGTTTCGGGCACCGGCACCACCTAAAAACCATAAGTTGTATTAACAGACAAGTTTAGATGGAGATCAATACTTTACTTAAACTTTACAGCAAATTTCCGGAGCTTTGTTTTCATTGAACTTTACGCAACTTTGCATGGCAACGTAAAGGAACGTAAAGGTTACCTTACTGGTTTACGCAACTTTACGGAGCATACTAAAGTAATGTAAATTTGCCATTTCGTGCTGTGATTATTTCTGCTTTATATTAATGACTTGCCAAACTTCTCTAATAAGTTATCCTTTAGGATCTTTGCTGATGATACGAATATGTTTTATACAAGTGCCAAGTTACAACACCTTGAATCTGTTATGAATGAGGAATTACAATTAGTTTTTAAGTATTGTACCATTAACAAAGTATCCATTAACTTAACCAAGACAAACTATATGGTAATTTCATCCTCAAGAATGGGTGGAAATATACATATACCTGAAATTGAGCGTAAAAGTCAAATAAAATATTTAGGTGTATTTATTGATCAAAATTTACATTGGAGACCCCAAATCCAGCATATCAACAATAAATTAATGAAAAATGTAGGAATTATTAATAAATTACGATATTATGTAGATGTTCGTACTCTAAAACAGCTGTATTACTCATTCATTTATCCATATCTAACTTATGGTATTACAACTTGAGGTAGTGCCTGTAAAACAAGGCTACAAAAGGTCAAAACAAAACAGAATAAATGTGTACGTAGCATATTCTTTGCTCATAGCAGGGATAGTGCTATGTCCTATTTCAATCTTTTGCAAATCCTCACACTCGAGAACATTTACAAATTCAAATTACCTCTTTTTATTCACAAAATTAATAGTGACCCCACTAACATTCCAGCAATATTTTCTGGAACTCTTACACTAGCTTCTGAGATCCATAGCTATAATACCAGATTTGCGACAAATTTTAATATTTATAGACCAAGTATAAATAATAATTATGGTGCAACTACGTTTTATTTTGTAGCATCAAAGATCTGGGAATCTATCCCCTTAGAATTAAAAAAACTATCTTACAACCATTTTTATAAACAATACAAACTATATCTTCTAAATAATCAATCTGTTTCTTAAGTGTCAGTCTGCTCATATCCTGTTAGTTTTTTATTATTAAGTAATATTAATAAATGTCTTTTTTTTCTGTTATGTAATCTATGTATCATTTATATAGCCTATTGCATTTTTACCTTCTTTGTTCTTTATATATCTATGTACATGTTCATGCCAATTAATTGTCCGTGGCAGTGACCAACTCGAAAGCCTAAGCTACTTTGGTCACTGCGCACATTTGCTTTTTATCACTTGTGTAATTTAGTTGCTGGCCTATTTCTCTACCCATGTAATGTAATTTAATGTAGAAATGTTTGTAAATAGTGCAGAAAACAATAAACTCAATAAAATTTTCCCTCGAAACGGCAGTCATTAAAGCCGCGGCTACACGAGCGATTTTTTGCTCGCGCCGGTGATGTGATTTTTTCAAATTTTGTCGCGTCGCCAGGGCGCGATGAAATTCGCAAGTGTAGTCACCCTCGCATAAGTGATGCGACAGCTGAAAAAAATCGCAAGAAAAAAGTCGCCAGAGTTCAAACTTTCGCGACAAAATCGCACAGATTGTTGGCCGTGTAGCGCGCGCGACAGAATTTGAAAAAAATCGCATCACCAGCGCGAGCAAAAAATCGCTCGTGTAGCCGCGGCTTAAAACATTAGTCGTCTCGCAGCGGAATTAATGAGTAGAAATTTCGAAACTGGAACCGAAATACAAATGGAATTGGAATTCAACTTTTCATTGCTGAGTGTTTTAGAACGACAAGAAACAGTGCTGGAATGGTGTTAGAAATTTATTATTATTATTATTTTTTTTTTTTTTGCAGCGCTTATAAAATTTTCCGAGCTGTTGATGTTTAGCTAATAGCAAAACGCACTCTTACGGAAATACCGAAAGAGTTTTGAGCTTAAATAAACAAAATTAAAAATATGTATTCAACAACAAGTGTCGACGTCGATCACAAATCTGTAACTATGCTCACGGGCTAGTCTATTCAAAACAAACTGAACAAACAAGAACTTCAGCTAAAATTTGCAACCATCATCCACTATTAAAAATCTTTCCAGCGATCAGTGACACTTTTTTGAAAAAAAAAAAATAACATACATTGAAAATGTTCTGACCTGCACTCGATGCAACGTATCAATCGCCAGCTTCAAAATTTCCGGTTACAGATCTGTTTTGTAAAAAATGAGAAGAATCGTCGTTCTTGTTGTTTTTGTTATTCTGTTCGGCCGCGGTTCCAGTTTTTGTTCCACGCATCAAGACAAACTTTTATCAGCCATTTCTTGAAGCATAACCTGGGCATTTGTATTGAATATTCCTCATATATCTTGTTTCCGACCAGGTCTGGTGAGACAATGTTCCAGTCCATCAAAATGAATTGAAACTGTGTCTTCATTTTGATGAAATTCGCCCATGGTGCTGTTGTTTTGATGGATTAAAAGAATTCGCTTCCTTCGGATTGTACATGTACGTGAAAGCCATTCTACGCTCTTTGAGCAATGATTGAATACTTTTTGCCAAACTACTGACCCTTAACAACTATTCAGAGCAAATTAACTCTGCACTTTTTCCAAAAAAGATCCTAAAGTGAAGCTTCAGCGTTGTTCTCAGACAGTTTCATTGAATTCATTCAACTTTGCTCGGAAACGTTGCAACACACCGAAAGGTTTTCGCGCCCTTTTTGTTTAGTCATGTGATGGGCATGAAAAATTTTCCCTTTTACGGTTTTCTCTTTCTATGGGTTCCTTTCTTTCACTTTTTTTTGTTCAGATTCTCAATTATGCGTCGTAGAGTTTTTAATATAAAACAATTATTCTACTCGGGCTTCGGTACGCGCCTCGTTGGTTATTTATCACTTCATATTATATCCAGTGCGCCCTCGTAGAATAATTAGGGAGCTTTAGCAACGACGACGGCGACGGCAACGAAAACGCCATTTCAAAAGGTAAGTTCTCGTTTTTGCAACTCTTTCGCGATTATTCCCACTTGTGCCACTTGGAAAATGCTGTCCAACTGTCCGGGGACTAGATTACTATGAACGGCGTTAAAATAAGGAAAAGAAAGAAAGATTTACGGTCACGTACTCACGTTCTCGAGAAAACCTAAAATTTGGTCATTTCACGTTGTTGCTTTGCAGAAAACGGGTTAGCTCAGTGGTAGAGCACAGGACTAGCGAGCGGGAGGTCGGAGGTTCAAACCCCGGTCGGACCAACACTCAGGGTCTTTAAATAATTGAGGAGAAAGTGCTGCCTTTGTAATAACATCTGCAAACGGTTAGACTTTCTAGTCTTCTCGGATAAGGAGGCCCCGTCTCACAACTCTCGCTCGCCGGCTGCTCGGAGGTGAATAGTACTTGCTAATCACCTCCGAGTTAACCAGTCAGAGCCTGCGAAAAGCCCTATTCACTTGTGTGTTATGTACTAATTGTTAATTATTCTGCGTACACAAAACTAACCATTAAGTGCGTTCGCTCTGATTTGTGATTGGCTGATTACTCGATTCCTTTCTAGAACAAAAGACAAAGACACTAAACAAACTTAGGCGGGAAAATACGTGCCCCGAG
>JAEMWC010000323.1:620000-625000 GCA_016490735.1 Pachyseris speciosa
TCTAGTTTATCGGTGGTTACAAGGCCAACAAGACAAAGTGCGAGGATTTCAGATTTTTGGCATTTTCTCTAAGACTAAGCCTCTACTTTGGCGTTAAAAATTGGGAAATAATCAATCTTTTTTCTGAGTTTGTCTAAGAATAAACTGCATCACAAAATTATATATAGTGATCATTTTGAGTTAATACAAGGCCGAATAGACCACCACCGTTTGCTATATAAATACGCACCAAAATCTGTTTTCTTTTAGCCACCGTGCTTTTTTTTTTTTGAAACCCCAACCATATGTTTTGAATACAAAAAATAAGAACAATTTATACAATACCACCGTTTGCTATATAAATACGCACCAAAATCGTGCTCTTATGTTTTATAACCCAACCAAATGTTTTCAAGACAAAAAATAAGAACAATTTATACCCAGCCATTTTGCAATGCGCTCTATAAACAGACAAGTTTTAAATTTGATGTTGATCAATTATTTGGTGGAAAGAATACCCATCTCTCCTCACCGATGTCAGGATGGCCGAGCGGTCTAAGGCGCCAGACTCAAGGTTCAAATACCTTCCCATTGCGAAATGGGAGCGGGCGTTCTGGTCTCTGAATGGAGGCGTGGGTTCGAATCTCACTCCTGACAAATGCATTTTTTATTCTGCTTACTTCTTTGTAATTAATAACGACTATCCGTTTAGCCTTTACTGCCCAATTTCTCTAGTTTTTCGGTGGTTACAAGGCCAACAAAACAAAGTGCGAGGATTTCAGATTTTTGGCATTTTCTCTAAGACTAAGCCATTACTTTGGCGTTAAAAATTGGGAAATAATCAATTTTTTGTCTGAGTTTGTCTAAGAATAAACTGCATCACAAAATTATATATAGTGATCATTTTGAGTTGATACAAGGCCGAATAGACCACCACCGTTTGCTATATAAATACGCACCAAAATCTGTTTTCTTTTAGCCACCTTTTTTTTTTTGAAACGCAACCATATGTTTTCAATACAAAAAATTAGAACAATTTATACGCAGCCATTTTACAATGCAATCTATAAACAGACAAATTTTAAATTTGATGGAGAACAATTATCTGGTGGAAAGAATATCTTTCTCTCCTTTTTTTTTTGAAACCCCAACCATATGTTTTGAATACAAAAAATAAGAACAATTTATACAATACCACCGTTTGCTATATAAATACGCACCAAAATCGTGCTCTTATGTTTTATAACCCAACCATATGTTTTGAATAGAAAAAATAAGAACAATTTATACGCAGCCATTTTACAATGCGCTCTATAAACAGACAAGTTTTAAATTTGATAGAGAACAATTATCTAGTGGAAAGAATACCCCTCTCTCATTACCGATGTCAGGATGGCCGAGCGGTCTAAGGCGCCAGACACAAGGTTCAAATACCTTCCCATTGCGAAATGGGAGCGGGCGTTCTGGTCTCTGAATGGAGGCGTGGGTTCGAATCCCACTCCTCAATTTCTCTAGTTTATCGGTGGTTACAAGGCCAACAAGACAAAGTGCGAGGATTTCAGATTTTTGGCATTTTCTCTAAGACTAAGCCTCTACTTTGGCGTTAAAAATTGGGAAATAATCAATTTTTTTGTCTGAGTTTGTCTAAGAATAAACTGCATCACAAAATTATATATAGTGATCATTTTGAGTTAATACAAGGCCGAATAGACCACCACCGTTTCCTATATAAATACGCACCAAAATCTGTTTTCTTTTAGCCACCGTGCTTTTTTTTTTTTAAACCCCAACCATATGTTTTGAAAACAAAAAATAAGAACAATTTATACGCGGCCATTTTACAATGCGCTCTATAAACAGACAAGTTTTAAATTTGATGGAGAACAATTATCTAGTGGAAAGAATACCCATTTCTCATTACCGATGTCAGGATGGCCGAGCGGTCTAAGGCGCCAGGCTCAAGGTTCAAATACCTTCCCATTGCGAAATGGGAGCCGGCGTTCTGGTCTCTGAATGGAGGCGTGGGTTCGAATCCCACTCCTGACAAATGCATTTTTTATATTCTGCTTACTTCTTTGTAATTAATAACGACTATCCGTTTAGCTTTTACTGCCCAATTTCTCTAGTTTATCGGTGGTTACAAGGCCAACAAGACAAAGTGCGAGGATTTCAGATTTTTGGCATTTTCTCTAAGACTAAGCCTCTACTTTGGCGTTAAAAATTGGGAAATAATCAATTTTTTTTCTGAGTTTGTCTAAGAATAAACTGCATCACAAAATTATATATAGTGATCACTTTGAGTTGATACAAGGCCGAATAGACCACCACTGTTTCTTATATAAATACGCACCAAAATCTGTTTTCTTTTAGCCACCGTGCTTTTTTTTTTTGAAACCCCAACCATATGTTTTGAAAACAAAAAATAAGAACAATTTATACGCAGCCATTTTACAATGCGCTCTATAAACACACAAGTTTTAAATTTGATGGAGATCAATTATCTGGTGGAAAGAATACCCTTCTCTCCTCACCGATGTCAGGATGGCCGAGCGGTCTAAGGCGCCAGACTCAAGGTTCAAATACCTTCCCATTGCGAAATGGGAGCCGGCGTTCTGGTCTCTGAATGGAGGCGTGGGTTAGAATCACACTCCTGACAAATGCATTTTTTATATTCTGCTTACTTCTTTGTAATTAATAACGACTATCCGTTTAGCTTTTACTGCCCAATTTCTCTAGTTTATCGGTGGTTACAAGGCCAACAAGACAAAGTGCGAGGATTTCAGATTTTTGGCATTTTCTCTAAGACTAAGGCTCTACTTATTGCGCAATGGGAGTGAGCGTTCTTGTCTCCGAATGGAGGTGTGGGTTCAAATCCCACTTGTTACAAATGCATTTTTTAATAACGAATATCCATTTCTCTTTTTCTGTCTTATTTTCCTATTTTGTCCGTGATTACATGGCCAGGAAGACCAAGTGAGAGGATTTTAAGTTTTTGGCCATTTTCTTAATGCTAAGGTTATTTTTTTTGGTCACAAAATGCATTTTTTATGTTCTGCTTACTTCTTTGTAATTAATAACTAGTATCCGCTTAGCTTTTTCTGCCCAAATTCATTGTGAGCTTTATAAATACCCACAAAAATCTGTTTTCTTTCAGCCACCGTGCTTTTTTGTTTCAAAACCCAAACACGTGTTTTTGAATAAAAAAAAAAGTAAGAACAAATCTAACTCAGCCATTTTAGCATGGGCTCTATAAAGAGACAAGTTTTGATGGAGATGAATTGTCAGGTGGATAGTATACCCTTCTCTCCTCACCGCTGTCAGGATGGCCGAGCGGTCTAAGGCGCTAGACTAAAGGTTCCAATACTTTCTCATTGGGTAATGGGAGGGGGCCTTCTGGTCTCTGAATGGGGGCGTGGGTTCGAATCCCACTCCTGACAAGTGCATTTTTTATATTCTGCTTTGTTCTTTGTAATTAATAACGACTATCCTTTTAGCTTTTACTGCCCAATTTCTCTAGGTGGTCGGTGGTTACAAGGCTAACAAGACGAAGTGCGAAAATTTTAAATTTTTGGCCATATTCCTAATACTAAGGTTTTACTTTGGGGTCGCAAATTAGGAAATAATCAATTTTTTTTGTGTGTGTTTGTGTATGGATAAACTGCGTTACAAAATGATATATAGCGTTAATTTGAGGTTGATAGAGGGACAAAAAGAACACCATTGTAAGCTTTATAAATACCGACAAAAAGCTGTTTTCTTTTAGCCACCGTGCTTTTTTGTTTCAAAACCCAAACACACGTTTTTCAATACGAAAATAAGAATAATTTAAAGCCAGCCATTTTCGCATGGGCTCTATAAAAAGACAAGTTTTGATGGTGCTCAATTATCTGGTGGAAAGAATACCCTTCTCTCTTCACCGATGTCAGGATGGCCGAGCGGTCTAAGGAACCAGACTCAAGGTTCAAATACCTTCCCATTGCGTAATGGGAGCGGGCGTTCTGGTCTCTGAAAGGAGGCGTGAGTTCGAATCCCACTCCCGACAAATACATTTTTTATATTCTGCTTACTTCTTTGTAATTAATAACGAGTATCCATTTCTCTTTTTCTGCCCAATTTCCCTATGTTGTCGGTGGTTACCAAGTGCGAGGTTTTTAAATTTTTGCCCATTTTCCCAAGACGAAGCGTATACTTTGGGGTCACAAATTGGGAAATAATCAATTTTTTATCGGTGTTTGTCTATGGATGACCTGCGTTACAAAATGATATATAACGCTGATCTTTATCTTTTTTTTTTCATACCATACAAAGTGAAACATAAGCTGGGCCAAGGCCAGAGGCTTAAATGGCTTTTGGTCAGAGACAAAAACTATTTTACAAAGAACAGTAGACTAAGGTAGGAAATGAACTCAATAAAGAAGGTAGGTACTTGTAGACCAATAAAAATGCAAAACTAATAAAGATAAAGATATAAGGGCAAAAAGACCACCATTGTGAGCTTTATAAACACCCACAAAAACCTGTTTTATTTTAACCACCGTGTTTTTTTGTTTCAAAACCCAACCACGTGTTTTTGAATACGAAAAATAAGACCAATTTGAACCCAGCCATTTTAGCATGGGCTCTATAAACAGAGAAGTTTTGATGGAGATCAATTATCTGGTGGAAAGAATACCCTTCTCGCACCACCGACGTCAGTATGGCCGAGCGGTCTAAGGCGCCAGACTCGCCAGAGCGGGCGTTCTGGTCTCGGAATGGAGGCGTGGGTTCGAAATCGCACTCCTGTCAAATGTGTTTTTGATATTCTGCTTACTTCTTTGTAATTAATAACGACTATCCAGTTAGCTTTTCCTGACCATTTTCTCCAGGTTGTGGCATAGTTAATAGAGGGAGATGGTTAGGAACCCGGCAAACATCAAAGGAGCAAAACAAAGAGGCCAAGATTTATGTTGGAAGGTCCATGACCGTGCACATCTTTTGTTTTGCACTCATTTACTATGCACGAATTACATAATCGAAATGTT
>JAEMWC010000323.1:627500-692500 GCA_016490735.1 Pachyseris speciosa
AAATGGCGCATGAGCCCAGGCGAGTGAATCACTGATGTTCTTGTCAAATTTTGACGTCATCCTGTGATCTATCAATGAACAGAAACTCGGTAATATAGAATTCACGAAAAGAAAGCACTCGACTGTGACTGTTCGTGAACTCTTCCTAATTTGGGCATTTTGTGTGTCGGGTAAACGGATATTCTTTGCGGTTTCCTTCATTTCGTAATTGTCAACACACTTCACGAAATGTTCAGAAATTTCCGCCGTTTGTTAAAAACATCAAGATGAAATTTTTCATATTCAGAATAATATATGACGCAAAGGTTGAGATTCCAGTCCTGCTCACATTGGAGCAAAAACAAAAACAAAACAAAACATTAAAGAAAATATATGACAAAATAATCTTTAGTTGCAAAGTAAAAATAAGATTCTTTCACTGCTGTAACAAACCCGGGCTCCCAGCTTTTTATACTGTTCTTTCATTTTTAAGTTTAGTTCGACACCATTTGTACTAAGTATCGGCGCTGGTTTCAAGTATCTAGTTTAACCTGTTTGTTGAGTTCGGTGTTTGCTGCAACGTCTCTTAACGCCAAGGAATTGGAATCTCCGTGCTCTCTAAAGATATCTTTCAGCTCCTCCACGTCTGTTTCGGGCACCGGCACCACCTAAGAACCATAACTTGTATTAACAGACAAGTTTCGATGGAGATCAATAATCTGGTCGAAAAAATACCCGCTACATCTCACCTACGTCAGGATGGCCGAGCGGTCTAAGGCGCCAGAGTAAAGGTTCAAATACCTTCCCATTGCGCGATGGGAGCGGGCGTTCTGGTCTCCGAATGGAGGCGTGAGGTCGAATCCCACTCCAGATAACTTCTTCTTCTTTTTTTTTTTTTGTATTCTGCTTACGTTTAAGTTAATAACAAGCATCCGTTTATTTCTTGCAAAAAGGAGTTGTGGGTTTGAATAACAAAGACGAATAATTTTGCTCAGGTATAATCTACAAAAGATAACAAATAAACGAAAAAAACAAAAAAACTGAAAAACAAGGGCGCCGGCCAACCATATCCGTTACTCGACAACTCATCAACGGGACCACAATTCCTGGGTGGTCGTTGATCGTCTCTTATTTAAGGTGCAAGTTTATTACTATAGATGTAGCTGAAGATGCTGTGTGTAAAAATTCCTCTCAAAAATAATACAGGACTTCTCTTGACTGTGGTACAACTTGCAAAGAGCTTTATTATATTTTCTTTGAAGATAAAGGATCAAACACGATATACATGTAGCATGAAAATGTTGAGGGAGTTTAAGACCAATGTTCTTCCAGACCCTAGAAAACATCCAGCACGGGACCCGCTTCGCCCCCTTCAGTTTAAGATTCCGCGTAGGTTTTCCGTTGTTTACTAAATATACGGTTGATATGCATTTATTCAAAGTTTGGAATGCCGAGGAAAGAGATCGGAAAAGAGTTTTGGAGCGCACTATTTTTCGGATTTGGTTGACAAACGTAAGCGATTTTAGGGAAAAAAGTATTTGTTAGGAGCGGGGGACGTGCCAAAATGCTTCATGCAAAGAGTAATTGGCTTTAGATTTATACTTGATTTGTCCTTTATGAGGCCCTGACGGTGGGGCATTTGGCCGTCTAAACTAGAAACACAGCAGGGTATTTTATCAGAAAATTTTTCAAAAAAGTTAATCTAGAAAGAGGCAACTTTTATTCTATATCACTAGTTAGACCAATACTTCAAGTCCATTTGCCTATACCTTCTTACTTTGACAAAAGTGAGAAAAACTGAAAGTGGCTAGCCTTACTACGTATAATGTATAATATATATAAGTTGACTTCGGTCGTGTATCAGTAATTGATCCTTAGTTGGGTTTCAGATGGAGTTATAGGCTTCCCCTGCCTTGTCACTTTGAAAGTAAAATTTCCCGGGATACCACGTCTTCGATTGCCGTGTTGCCAGCATGGTTGTCCTGATGGTGTAGTGGTCATCACACCCGACTAGCATACGAGGGGACGTGGGTTCAAATCCCGCTCAGGGCAAATTTTCTTTCAAACATTTATTCAGTTATATATATATATTCAGTTATATATATATATATATATATATATCCTATATCAAGTCGGAGTATGTAATATAGCATGTTTGAAGTCCAGGCTGCATTCTGCTCGCTGCTATTTTAAAACCCTTAACCAATTCAGTGATGCACAGTGGCGTGTATTTTTCATGTCCTTTATTTAATCGTTATCGATAATGTTTACAAGGTGAATTTTTTAGCTACAGTGCTTGAAACTATGTTCCACCTTATGAGAGGTATATAAATTTTTTCGCGGTATTACTTGTTTAAAATGAATCATAACAGAGGTGGAATCTATGGAAGCACTTTTGAACCTTAAACCCTTCAGCCCTCAGTATGAGAAAACGTGACTTAAAGGTAGGTCTAAAATATTACTGACAAATTTTGGTCGGAAATATATAATCAGATTTTCGTGAACCTGTTGTCACACCGCCAACGAATTTTCTAATAATTATGGGAGAATCAGTTAGCATCGACAAGGACGACTCGCCCCACCTCCCTCTTAACAACGCTCATTTGGTGTCAAATCCTGCGATGGGATATGCCAGTCAACTTTTCCTCTATTGTGGGACAAGAGGAAATCGTTAGCACACTTGAAGTAGTTCTGACCGAAAAATTCCACTTCAGAATAAGGAGAAGGATGACCTCCTTTCTTGACGTAATGTTTTGTTGAGTGAATTAAATATTCAAATTTCTGTGCTTCTTTTCCCCAAAGAATCCAAGCAGATGGATTAGCTCTAAAACTAATATATTCGATTAGAGCTGTTGTAAATGGTTCCCACAAAGTCATGTGAGACTGTTTCTGTCCTTTGACCGTCGTCAACACTGAATTCAACAACAAAACGCCTTGATTTTGCCATGGAGTTAAATCACCATTATCCAATCCCACACAAAACCCTTCCCACTTCAACTCGACAAGAACGTTGAAGACGCTCGGGACCTTTCTTGGATCTACTCCACGCTGCAGGCTAAACGCCAGGCCGGTGGGCTGGCCTACTGTGGGAGTTGGATCTTGACCTAAAATAATAACTTTGATTTCATTCAAAGGGACATTGAAGGCTTTGAAAACGTCATGCAATTCGGGCTGAATGTTTTTTTTCCCTTACAACTTGTTGTTCAATTTTATTGGAAATTTCTATTATTTTTTCCTCAGCCACAATTAAGAATTCCGTCCACGATGCAATTTTTGGAAAGCAAAGATATTCGTATATATACTGCGTGATGGACGCTGTTTCAGGGGATATGTTGCTGTTAGACAGTCGGGGTGTGTTTCCGTCGTCATCTTCTTTACTTTCGTGTCCATGTTTTTATCCAAGAGCGTTCCATTGATTTGATTGGCTTCATGCATCCCTAAAGTTCGCAATAAAGTAATTTATAAAAACGTCCTATATAAAAAGTGTATAAAAGCAAGGGCCGATACAACGTAGAATGGTTTTAAGTTTTGTGTACTATATTTCGGCTGGCCAAACCAGCCTTCTTCAGGTACAATGAGAATTTACATTGGAAGGGGTGTTTATGTAGTCATATACCGGAAACACTTGAAACTAAAATGATTGACAGTGTAAAATAAAATACTAGAAAAAAGGTAAACTTATAAGAAAAAATTAACTAATATGTTTCTTCGCGGATGTTAAGACCTTCAGGATCAATTGTTCTGCCTTTTGAAATTTAAAAAGCTTCCCTGGCCTTACGGATTGAGTCTCTGTTAGAAAATATTTTCTCAATGGGGATTAATTGCATGTCATTAGCAGTGTGGTTAGGAGAGGAGAGGAAATGTTCCGCGACTGTGGTAGGTTTAGATTTGGTGTTAGGGTTATCTATGGTACGGCGGTGTTCATTATATCGGTCTTTTAAACGTCGTTTAGTCTCTCCTATGTATTGTAAATTACAGCGGTTGCATTGAATCATGTAAATGAGGTTTTTAGTGTCACAGGTCAGGTTAGATTTAATATGGCGCGTATCACCTGTAGAAAAGTGTCAATAAAAGTGTCATAAAAAGTGTCAATTCATTTTCCTTTCCGTAAGTTGCATTTTTCAGTATAGTTGGCCTGAAAGCTTTGTGTTAGAATGCAGCCTAACTATAGCCCTTTGATTGTTGACAACTTGTATCACAGAAAGAAGGGCTGAAATTTCTTCCTCTTTACGACTCTGAATATATAAAATATTTGCAGTTAACAAGCTTAGCTATTACTTGACAAAACATTCTAGTTTCTCGTGGGGCAACAGGGCTTTTGAACTTCTCGCTTCTCGGTCTTTTTACTACCGCTCGCTGCCTCTCCTCATTAATTTTCACCTTTTTGTGCCTTTCCTATTACAAGCTACCACGCAAACGTGTGAAATTGTGCTATTTTTTCCGGTTTCCGCCCCTGTAAACCTCTCACCTATTATACTTCCGGGTTCCGGCCCCTGTCCCCCAACTACGTGAATGAACCACAATCCACAAGACAACGAAGAGCAATTTGTCCCCATATAACGTGGTTAATTCTATGAACAATTCCTTACGATTGGTATGCTCGGAAATTATTGGACGTTGCTGCCCTTGCCTTAGACGTGCATGATACTTTAACTATAGCGTCCCCTTTCTACGCCTGCCTTGCAGGCTACTTCAGCTGTAGATTAATCCCTGGCCAAACGAGAAATTGGTAACCAAGCATCATCAACCATTGTTTGGTGTCCAAACATGTTGATGTTTGAAGCCCTGGCCAAACGGTAGTCAAACACGATCAGACTAGACCAAACAAGGGAGGGTTGTCCAATACTGTCGACACGATACGAGTCGTAAAATACGTTTTTTCAACTCGTACGAATGGACAAGCGGTGAGGGTAAAAGGAGGAATTTGAGGAATGGCATGTGGCATGACTTGCGGAATCGCATAATTATGCGGAATGTAATGTTTGCAAAATGGCGCGAAAAAAATTAATTCAACTGAATAAGTTAATTCAGTATTCAACAGCCAAACGCAAGCTATGTAGCTGCCGATCTCGGTCACAACTACTCTCCACCTGGCTTGCTTTCGTAAAACATTACCCTTATGAACTCTTGAGGTGATTAAATTTGCCTTGAGTTTTGCTTTCATAGGATTAGCCTGTTCGCGAATGATATTTGCAGCATATTTGTGAAGCTATGCACGAAAGAATCGTTCGGCTGCGAGACATTAGCGAGCTTTTGCCATCTTGTCTATTTCACAATGTAGGTCAAACTCTTGGTAGTTGTGAAATGGATTAAATAAAATTGTACTTTTCTGGAGTCGATTGTAAGCGACGTTAAGGAACGGAGTCCCACAGAGGCTTATCAGTTATGGTTTTCAGAGTTTAAGAAGAGCCTCAAATCGGTGGACCTGCTTTTGCTGTTATGATATGAATAACTGAACTCTCGAAGATCGAGCGACAAACGAGGAAAATAGTTGTCAGTTGCGAACTGACTAATCCTATAAACGCAAACTCAAGACAAATCACTTCAGGCGGGTTCATTTGTAAAATATTTATATAAAGTCTATCAAAGCACAACTCCCTCTACGCTGAAATTTCTCGGTCAAATCCAGTTTGTTTTCAACATTTTGTTGTCACCGAGATCAGTAACTAGATAACGATTCACTGTGTTTAATAGGCTGGCAGACGCAATTAATAATCGCGAGCCTGCCAAGTTCCAATACGCAAGATCAAGATTATTAACCGTAAAATTATTATCTAGAGAAGGGGCTAGTTGTTGATCTCGGTAACTGACAACTTGCTGAAAATAAATTGGATTTGACCGAGAAATTTTATAACATCGGGTACCAAGCTGACCAAGGGTACTCGATCTTCGAAGAGGCGACTCTTGAACGCGAGCACTGAGTTCAGTTATTCATATCATAACAACAAATTAGCAGCGCGACCGATGTGAGACTCCGTTCCTTAAATCTCTTATCGACCCCGGAAAAATAAAATTTTATTTAGGCCTCGTCCACACTATGCCGGATAAATTTGAAAACGCAACTTTTAGGTGCAAAAACGGAACAAAAGTTTTCCGTCCACAGATGAAAACGGATAAAATGTTCTGCGTCCACACTACAGCGTTTTATCGGCGGCACAATTGCTTAATTTCGCTTTGAGCATGCTCACAGTAAAGGATAACATGGAGCCCGCGATAGTTCCCTTTCCCGCCAACTGCTGTCGTTTACGAGGGTTACGTCGCGTTCCCTTTGCTTCGTTAAATTTCTTCAAACTTAAGATGTCATGACGTAAAAAGCAAACAACTAATGCCAAAGATAAGACAGATTACTTCTCTTGGTCCGATGACGAAGTGGAATTGTTGTTCTACAATGGACTACAAAACATCGAAGGAAATGGAAAACATCGATTGGGAGTCTTGTCAAAGCAAATACCAGGACATTCACGACAAGTTTGTAGAACATTATCCGACCCCTGAAGAAGCAAAAGCATTGGGAAAAGAATATCCACATTCAAGAACTCAAATGACGAAAGCGATTCTAACATCCAAGTAAGCGTATTAAAAAAGTTCCGGATACGAAAAGTTCTCCGTCCACACTAATACAAAAAAGTTGCGTTTTCAAATTGTTCCACTCTAGAGAGCGTATTCAAAAAGTTCCGTTTTTGCGGATCTTTTTATGGGGATATGTGCGTTCTAGTGTGGACGGAAGGCCTAACCGTAACAATAAAGTTGCGTTTTCAAATTTATCCGGCATAGTGTGGACGAGGCCTTAATCCACTTCAAAACTGTCAAAAGAGTTTGACGTACACCGTGAAATTGACAAGATGGCAAAAGCTCGCTTGTCTCGCAACCGCGAACGATTCAGACAAATACACTGCAAATATCATTCCCAAACAGACTAATCCTATGAAAGCAAAACTCAAGGTAAAATTAATATTTAATGACCTCAAGAGTTCATAAGAAAGCAAGCCCGGTGAAGAGTAGTTGTGACCGAGATCGACAGCTAGCTTGCGATTATTCTCTGTGTTAGGCTGTAGAATAATTAATTCTTTCAGCTGAATTAATTTCTTCGCGCCATTTTGCATATGTTACATTCCGCATAATTATGCGATTCCGCAAGTCATGCCACATGCCATTCCGCAAACTCATTCCCATTTTTACCCTCACCGGTGGACAAGTTGTATCGACTCGATAGACAGAGTTGTCGAGTGGAGAAATGCATCTCATTACGGGCACTTAGAATTTTGGAGCGAGTTAGACATGGCAAGGGTCACTGCGATAGTCTTGTCGAGTCGTACGACTCGTTCGAGTGGAGAAAATGATTGTCGAGTCGACAGACAGAGTTGTCGAGTTGACAAAAGCATCTCATTAGGGGGAATTAAAATTTTGGAGCGAGTTAGACATGGCAAGGGTCGCTGCGATAGTGTTGTCGAGTCGTACGACTCGTTCGAGTGGAGAAAATGATTGTCGAGTGGACAAATGCATCTTATTAGGGGGAATTAGAATTTTGGAGCGAGTTAGAAATGGTAAGGGTTCCTGCGATAGAGTTGTCGAGTCGTACGACTCGTTCGAGTGGAGAAAGCTATTGTCGAGTCGTCAGACCGAGTTGTCGAGTGGAGAAATGCATCTCATTAGGGGTACTTAGCATTTTGGAGCGAGTTAGACATGGAAAGGGTCACTGTGATTGTGTTGTCGAGTCGTATAACTCGTTCGAGTCGAGAAAATGATTGTCAAGGCGACAGATAAAGTTGTCGAGTGTAGAAATGCATCTCATTAAGGGGACTTAGACTTTTAGAGCGAGTTAGACATGGCAAGGGTTACTGCGATAGAGTTGTCGAGTCGTACGACTCGTTCGAGTGGAGAAAGCGATTGTCGAGTCGTCAGACGGAATTGTCGAGTGGACAAATGCATCTCATTAGGGGGACTTAGAAATTTGGAGCGAGTTAGTTATGGTAAGGGTCACCGCGATAGAGTTGTCAAGAAATGCATCTCATTAGGGGCACTCAGAATTTTGGAGCGAGTTAGACATGGCGGCGAGTCGACAGACGGATTTGTCGAGTGGACAAATGCATCTTATTAGGGGGACTGTTGGAGCGAGTTAGTCATGGCAAGGGTCACTGCGATAGTGTTGTCGAGTAGTATCGTACAACTCGTTCGAGTGGAAAAAAAGGATTGTTGAGTCGACAGACATTGTTGTCGAGCTGACAAATGCATTTCATCAGGGGGAGTTATATATTTTCAGTGTGTTAGTGCAAGCGAGGGATACTGCGATATTATTGTCGAGTTGTACGAGTCGTTCGAGTATAGAAAGCGGTTGAGGATTCGACAAACAGGGTTGTTGAGTGTAGAAATGCTCTCACAGGGGGGCTTTGAAGTTTCATGCGAGTTAGATATGGCAACAAACAGGCGCTGCGATAGTGTTGTCGTGTCCAGTACGCCTTGCTCAAGTGGAGAGACGGTTGTTGAGTTGACAGCCAGCGTTGTTGATAGCATCTCATTAATGGGACTTCGATTATTTTCCGCGTTTAGTGTAATAGTGGAACACAATGACAAGTTGATGGTTTTGATCTTACTGGCTTTGTGTTTGCGGTTCCCGTGACTGACTGAAACGCCATCGAAGAGTCGCCGCGGTTCGAACCACGACCAAGTGAGAGATTTTATTGTGATTCTAATGCTTAAAAAGAAAATACTGAGTCTTGCATGGAAAACCTGCTGGATGGCAAACCAGTTTTCCATCCACTATACAGTTCTTCTCGTCAATGGGTTCAAAATTGGCAATTTAATTGGGCTCTTTCCATTTCTGGTATTGAAAGAACAAAATATACACGAGTAACGCGCGTTTGTTTCTGCTCGTGGCTTAAAGAACGAGGCATACTGATGTGTAACTCGCTTGTTTCTGCCGGTTGCGCCTTCCTGCTCGGGCATAAAGAACGAGGTATACACGAGTAAGACGAGCTTGTTTCGACTCCTACCTTAAAGAACGAGGTATATACATGAGTAACGCGCGGTTGTTCCTGTTCGTTGCTTTAACAACGAGGCATACACATGTGTAGCGCGCTTGTTTCTGCCGGTTGCGCCTTTCCGCTTCTCGTTCAAAGAACGAAGTGTAAACTAGTAACGCGAGCTTGTTTCGGCTCGTGGCTTGAAGAACGAGGAATACATATGAGTAACGCACGCTTGTTTCTGCTCGTGGCTTAAAGAACGAGGCATGCACATGTGTAGCGCACTTGTTTATGCCGGTTGCGCTTTTCCGCTTGTGGTTTAAAGAACGAGGTGTAAACCAGTAACGCACGCTTCGTCGCTTCTTTCTGCTCGTGGCTTAGAAGATGAGGCATACATATGTGTAGCGGGCTTGTTTCGATTTTCCGCAATGTTAATCTTTCTGCTAATGAGATGCATTTTTATTTTGTCCACTCGTACGACTCGTACAACTCGACAACTGCTCGAAGCGGACCCTTGGGAGAACTAATGAGATGCATTTTCCACTCGACAACTCTGTCTGTCAAGTCCACACAACTTGTCGACTTGTACGAGTTGTGAAAGGTATTTTTCCACTCGTATCACGTCGACAGTAGCGCGCCTGTTTCGATTTTCCACCATGCTAATCTTTCTGCTAATGAGATGCATTTTTCCACTCGACAAGTTATTTTGTCGAGTCGACAATAATTTTTTCCACTCGTACGACTCGTACAACTCGACAACTTTACGAAGCGGACCCTCGGGTGAATTAATGAGATGCATTTTCCACTCGACAACTCTGTCTGTCAAGTCGACACAAGTCGTACGAGTTGTTTTCCACTCGTATCATGTCGACAGTATTGGACATGACTGAAACAAGGTGGCCAAACGGTAAAATTTTTGGTCACCACAGGCCAAACAATGGTAGTCTTTACACTAAGGTGTTAAGTAAGACTTAAGAGCTGCTAAGTTAAACTTAGCCAAAAATATGTGTGTGAAGGTCCAAGTAAAATCCCAAGATATGTTACTTTGCATCTCATTATGGTCGGAAAGTTGAAACTATTCAAGAACGTTTCAAGTGACTTGAAAACCATCCTTAGAAGAGTGTAGCTAAATGTCGAGGGTCGAGGGTCGCGGGTAAAAGTCGATGGTGAGGGTGAGGGTCAAGGGTGAAGGTCGAGGGTGAGGGTAGAAAGACGAAACAATTAAATAAAATATGTAGGTTTCTTGAGCTTTGAGGTGGACGAAGCCCGTCAGTTAACTTCAATTAACTGCGTGGGAAAATAAACTTCAGTTATATCTCAAGGAAAAAACAACACTTGTGTGTGAAGCGTTAAGTCAGAAAAATTTACTTGAAGTATCTTGACTTGAAATCTGTCTAAGTATACTTTTCATCTAGTGTAAAGACTACCAATGTTTAGTCGACTTAGCGGGGGCTTTTTTTTGTGTGTGTGTGTGTTTGCCATTTCAGTGTTTATACTGTGATGAAGATATTGTAGGTTTTCCTAACCGAGTAACCTCTAGAGTTCTCCAAATTTTCACCCTATGAAAAACCTCAGCATGTCTTCAAAAGCTACGAACAACTGCGTGGGAGGCTACAGATGAGTTGGATATCAGCTGGTTATCAGAGTTAGAGAAAAACAGTTGTTGACGCTGGCAGTGGAGCAGGTAAAGTAAAGAAGGTCTTCAAATTGTTTCCATAGTCTATACGGTTAAAGTGAGACTGTGCCAACATTGACCGCCTGACCAAATTAAATGTTAACTGGCCTGAACCTATTGAATTAGACTATGCGTTCATTCCGCATGCGCTCTTAAGGTGGCTGGTACCGGTTTTACTCGCGTGGAGAGTCTGGCCACTAGCGCGCGCGTCACACGTCATACGCGCGAGATTTGAAGAATGGGAAAAACAAAAACAAATATGGCGGCGCGAGGCTTTCTTCGAGCAAGGCTACGTTTGCCCTGTTCAAAAAGAAATTCGCCTTCATCTGAGGCCGTATCTACTCGATCGACATAAGTTAATTCAATTTACATAGGAAAATTTATTTCCGGAGATTGATAATGCATATTAAAGTTCCAAAGAGATAATTCCCACCTCTACTGCGATCGATCGTGTCGGGAACCAGGAGGATAAGGAGCTGGAAAGTAATTGTAAAACTGCAAAAGTGGGATAGCACTTCAATTTACTTACAGGTAATACATCTCAACATTCTATTATTTCTATGCCTCACCACCTGTTGTTTTCCGCGAATCATATCTGCATTTGTGTCAGAATTGAATGCAGTTGACATATGTTCTCAGGTGTTCTGCGAGCAATTTAGTTAATTCCACGCTTTCGCTTGGTGTTATTTAACATAAGAATGCTTAGTCATGCCACAAGTTGTGGAGAAATTGTTTAAAGTGAGCCCAAACTCTCGGCCAAACAGTAAAAACAACAACTGTGGACTATTAAACTCCACCGTACTGAAATCAACTCAGCGCGTGGACTGCAAACAAGGCTACGGTAGATGCCCGCGCGTGTACGCGTAATGGTTAGCGGCAGTCAGCTAAGCGCATGAGCAAATATCGATCTTTTAGAATCCAGATTTTGAAATGCGCGAAAACGCGCGTGGAAATTGCTCAACTCACGAGGGTTTTTGCAAGAAAGCGAGCCCGGTGACCCCCTCTTTTTATTGTTTCAATATTTCTGTCTTGTAAAGAGTAAACGTCACACAAAATTCAAGAAAATTCTATCAGAGAAATTTTACACTACTCATAAATTGCCTTTTCTCGCGTTTATAAAAAATCCGCTTGATAAAAAATTTTTACAAACATTTTGCAGTTTCCTTTTCAAATGGCAAAAGTAATCACGTGAAAAAAATAGGGGGTCACCGAGTTAGTTTTCAAATTATAAGTGCCAGAAGCTTAAATGCAGCTCTGAATAACCTTCAAGTACCAGGGGCGGATCCAGGATTTTCTGAAAGGGGGGGTTGTACAGGTGTCGGTGATTTAGAAGGGGCCGCAAGGCCCCTTCCAACTAGGGGGGTCTGGGGGCATGCCCCCCCAGAAAAATTTGAAATCTAGAAGCTCGGAAATGCAATTTCCAGCATTCTGGGCATCAAAAGGCGTGTTGTTGTAGCCTGTATTTCAAGGTTGGAAAGAGTGTTTTTTTTGACGTTGTCTTCCGTTCTAGAAATCTTCCGTTGCTTTCTTGCATTACTTATTAGTTTAGTTCTAGTAGAAGAGAGACTAAGAATTACAAACTGTGAATAGACGGCTGAAAGAGGCATGACAGGCGGCAGTAAACCGCCGGTAACCGGCTTTTATTGAAACCCTTGCGGCGGCCCGTTTGTACATTATTGTAGTACACTTTTATCGCCAATGGCAGAAGGCGAGTGATGGCCCCATGCCTCTGGCGTGAGCTCTTAACAGTTCCAGTGTCATACCTGTCCCCCAAAAATATGATGTTTAGATTTTGTGAAGGCATGATATAAAATCTGGGATTAATCTTATTTCGCCGACAGAAATTAAAAAATAATAATGTATGATTGAACTGTCCAGCAGTTGTTGTCGTTTTTCTACTGCATTAGCATACCTCATTAATCAAACAACGAAGCCTGAAAAAGTCTTCTTGGATGGGCTTTTACAAAAGCCTCGCAGATCTCGTCTACCTCGAATCTCTCAGGGTAATGCATCGCAATTACAGCAAGGTCTGAGAAGCGCTCTTCAGACATCGTTGATCTGGTGCAGGTCTTGATCCGTTTCATGAGCGAAAAGGACCGCTCAGCTTCCGCACTACTGATTGGTAGGGTGCATGCGATGAGTAGAAGACGATGGATGTTTGGAAAAGCATCCTCGTCACACGCGCCAAGTGCCAATAAAAGATTGTTTGGGAGGTCCTTCTCTGTTGACTGCCACATAGTTTGCCATCTTCGCAGCTCATTCCCAAGGGATTTGGGAAAAGGAAGGTCATTCTCCCAGAACAGCATGCCTTTTGTTGCTTCAGATAGCTCCATGGTGTTTTGAACTATGATTGAGGGAACAAGATAAAGCAAGTGGCGGGCGTGGCGGTCTTCGACAGAAAACCGGTCTTCCATTTGACTAATCAAGGAATCAAGGAGGGGAATAGCCACAGATTTTTTATAATGATCAATTGGACTAGAGCTGGGAATGTTTGAGCGGTTCCTCTGTATGCTTGTCTTCCTGGGTACGGCTTCCACGATTCCCAGTTTCTCGGCAAGGTTTAATACTTCTGTGTACCACACTTTAAAGTCGCTGTCAATGTTTTTTCTAGCAGACTTGATGTTTCCAATTACTTCATCAACCATCATGTATGCTTCATAAATATCTTGGTCCCGTTTCTGCAGCTTTGATGCAAGAGCTTTGACTTCATCAAGAATATTCTTGGTTGTAATGAAAACCACTACTGTCTGAAATGACGACAAAGAGGCTTTCAGTCCCTGGGCTTTTGTGATGGTATCCTTGTCCCAGTTCCAGCTTCCAGTAGATGATTTTAAATTCGGGTATTCGTGGGGGGCAACAATAGCATCAAGAAATGTGAGAAGAATCTCATACATTTCAAGAAAAACATCTAGACATGTGTGCCTTTCCACCCAGCGTGTCTTGCATAGACCTGGAAGCTTGCTGTGAGAATTCTCAGGAAGGTATTCTTTCAGTGTCAACTCAAACAGCTGCTGTCGCTTGGGGCTGTTATTTAAAAAAAGATATGCTTCGTTAATCAGACCTATCAAATTTCGCACTTCTGCCAGTTTGCATGTTGCTGCGATGGAGAGGTTTAGGCAGTGAGCATAGCAGTGCGTGAAAAGAGCCAACGGACTGAGCTCTTTTATCTTAGCCTGCACTCCTTCCTTTCCACTTGACATAACAGAAGCTCCATCATATGCCTGACCACGGATGTTGCTAGGATCCAAAGAAACAGATGGATCAGAGAGAGATTCCAAAATATTCCTTGAAATCATGGTGGAATTTGTTCGTTGTAAGTGCATAAAACTAATCAGGCATTCTTTGACATGAGGATCGTTTGGCGAAGACTGGTCCACAAACCTCAGGCATAAAGATAAGATCTCCTGGTTTGAGTGTGGATCTGTACCCTCATCTGCTATAATCGTGAAAGGGAGGCCCTTGTCCCTCAGCTCTGCTGTAAGCCTTTCCTTAATTTTTGATGAATACACGTGAATGACCTCATTCTGAATAGTTTTGCTGGTATATCTTGCTTGTCGGCTTGCTGACATGAGGTGCTTCTGAAGAGGCTCGTTTCCTTTCGCAAGTAATTGAAGTAGAGCAACAAAGTTTCCTCTGTTAGTTTCATAACTTGAAAAATCGACACGATCATCACGATGTCCTCTAAAGGACAGACTCTGCTTTGCTAGAAACTCAACAGCTAGAACAATCTGTCGTAGAATTTCTTTGTTCTCTGTGGCTTGATTGGCTTCGGCCGTCGCCAGCTGGGAATCTACTCTATACCTGTCAGGATTCTGAAAAGTTTGTTTGAAGAGGTCTGCCTGTTCAGTTGCGTATCTATGCATCGCAGATTGCTCATGACAGTTGAGGATGCCATCCTTGCCAAGTGCCTTAGTGTAAGATTTCTGGTACGGTACTGTGACCAATACACCTGGTGTTGTACCCTTGGTAACTTTGTTAGGAAATAAGATACAGTGACTACAAATCCCACCTTCAAGTATGTAACTGTAGCAAAGCCATGGGAACTGTTTCAGCCATTTGGATTGAAAAGAAACTTTCCATGTCTTCTTTCCTTTGGTAACTTGATGAGAATGAAGTATATCAGACTCAGAAGGTTTGCAGTGTAATGTAAGGTATTGCATTCTTTTTTCATCTGTAATTTCGTGCGATAATCGCCTCAAAACATCCCAAGAGCCTGCAGCATCTTTGACAACAGTTCCCAAATCAATCTTTGTGCCTGTGGTTGAACCAGAAGTGGTAGGCACAGGACATTTTGTAGCTACATCTAAAATTTACAAAAAGAGTTTATTTGTATACATTCACAACCTTTAATAGGTTAGTCCTTTATCTATTTGCAATAACCTCAATAAAATTGACACACATGCATTAAATAAATACAATAGCCTGCTTTTATTGTACTTTACAGGTCACATGAAAAATGTCTTGGTTATATATACCTTCACTAAATGACAAACTATTTTCTATAACATAACACTGTTATGCCGCTATAGTATGCAACATGCTTTTACTCTTAGAGGCAGACAAAAGTAACGTCATATTCTTCCCCTAGAGCATCAATATATTCTTTATCTTCGGAACTGCAAGATATTTCAAAAAACTGAAGGTTGTTCAATTTTTGCAAAATCAGCCTTACGTCGTTTCTTTCAAGGCTTACACCAACCAGGCACAGAACATTCAATGAGCATAATGAGGAAGTAATAGTTGCCACTTGATTGGCAGTGAATCCTACTCTGTTGAGTGATAGTACTGTAAGATTTTGTAATTGCTCTAAAATAGCCGTGCAACAACAAGTATCTATTTTTCTACAGTCATTTAGGATTAAGGTTTCAAGAGGAGAAGAATTAGAGTCAGTCAATAGGAAATTAAGGGATGATATCGGTTGGCCACTTAAATCCAGATATCTCAAACGTTTAGAAAATCCCAGACTATCTCCTAACAATGTTTGAAGCCTCCTTTCTGATGTTGTTATTTCGATATATCTTATAGATAAATATCTGAACCCACTGGAGTGCGACATGAAATTAACAATTTGTTCTTCATTTAAATATTGCATGGGCCACTCATCAAGAAGTAGGCAACTCCACAGAATGTTATTGTTGTTTATAATGTGCCTCCACCTCTTTGAGACCAGGCACACTGTTTTAAGCAATTCTTTAAGGCAGAAGCTTTTGAACACCTCGACCAATACTTCATCGGGCAAAGCTGTGTACAAAACGAAATTATAATACTACTCAGTTTTATTTGGAATTCACTAGACTTCTTGCAACGTTGGAATAAATACTTTTTGTTGGTGCTGGCCGATATAAGTTTACTTTTCGGATAAATAAAAATAAGAAATTCTACCTTCGATCCCAGACCCTCCAGCCTGATCGTCAGGGTTGCTGATTCTTGGCTGCTTGTTAGGAGGAGCACTTTCTGTGTTTATAATTATAATGACAGTTCACTTAGTGAAGTATAATAAATTATTTTCTTTGTCTCCGTTTTAAGAACAATTTTATTTCTGCTTACCTTCATTAATACCTTCATTATCTTCAGGCCTCGACTGGGCTGAACCTGCAAAATGTTTATTTATGTTCAAAAGACATGATTTTCTTGCCAGTCAGCTTTCAATATGGTGCACAATGTAAAATACACTTTGTATGAATTGCACGGTATGTCGAGGCTATCGCGTGTCGAAGCTATCGCGTGTCGAAGCTATCGGATGTCGAAGCTTTCTGTGTTTATAATTATAATGACAGTTCACGTAGTGAAGTATAATAAATTATTTTCTCTGTCTCCGTTTAAGAACAATTTTATTTCTGCTTACCTTCATTAATACCTTCATTATCTTCAGGCCTCGATTGGGCTGAACCTGCAAAATGTTTATTTATGTTCAAAAGACATGATTTTCTTGCCAGTCAGCTTTCAACTGGTGGACAATGAAAAATACACTTTGTATCTGTTGTATGAATTGCACGGTATGTCAAGGCTATCGGGTGTTGAAAGTAGTTATTATTGTTATTAAATATAATTAACCGTCTTTTAAAAAAAAAAACCACGAACTTACCTGATTTCTTCGCATAAAAATCGGTTATTTTCTTCATGACAGCTTCCAGTTCGTACGTTCTTCGACCTCAGCAACTGACTCAAACATTCGCTCGGTCCCAATCCCGCTCGTTTACGCTTGAATGAATTTCACCTGTGTTCCTATTATATATGACCCTGAGGACGTCACGCGATCCTAATAAGACTTTCTCCCAAGTAACTGATCCCCACACTGACAGAAGTTGCGAAATGTATATTATCTTTTTAAATCCGCAAAAGCAGGTGAATGGTGGAAGTGAAACAACTTCGTAAAAGACAATTTTGTTCTTATTTTTTTAAAGAAGAATTAAAAAAAATTAAAATGCTGCTCAAAGGGGGGGTTGCAACCCCCTCAACCCCTCCCCTGGATCCGCCCCTGAGTACCGTTGCCATGGTAACAGCTCATGACGTAATAATAGTTATTTTCGGTCAACGACTAAATGTATAATTTAATCATGCAAAAGATTCCTTACGGCCTCGGTTTGCCTTTGTCTTCTTTTCTCTCAAAGTTTACGTCGTGAAAAAGCTGAAAACTGGTACCAGCCACCTTAACTAACCATATTTAAATCCCGTTTTTGCTGAACTGCCTTCACTTGCAATTGGCAGAGGAGATCTTCCGATTGCTGCAAAACAAGAGAAAAAATAGAACAAGACAACACTTCTATGGTTAATACAGTATTTTGCTGTAGTTTGAAAAGTTTGTTTGTTAAGTGTTGAGATTTTTAGTGGTACGCTAGTCTTAACTCTAGTGCCACAGGAAAAAAGCAATGAACTGCGGAACGTCGACTTGGACGAGGGAAAACAACAACGACCAAAACGTTTGCAAGGGTAAAACAGGGTAATGTCAACCACTCATGATTAGTCATAAACCGAACAAGGGACGAGGTCACAAGGAGATCGAGCAACTAAGCTAATTGTTCTACTTGCTTTGGTTTGAACTTGCCTAAATTATTTAAAGCCATTTATTTATTTATTTTTTTATTTTATCTATTTTTTGCTATTGAAGATTAGTTGCCTCTGTGTAAAATGCCTGGCTACGTCCAATTTTCTTTCTGGACTCTAATGTCCCTTGTAATGCTAGAATTTGCTTTTCCCGCTAGTTATAAACCGCGCGAAAATATGTTCTTACTTTAGGAAGCACTGTACTTGTTTCTTTGAATAATGGCTCGCTGATGGTGACTGAGGCTGTGTTATGAAACATGGCGTCACTCCAGAAAATTACGTGATTTAGATTTATTCAAATTGTAGCATAATTGGCCTAAATCAGATAGCTGATCCTAACCTGAACGCGCACTAACCACGGCTAAAACTGAAGGCCATATCTGAGTGAATACTTTCAAACATGATTATGTGTCTGAACTGGAAATTGGTAATATCTCTGCATTTAAGTTAGTTTCAGTAGTTTCACTAGCAACCTTTGTGGTTTCCCAGGTACCATGGTATGGAATCCCAAAAGTATGGGTTCCCAAGTCTCCACTGATTAAAATCAGTAGGTAAAGGGGGATTTTTGTGTGTGCAAGGGAAGGTGGTTGTGAGCAGAAAATAAGATCATTAGTAAAATAGTTAGCTTGGTAAGGGGTTATATTGAACGAGAGACCTCTGCAACGCAGCACTCTCAAGCTCAACAATAAGTGTTAAAGTAACAAAACTAACTAAAACCTAGCAGAAATGTTAGATTAAAATTCCAGAGAAAGCCACATCGAGGGAGTAATTTGGTAAGGGGCAAAATATGTGAAGGGATTAGGGTTAGCTGACTATTGGAAATGGGGAATGGGGAATTCCGTATAATTTAATAAGGATTACGACTAGTAGTTTTAAATAGAGGAGTGAAGAAAATAAAATAAATAGAGGGAATTTGGGAGGTGGAAACTCATTATAGGGGTTAGGGTTATGTTGAGCGAGAGACCTCTGCAACACAGCACTCTCGAGCTCAATTTGATGTACATTAAGATAATGATGAGTATTACACTCAGGGACAGGGTTAGCTAGACATGGGGGAGGGGAAACTCCCTTTTGAAGGATAAGACATATTTAGTTTGGGCAAGGCTGTTTAGGGTTAGCTAATTTTGGGGAAAGGGGAACTCTGTACAAGGATTAGGATTAGGACTGTTTAGGTAGGGGAGGGGCAATGCTGTTTAGGGTTAGCTAATTTTGGGGAAGGGGACACCCTGTATACGAATTAGGCCTATGCTGTTTACAGTTAGCTAATTTTGGAGTAGGGGGAACTCTGTATACAGATTAGGCCTATTTAGTTTGTGGAGGGGCAAGGCTGATAAGGGTTAGCTAATTTTGGGGGAGGGAAACCCCATATACAGATTAGGCCTATTTAGTTTGGGAAGGGGCAAGGCTGTTTAGGGTTAGCTAATTTTGGGGAAGGGGACACCCTGTATACGAATTAGGCCTATCTGGTTTAGGGAAGGGGCAATGCTGTTAGGGTTAGCTAATTTTGGGGTAGGGGAACTCTGTATACGGATTAGGCCTATGTAGTTTGGGGAGGGCAATGCTGATTAGGGTTAGCTAATTTTGGGGGAGGGGAAACCCTGTATATGGATTAGGCCTATTTAGTTTGGGGAGGGCAATGCTGATTGGGGTTAGCTAATTTTTGGGAGGGAAAATACCTACATACGGATTAGGCCTATTTAGTTTGGGGAGGGGCAATGCTGATTAGGGTTAGCTAATTTTTGGGGAAGGGAACACTCTGTATACGGATTAGGCCTATTCAGTTTGGGAAGGGGCAAGGCTGTTTAGGGTTAGCTAATTTAGGGGAAGGGAACGTCCTGTATACGGATTAGGCCTATTTAGTTTGGGGAGGGCAATGCTGATTAGGGTTAGCTAATTTTGGGGGAGGAGAAACCCTCTATACGGATTAGGCTTATTTAGTTTGGGGAGGGGCAATGCTGATTAGGGTTAGCTAATTTTTGGGGAAGGGAAAACCCTGTATACGGATTAGGCCTATTCAGTTTGGGAAGGGGCAAGGCTGTTTAGGGTTAGCTAATTTTGGGGAAGGGGACACCCTGTATACGAATTAGGCCTATCTGGTTTAGGGAAGGGGCAATGCTGATTAGGGTTAGCTAATTTTGGGGGAGGAGAAACCCTCTATACGGATTAGGCCTATTTAGTTTGGGGAGGGGCAATGCTGATTAGGGTTAGCTAATTTTTGGGGAAGGGAAAACCCTGTATACGGATTAGGCCTATTCAGTTTGGGAAGGGGCAAGGCTGTTTAGGGTTAGCTAATTTTGGGGAAGGGGACACCCTGTATACGAATTAGGCCTATCTGGTTTAGGGAAGGGGCAATGCTGTTAGGGTTAGCTAATTTTGGGGTAGGGGGAACTCTGTATACGGATTAGGCCTATGTAGTTTGGGGAGGGGCAATGCTGATTAGGGTTAGCTAATTTTGGGAGAGGGGGGGAACTCTGTACAAGGATTAGGACTGTTTAGGTAGGGGAGGGGCAATGCGGTTTAGGGTTAGCTAATTTTGGGGAAGGGGACACCCTGTATACGAATTAGGCCTATCTGGTTTAGGGAAGGGGCAATGCTGATTAGGGTTAGCTAATTTTTGGGGAAGGGAACACCCTGTATACGGGTTAGGCCTATTCAGTTTGGGAAGGGGCAATGCTGTTTAGGGTTAGCTAACTTTGGGGGGGGGGGGGGCGGGGAACCCTGTATACGGATTAGGCCTAGTTAGTTTGGGGAGGGGCAATGCTGAATAGGATTAGCTAATTTTGGGGAAGGGAACACTCTGTATACGGATTAGGCCTATTCAGTTTGGGGAGGGGCAAGGCGGTTGAGGGTTAGCAAATTTTGGGGAGGGGGGAACTGGAGAAATATGCTTCTTCAATTTACAGAACTGCTTTATTTCATTAACGACAATACAAAAATGAGCAACAATGTCTTCAGTATTTTAATATTTACAACCATAACTACCCAAAAATTAAAATACGGGGGCAGTTTTAGTGAAGACGTTTTCTAGTTTATCTTAGCATTTGCGAGTACATTTTGTGCGGAAATGTCATTGCGAATGTGATGGAGTACGTTCTGGTGCCTTCCTTTATTGTACCACGGTGAGCCTGTCAAGTTACAACTACACAACTTTTCACCACGTAGTGAAGGTATTCAACGGTATCAATAATTCTAATGGGCCATTTCCGATTTGTCATTTTCCCTCGATTCAAATTGAGGCCAAGTGCTTCGCTTTTGTACGAAAATTTGTTTTTAATCACAAGAAAAAACAAATCATTTTCTTGTGAATGGTCAAGGCCGACACCTGGCTAAAGCCACTCCGAAATGGCCAGCAAACCAGGGATTACTACGTCTGAGATCAATGTTTTGAGACAAGATCAATGTAAATTTTTGGGATCAAGGATCCAATTTATCCGAAATTTTGGGATCATGGATCACAAAAAATGGGTGAAAATCGGGATCAGCATAATATCCACATACCTCGTTACGACCCTGACCTAAAAGCAAGTGTGCCTTGTCTCACCGGGCTCCAATCTTCACTGGCGAAAGTTTCATTGAATGCTGAAGGTGCCCGAGCATCTTTTAGTGCAGGATTGAAGCCTGGTCTGAGACTTGGTCAGAAAATGGTAAATTGTTTCGGAGGAGTTTTTCCCAGATGTTATTAATACTAGTCAGTATTCAGTATTCACCTTATCTTAATGTATTGTACGATAATAATTAACTTTACTTAGTATTGTAATTGTATTGTAATTGTAATTATTCACTTTGAATTTAGTATTCAGCTTATTTTAATGTATTGTGCGATAATAATTAATTCTATTTAGTATTGTAATTGTATTGTAATTGTATTGTAATTGTAATTATTCACTTTGTATCTAGTATTCAGCTTATTTTAATGTATTGTGCGATAATAATTAATTCCACTCAGTATTTTCATTGTATTGTTATTGTAATTATTCTACTTAGTGTCAAGCCACTGCTCGCCTCGAATAGCTATAGCTAACTGCGAGCAGTGGTACATCCTATTTTGTATTTTCTCAATTTTTTCTTAATAAACTTGAAACTTGAAACTTAGTCTTTCCCGCTCAAAGATATGTCGAATCTGCCAGGATGCAACGGCGGCAGATTCTTGCTGTTTGGCTGCTTGGTTGAGGTTGCTGATAAAAAGGGAGCTGAGAGAGCTATTGTTTGCGTTTTTTCCTCAGATCAAACTTCCTCTTTAATTTGGAAGCAGAAGAGCTGTTTGTAATGTTCACTCTCTGAATAAAGGATTCAGTTGAAAAACGATTTGCCCGGACAGCTTTCTTGCACTAGTTTTGAGCTGATATGTTGTTTACATCCCATCTCTATGCCATTACTTTGCTGGAGAAGTGTATTGTCATGCCTGTTTGATTTTTTCCTCTTTGCTTCATGTGTAACAAACACTTTTGCACTGATATTGCTAGGAAGGCTGGCAAAAGCTGACCAAAGCAATCTTTTTCTTCACCCTATGTAGGTTTGAAATTTGAAACTGGCATTGCATTTGTAAATTGCAAACACTATTCTCTTTCCATGCTTTTACTTTTACTAGCTTTTTAGGGTTGAAATTCAAGGCAGACAAACCCCCCAGGCAATAAACCAAAAGAAAGCCAATCCATTAAATTATTCTTGTATAACATGCAAAAGATTAATAGTACGTCTAGGCTAAAAACACCCTTTTATTGGAAAGAAAAAAATTGAAGATTTTTCTCTCTGGAAATAAGCAGAGTCAGTCTACAAGTTTAGGTTCAGTACCTAGATCAATACAAGCATAACCTGTAAAAAAAATTGTTTCTTGTCTCACTTAGTGTTTTAGATCATTTTTGTTAAAAAAAAAAAAAGAAACAATTTTAAAGGGATCTTACAAAACCCTCTTCTATTGCCATGGCAAGCAATCACTTAAACACCATTATTTTCATCATCACTCATGGCAATGAGTTGCATCGTTGTGGATTCTTCTGGAAAAGAGTTTCATTTTGGAAAAAAAGTGGTGTTTGGGTATAAGACCCTTTTAAGGGCAGCCATTTAGGCATGGGGTCCATAAACAGACAAGTTGCGATGGAGATAAATTATCTGGAGGAAATAATACCCTCCTCTCCTCACCGACGTCAGGATGGCCGAGCGGTCTAAGGCGCCAGACTCAAGGTTCAAATTCCTTCCCATTGCGCGATGGGATCGGGCGTTCTGGTCTCCGAATGGAGGCGTGGGTTCGAATCCCACTCCTGACAAATGCTTTTTTTGTATTCTTCTAACGTCATTATAGTAAATAACGAGCATCCGTTTGGCTTTTTCTCCCCAATTTGTGTAGGTTGTCGGTGGTTACAAGACCAACAACACCATTTTCGATGAAATCAAATATTTGTACATTTTCCAAAGGCTAAGCCTATACTGTGGGGATGTCAGAAATTAGGAAATAATCAATTTTTTTTTCTATGTTTTTCTATGGGTAAACTGCATCACAAAATGTTATATAGCGATGATTTTGAGTTGATACAAGGCCAAAAAGACCACCATTGTTAGCTACTTAAATACCCACCAAAATCTGTTTTCTTTTAGTCATCGTGCTTTTCCGTTTCAAAAACCAACCATATGTTTTGGAATACGAACCAAAGAATAATTCAAAGGAAGCCATTTCGGCATTGGGTCCATAAACAGAAGGGTTACGATGGAGATCAATTATCTGGTGGAAAGAATACCCGACGTCACCGACGTCAGGATGGCTGAGCGGTCTAAGGCGCCAGACTCAAGGTTCAAATTCCTTCCCATTGCGCGATGGGATCGGGCATTCTGGTCTCCGAATGGAGGCGTGGTTTCGAATCCCAATCCTGACAAATACTTTTTTTGCATTCTGCTAACGTCATTACAGTTAATAACGAGCATCCGTTTAGCTTTTTCTACCCAATTTGTGTAGGTTGTCGGTCGTTACAAGACCAACAAGACCATTTACGAGGAAATCAAATATTTGGCCATTTTCCAAAGGCTAAGGCTATACTTTTGGGGTCAGAAATTGGAAAATAATCAATTTTTTTTCTGTGTTTCTCTATCGGTAAACTGCATCACAATTGTTATATAGCGATGATTTTGAGTTGATACAAGGCCAAAAAGACCACCATTGTCTGCTAATTAAATACCCACCAAAATCTGATTTGTCTTAGCCACCGTGCTTTTCTGTTTCAAAAACTAACCATATGTTTTTTGGAATACGAACCAAAGAATAATTTCAAGGCAGCCATTTTGGCGTGGGGTCAAGAAACAAACAAGTTGCGATGGAGATCAATTATCTGGTGGAAAGAATACCCTTCTCTCCTCACCGACGTCAGGATGGCCGAGCGGTCTAAGGCGCCAGACTCAAGGTTCAAATACCTTCCCATTGCGCAATGGGGGCGGGCGTTCTGGTCTCCGAATGGAGGCGTGGGTTCGAATCCCACTCCTGACAAATACTTTTTATGTATTCTGCTAACGTTATTCCAGTTCATAACGAGCATCCGTTAAGCTTTTTCTGCCCAATTTGTGATGGTTGTCGGTGGTTGCAAGACCAACAAGACCATTTACGAGGAAATCAAATATTTGACCAATTTTCCAAAGGGCAAGCTTATACTTTAGGGTCAGAAATTGGGAAATAATCAATTTTTTTTTCTGTTTCTCTTTCGGTAAACTGCATCACAAAAGTTTATATAGCGATGATTTTGAGTTGATACAACGCCAATTAGTGGAGTATAGGTAAGTTGATGACGCGATTCGTAACACAACTGAAGCTTTAATTAAACTTGTATGACAGTAACAGAACAAGCGAGCTTACAAACACGAGTCGAACACACGAGGGAGAAGACCGCGCAAGCCTATAAGTAACGTACCGCTGTCCGGTACTGGCGTGACTTCCTTTTCTTCTTCCCTCAGACTATGTAAAAAGGTGACGAGTTCCTTGGGTACATGGCGAATATCAAGTTAGAGCCAAATAAGTAACGGTACCTGATATAAAACTTATAAAGAAAAGTGATCGAGTTCTTCAAACCAACGGGTTGTATGGTTGGAGTCCATAACTCAGAGTCAAAAGCTTAGAGATTATAGTGTCCACAACTCAGTCAGAGTCCATGACAAAGTCATCATATCGTGCGGGACGACGTCGCACGCGTGTGGATCTGCGAGGCGCGGAACAGGTATCAGAGTCATTGCCTGTGGTGGGGGAGTCTAAAACTGGATCAGGGGCATTGTCTTCGCAGGGCTCGTATTCATCGGCAGGAAGGTAGACATCAGGAACTTCTTGAGTGGCAGGTGTCGATATTGCACTTGGTATGACGGGTGGAGATGGAGGGGAAAGTACTGGCTGTACTGGAAGGGTTTCGTCGGATGAGGAGTCAGGATCACTGCTGACTGCTGACGGACGGAAGACTGTTACTTCGGATGGGACCCTGTAGCAATCAGATGTCTTTACGCGGTAAGAGGTGCTTCGAAGTTGAGAGCCAACAAACTTTCTGATGTTGCAGAAAGAGCCAGTTACCTCTACGACTAAATAGCGATCGCGAGCTCTTGTCTTGTTGCGATCGGAGTAAAGGTAGACTAAATCACCGACGACGATGCGATTAGCTGGGCGGCGCCTCGCGATGGGGGCCTTTGCCTTCTCGCTGTGGGTGTGGTTGGCGATACGTTGTTCGTTCTGCTTAACGATGATGCTTTGGTCCTGCAGTGGTATTTGTTGGTTCGAGAATTGATCTCGCTGCGTCCACATCTCTCTAGAGGAAAGGCCATGTGAGCGGATGCGCGCGTTGAGGTTGGCTGTGGCTACGGCTAGTGTCACAAGGGAGACGGGGCCTCCTAGGGGGTCGTGTCGGAGTAACTCGTTTTCGATCTCTTGGACCGCTCTCTCGGCCACAGGACTCTTGTTGCGATTCTTGGCGTTTCCGAGCTCTATTGTGATTCTGTGATGCTTTAGTTGTTGATCCTCTGTTAGTGCCTTGAATCCTGGGGCAGGATCAGTGCGTATGATGGCTGGTGGTCCATCTAGTGGACGCATATGGACACATAGGCGGATAATGGCGTCACGTAGGGTGTGGTGTCGCTCATCCTCTAACAGAGTCGTGGCTGTGAAAGAAGTCACACATTCACGTAGCACGAGGACGAGCTGTCTTGAACGTTTGATAACGTCAGCGGCGAACGAAACGCCAACGGCATCCGGTGGAAGGGAGGTTGACTGCTCCTCGCGTGCGTTCGGGGTCTGACGTAAGGCGGCACACTGGTGGCAAGCTTGAGTCACTTGGTCGATGGCCTTGTCTATATCCAGGGCATAGAGATAGCGCTTTGTGACAGCCTTGAGTTGATTACTGGATGGGTGGCTAAGCTGGATGTGTAACGCGGTTAAGAGTCCCTCTAGTACCTGCCGGGGGACAACGATGCATTCACGGGTGGGAGCGAGAGGCTCGTTACGCTTCACAACGAGTAAGCCGTCCTTGGCAATGGTGGCCAAATTGAGGTACCTTTTAACGTCCCTCATGTTGGTAAGCTTCTTCGAAGGACGTGTTCCCTGTTGAAGATGTGCGCGTGTGCGTCGTAAATCGGGACATTCCGCCTGTGTGGCCAACCAGGCAGTGCGACTGGTGAACGGGAGATGCTTATTGCCACTGAGTATGTCTTGGACTGACGTGTATCTGATAACAGAATCCTGGGTGAGTCGTGTGAAGGCGCAGATCTGGCAGGCCTCATCCTCACACGGGGCTGCATTGCGACTGGCGAAATCTGAAGGTAGTATTGCAGAGCCAGATACGTGTCGTACAGAAGCCTGGTAACGGCTCACGGTAGACAGAAAAGTAGATACACGGGGGCTTGCTGAGAATTCTCCTCTGCAAAGTTTTTCATACGCCTGTACGCAAGGTTTGCTGTCGGTCAATATGCAGGCCTTATGATGGGACTGTATCAGGTATGGGCTGAAGTGTTTGGTGGCAACGGCGATTGCTAGAGCCTCCACCTCACATGGTAACCACGTTAATTGGGAGCCTCGCAGTTTGGCGCTATAAAAACCTGCCAGGCGTAACTTGTCATCACGGGTGATGTACAGGGTGGCACCTATGCCGGGTTTGCGAAGTGCTCCGTCTGTTACGATCCACAGTTGATCACTCGGGATGGGAAGTGAGATGGTGTGAGCAGTGGAAAGGGCTGCCTGGGCCTTGTGGAATGAAGCACGGAGGTCGTCTGTCCACTGAATCCTCTCTTTTGATTCACGGCCAGCGACGGTGTCGTCAAGTTTTGCAAGGAGAGTAGAGCACCCTGGGATGACGCGGGAGAGCACCTTGAAAGCTCCGATGAATGATCTCATTCGGGTAACAGTGTCAGGTTCAGGACACGAGGCAAGAGCGGCGATGCGGTGCGGGCTGGTACTTAAAGTGCCAGAGTTCCAAACCCAGCCTAGTATCGTTGTGGACTGAGGGTTGATGATTGTTTTGGAGGCGGAGAGGCGAAGATCGCACTTGTGCAGAGCCTGTAGAACTTTCTTCCAGTTGCGTAGGAGTTCACCTGGGGATTTTCCGCCACAATACAGGTCGTCCGCGATTTTGGCTACGATGCTTTCCTTTAATAGGTCACCGAGCACTCGGCTCATGAGTTCTTCGAGGGCCGTCTCGGAGCCTGGCATGCCTATGGCAGACCGCGCATATACTCGTATGCCCCGGAATGGTGTGGCAACGCCACAATATTTCATGGAGTTGCGTGAGAGAGGAATCTGGTAGAATGCGCTAGTCAATTCTGTTGCTATGATGTGCTTCCACTGCGCAATAAGACGTAATGTGGAGTCCACATCAGGCATAAGGGATGGCTGGGGCTTGCTGTAGCGCCCAACCTCGGCGAATGCGGTGAATAAGCGGTACCCTCCGCTGGGTTTCTTGATGAGGAAGGACGGGTTTAAGTACTCGACTGGGATGTTGATGTCTTCGGGTCGTTTAAAGACGCCCAATGCTTCGAGTTCGTCAAACTTTTGTTGGAGTTCCAGTAGTTGGTGGCGGGCATACTGGGGCAGCCTGCCTTTCCGTTGGTGGGGTTCCACAGGACCCATGTTAACTCTGGCTTCGAACGGACCTTCTGCGCCATTGTAGCCTTTGATGTTTGGGTCAAAGATGTGGTCGTATTCATCCAAGAGTGATGTAAACTTGGCTCTGAAATCATGAGGGAGTAGGTTGTCTGGGTCAAGGCTCACGTTTGTAGAGTGTTTTGTGCTGGTCTGATGAACAGGTGGCCTGGGTGGTGGCGAGACAGGTGGCTGTACGTTGTTGCTGTGGGCTTCGGGTGTGTAGACAGCATGTACTTGACAGAAGTGTTCATTCCGTTTGAGGAAGTGAGGCTCAGGAGTTAAGTTGGGGATGCGTATTTTTCCCGCGACGCTGGAGACTATGGTTGGTTGTGGCCACAATTGGGAAGCTGTTAGCTTTCTTACGCTGGGGGCATCAGTCCGCGGTTCCAAAGCATACACGGAGTCAAGGGGTGCTTCGCTTGGCAATTCAACTTCTAGAAACTCTCCAGGCCAGACGGTCGTAGACGTGGGCGGAGAGCGTAGCACAATGGCACGGCGTGCAGCGGAGTTGACCGTTACCGGTTGCTGGGACCCATAGTTGTGGATAGTTCCGTCACCAAGGGTTATTTGGCGCTTGGCAGGACGTACTGCAATATCATTAGACTCCATGAAGGGGGTTCCTGCCAGGATGTCTACATCAAGATTTTCCACGACAAGGCCTTCGAAGGTAAATGTATGGCCTTCGCGGGTAAAAGGGAAGCGTGTCTCACCGACAACATGCAGAGGGGATGAGCCATCTGCTTGGTGGACGGATTGGGAACTGGGCGTCACCAGGCAGCCAAGACATTGGACGACGGTGTGACGAATCATGTTTCCTGTGGCGCCACTGTCGATGGTTACGCGCACTGGGTGGTGTGCATAGAACATGTCCAAGTATGGTGACTGGCGAGTCTGTATGCGGACGACATGGGTGCTTAGGCCTGATCCGGTGTCGTCAGTGTCACTGACTGATTCATCTACATAGGGTCTGGTGTCAGGTTCAGAGGGATCATCTAGGATGTCGGCGATTTGTTGGCTTTGGCTATGTACTTGCGATCCTGTTCTGGGAGGAAACTACATTCACTCAGGAAGTGGGCGTGATTGGGACGGCCGGCTTGCTTGCACAGCGGGCAGGACCTGGCTGGACGGTTGGGTCGTGTGCTCGCCTTGTGTGGAGTTCTGCTGCTAGTAGGTTTATGGTAATTACTAACAGCGGTGCGCATAATCTTGGCGTCGTCAGCTGTGCGTATTTCGTCGAGCAAGGAGGTGAGGGCCTGAGATATTTCTGGTTTTATCGAGGCTAGAGTTCGTGATCTTAGTTCTGTTCCGTATCTTTGTTTGACGAGCTTGGGTAACTCAGGATGTATCAGTTTAAGCCAGGTCAGGATAATGAAATTTTCTAAGGTGGGAGTGAGTTCCTCGTCTTCGGTGGCCACTTCACCATGGTGGGACAGGCTATTGGCACGGAGTAGGGTGTCCTCAACAAAGGCCATTAGTCGTTGGAAGAGGTCTTCTGGGCGCTCGTCAGCTTCTAAATGCAAATTGGCGAAATCCAGAAAGTGAGCCCCCGTAATCTGGAAGCCAAAATGTGCGCGTATCATGTTCCAAACAGACTGGATAGAGGTCGAATTCTTCACTAAGGTATTTCGGGATATTACCGGACAATAATTGGCTATTTGCCCGAGCATGAGTTCCAGGAAATTGACTTTCTGTCGAGCAGTTCGGCGTTTGGAGAGTGGTACTGTTTCGCCATCGTCGGTGAGGCCGCGCAGGGGCTGGGTCTTAGTCTTCTTTCCCCATGTGGTGCCATCGGCGAGAAATGGAGCGAAATTGCTGTCGAGTGACAAGGTGTAAACCAGGTTTTGTCTCCAATTCTCGAAGCTGTTTATAGACTCGTTCTTCGAGAGACTCCACTGCTTCGGGGCTCGTGGAGAAGAAGCCATGACTGTTGTTGTGTATTGGGTTTACCAGAGAATCGAGCTTGAACGACGAAAAATGTTCGACGTATCGACGTACCTGGGTTAGGAATGAGTAGCTTTTCCTTGTATTTGGACGTCGATTTCTTGACGTAGGTTCGAGGAAGCTGCCACCACGCCAATTAGTGGAGTATAGGTAAGTCGATGACGCGATTCGTAACACAACTGAAGCTTTAATTAAACTTGTATGACAGTAACAGAACAAGCGAGCTTACAAACACGAGTCGAACACACGAGGGAGAAGACCGCGCAAGCCTATAAGTAACGTACCGCTGTCCGGTACTGGCGCAAGGCCAAAAAAACCACCATTGTGTGCTATTTAAATACCAACAAAAATCTGATTTGTTTTATCCACCGTACTCTTTGTGTTTCAAAAACTAACCATATGTTTTTGAATTCGAACCAAAGAATAATTTCAAGGCAGCCATTTTGGCATGGGGTCAAGAAACAGACAAGTTGCGATGGAGATCAATTATCCGGTGGAAAGAACACCCTTGTCTCCTCACCGACGTCAGGATGGGCGAGCGGTCTAAGGCGTCAGACTCAAGGTTCAAAGTCCTTCCCATTGCACGATGGGATCGGGCGTTCTGGTCTCCGAATGGAGGCGTGGGTTCGAATCCCACTCCTGACAAATCCTTTTTTTGAATTCTGCTAACATCATTACAGTTAATAAGGAGCATCCGTTAAGCTTTTTCTGCACAATTTGTGTAGGCTGTCGGTGGTTACAAGACCAACAAGAACATTTACGAGGATGTCAAATATTTGGCCATTTTCCAAAGGCTAAACCTATACTTTGGGGTCAGAAATTGGGAAATAATCAATTTCTTTTCTATGTTTCTCTTTCGGTAAACTGCATCACAAAATGTTATATAGCGATGATTTTGAGTTGATACAAGGCCAAAAAGACCACCATTGTGTGCTATTTAAGTACCCACCAAAATCTGTTTTGTTTTAGCCTTCGTGCTTTTCTATTTCAAAAACCAACCATATGGTTTTTAATACGAACCAAAGAATAATTAAAGGCAGCCATTTTGGCATGGGGTCCATAAAGAGATACGTTGCGATGGGGATCAATTCTATGGTGGAAAGAATACCCTTCTCTCCTCACCGATGTCAGGATGGCCGAGCGCTCTAAGGCGCCAGCCTCAAGGTTCAAATTCCTTCCCATTTTCCGCGATGGATCGGACGTTCTGGTCTCCGAATGGAGGCGTGAGTTCGAATCCCACTCCTGACAAATACTTTTTATGTATTCTGCTAACGTCATTCCAGTTAATAACGAGCACCCGTTTAGCTTTATCTGCCCAATTTGTGTAGGTTGTCTTTGATTACAAGACCAACAAGACCATTTACGAGGAAATCAAATATTCGGACATTTTCCAAATTCTAAGCCTATAGTTTGGGGTCAGAAATTGGGAAATAATCAATTTTTTTTCTGTGTTTTTCTATCGGTAAACTGCATCACAAAATGTTATATAGCGATGATTTTGAGTTGATACAGGGCCAAAAAGACAACCATTGTATGCTATTTAAATACCCACCAAAATATGTTTTCTTTTAGCAACCCTGCTTTTCTGTTTCAAAAACCAACCATATCTTTTTTAATACGAACCAAACAATAATTTAACGGCAGCCGTTTTGGCATGGGGTCCATAAACAGACAAGTTGCGATGGAGATCAATTATGTGGTTGAAAGAATACCCTCCTCTCCTCACCGACGTCAGGATGGCCGAGTGGTCTAAGGCGCCAGACTCAAGGTTCAAATACCTTCCCATTGCGCGATGGGATCGGGCGTTCTGGTCTCCGAATGGAGGCGTGGGTTCGAATCCCACTCCTGGCAAATGCTTTTTTTGTATTCTCCTAACGTCATTATAGTAAATAACGAGCATCCGTTTGGCTTTTTCTCCCCAATTTGTGTAGGTTGTCGGTGGTTACAAGACCAACAACACCATTTACGATGAAATCAAATATTTGTACATTTTCCAAAGGCTAATCCTATACTGTGGGGTCAGAAATTAGGAAATAATCAATTTTTTTCTATGTTTTTCTATGGGTAAACTGCATCACAAAATGTTATATAGCGATGGTTTTGAGTTGATAAAAGGCCAAAAAGACCACCATTGTGTGCTTTTTAAATACCCACCAAAATCTGTTTTCTTTTTGCCACCGTGCTTTTCTGTTTCAAAAACTAACCAGGTGTTTGTGAATAGGAACCAAAGAATAATTTAAGGGCAGCCATTTTAGCATGGGGACCATAAACAGACAAGTTGCTATGGAGATCAATTATCTGGTGGAAAGAATACCCTTCTCTCCTCACCGACGTCAGGATGGCCGAGCGGTCTAAGGCACCAGCCTCAAGGTTCAAATTTCTTCCCATTGCGCGATGGGATCGGGAGTTCTGGTCTCCGAATGGAGGCGTGGGTTCGAATCCCACTCCTGACAAATACTTTTTTTCTATTCTGCTAACGTCATTACAGTTAATAACGAGCATCCGTTTACCTTTTTCTGCCCAATTTGTGTAGGTTGTTTGTCGTTACAAGGCCAACAAGACCATTTACGAGGATGTCAAATATTTGTACATTTTCCAAAGGCTAAGCGTATACTTTGGGGTCAGAAATTGGGAAATAATCAATTTTTTTCTATGTTTCTCTATGGGTAAACTGCATCACAAAATGTTATATAGCGATGATATTGAGTTGATACAAGGCCAAAAAGACCACCATTGTGTGCTATTTAAATACCCACCAAAATTTGTTTTGTTTTAGCCATCGTGCTTTTCTGTTTGAAAAACAAGCCATTTTTTTTTTAATACGAACCAAAGAATAATTTAAAGGCAGCCATTTTGGCATGGCGTCCATAAACAGACAAGTTGCGATGGAGATCAATTATCTGGCGGAAAGAATACCCTCCTCTCCTCACCCACGTCAGGATGGCCGAGCGGTCTAAGTCGCCAGACTCAGACTCCTTCTAAGGCGTCAGACTCCTTCCCATTGCGCGATGGGATCGGGCGTTCTGGTTACTGAATGGATGGGTGGGTTCGAATTCCACTCCTGACAAATACTTTTTTTCTATTCTCCTAACGTCATTATAGTCAATAACGAGCATGCCTTTAGCTTTTTCTGCCCAATTTGTGTAGGTTGTCGGTGGTTACAAGACCAACAAGACCATTTACGATGAAATCAAATATTAGGCCATTATCCAAAGGCTAAGCCCATACTTTTGGGGTCAGAAATTGGGAAATAATCAATTTCTTTTCTGTGTTTCTCTATCGGTAAACTGCATCACAAAATGTTATATAGCGATGATTTTGAGTTGATACAAGGCCAAAATGACCACCATTGTGTGCTATTTAAGTACCCACCAAAATCTGTTATTTTTAGCCTTCGTGCTTTTCTGTTTCAAAAACAAACCATATGTTATGGAATACGAACCAAAGAATAATTTAAAGGCACTCATTTTGGCATTGGGTCCATAAACAGACAAGTTGCGATGGAGATCAATTATGTGGTTGAAAGAATACCCTCCTCTCCTCACCGACGTCAGGATGGCCGAGCGCTCTAAGGCGCCAGCCTCAAGGTTCAAATTCCTTCCCATTGCGCGATGGGATCCGACGTTCTGGTCTCCGAATGGAGGCGTGTGTTCGAATCCCACTCCTGACAAATACTTTTTTTGTATTCTCCTAACGTCATTATAGTCAATAACTTCAATTCAATATATTCACAGTTATTTCTCTAAAATACAAATGGTTATAATAGAAATAAATAAATAATAAACAAGCAGAGCATTGTATTATGTGATTTTACCTTCTAGGGTAGAGGTGCGTAGTGGTCAAAGGAGCAGGGCTTTCGTGTTGGCCACTACCTCTGTGCAATTACAGATATGGGGGAAGTAGAATGTAACACTATTTATAGAGCTCTGGTGATTAAATTAGAGTCGAAAATACATCAGTAAGGCAAACTGTACAATTACATAAGTATAAAATAATATAACTGTTGTTTTTTTGTTTTTTACATGTTTTATGTTTTTTAATTATGTTTGGCTATCAAGTAGGAAAAGTTTGTATTTCTTCTTAAAAACATTGTAAGGCAGACACTTAACTACCCTTAGAATTGTTTCCCAGGTTTGTAATGCCACTACTCTGAACCGTCCTAGTCCATAATTAGTTCTAGAAGATGGTCTGTATAGGTTTTGACTAGTGGCAAATCTTGTATTATGCTTATGGACATCAGAAGCTAGGGAAACGAGATCATGGAGTGCAGGGGGTGTTTCTTGTTTATTGTATTGTAATTTATGGACAAGGGAACCAATTTTCAACTTAAAAATGTTCTCTAACTTAAGGATATCTAAAAGAGTAAAGTATGGTGTTGCAGTTTCTCTTTTATCTGCAAAGAAGATGCAGCTGAGGCAGTTGTTATGGCTTATTTTTATCTCTTTTAATCTAGTTTGGCATGCTGTACCCCAGCTCATTAACCCGTAATTTAGATACGGATATATAAGCGTATAGTATAGTTGTTTGAGCGTATTCATAGAGACATAGTATCTAAGTTTATATAAAATTCCAATGTTTTTTGTTATTTTGTTATTAATGTACTGGAGCTGGGCATCCCATTTTAGGCAATCATCGATAAAGACGCCGAGGTATTTAATTTGAGATTTTTGTTCTATGTCACAAGCCGATACTTGAACATCAGTCTCTTGATGAATAGAAAATATTTGTATCGTCAGCAAAAATTCTAAAAATCAGTTTCTTCGAGGATTCAGGTAGGTCATTAATGTACAGCAGAAAAAGTAGTGGCCCTAAGATGGAACCTTGAGGGACACCACAAGTAATGGTTTTTAAGTTGGATTCTGTATTACCAATTTTTACAAACTGTTTACGATTGGTTATATAGCTTGAAAACCATGCATGGGGGAGACCTCCAATGCCATATTTACTTAGTTTGTCTAAAAGAATCTGGTGATTGATTGTATCAAATGCCTTTGAAAAATCTAAAACAACAGCGCATGTTATTTTTCCATTATCAATTGCTGATTTTAAGTTTTCAAGAGTTTCTAGTATGGCATATTCAGTTGAATAACCTTTTCGGAAGCCAAATTGGAAGTTAAAAAGCAGACATTGTTTTTCTAAGAAAGAGACAAGTTGCTGATACACTAATCTTTCCAGAACTTTACTAAAAGGAGAAATAACTGCTATAGGCCCATAATTCCCTAGTTCAGTTACTGCACCACTCTTAAATATGGGAGTTACCTTTGATATTTTGAAAAGTTCAGGAACTTTCCCCGTTAATACTGACTCGTTATATTAAACAGTAAAAGGTTTCGAGAGAGGCTCACTTGAGAGTTTAATTAGCTTGTTGGGGATGTTTAAGGAACTTTTATTTTCGTTTAGACTTGTAAATAATGCAAATACCTGTGCTTCTGTTATTGGAGAAAGATAAAAGCTACATGTTGGTGAAGAGGTTATGTACTTTGTAGGATCTTTGTTATTAGTTGTTATTTTCTTAGCTAAGGTTGGCCCGATATTCCTCATCCTCACGGACGTCAGGATGGCCGAGCGGTCTAAGGCGGCAGACTCAAGGTTCAAATTCCTTCCCATTGCGCGATGGGATCGGGCGTTCTGGTCACCGAATGGATGCGTGGGTTCGAATTCCACTCCTGACAAATACTTTTTTTGTATTCTCCTAACGTCATTATGGTCAATAACGAGCACCAGCTTAGCTTTTTCTGCCCAATTTGTGTAAGTTGTCTCTGGTTACAAGAGAAACAAAACCATTTACGAGGAAATCAAATACTCGCCCAATACAAAAAATTAGAACAATTTATACGCAGCCATTTAACAATGCGCTCTATAAAAAGACAAGTTTTGATGGAGATCAATTATCTGCTAGAAAGAATACCCTTCTCTCCTCACCGATGTCAGGATGGCCGAGCGGCCTAAGGCGCCAGACTCAAGGTTCAAATACCTTCCCATTGCGCAATGGGGGCGGGCGTTCTGGTCTCTGAATGGAGGCGTGGGTTCGAATCCCACTCCTGACAAATGCATTTTTTATATTCTGCTTACTTCTTTGTAATTAATAACGACTATCCGTTTAGGCTTTACTGCCCAATTTCTCTAGTTTATCGGTGGTTACAAGGCCAACAAGACAAAGTGCGAGGATTTCAGATTTTTGGCATTTTCTCTTAGAAAATCAGAGCAATTGGCAAATAATCAATTTTTTTCTGAGTTTGTCTGTGAATAAACTGCATCACAAAATTATATATTGTGATCATTTTGAGTTGATACAAGGCCGAATAGACCACCACCGTTTGCTATATAAATACGCACCAAAATCTGTTTACCTTTAGCCACCGTGCTTTTTTGTTTCAAAAACCAACCATATGTTTTGAATACAAAAAATAAGAACAATTTATACGCTGCCATTTTACAATGCGCTCTATAAACAGACAAGTTTTGATGGAGATCAATCATCTGGTGGAAAGAATACCCTTCTTTCCTCACCGATGTCAGGATGGCCGAGCGGTCTAAGGCGCCAGACTCAAGGTTCAAATACCTTCCCATTGCGCAATGGGGGCGGGCGTTCTGGTCTCTGAATGGAGGCGTGGGTTCGAATCCCACTCCTGACAAATGCATTTTTTATATTCTGCTTACTTCTTTGTAATTAATAACGACTATCCGTTTAGCCTTTACTGCCCAATTTCTCTAGTTTATCGGTGGTTACAAGGCCAACAAGACAAAGTGCCAGGATTTCAGATTTTTGGCATTTTCTCTTAGACTAAGCCTATACTTTGGCGTTACAAATTGGCAAATAATCAATTTTTTTCTGAGTTTGTCTATCAATAAACTGCATCACAAAATTATATATAGTGATCATTTTGAGTTGATACAAGGCCGAATAGACCACCACCGTTTGCTATATAAATACGCACCAAAATCTGTTTACCTTTAGCCACCGTGCTTTTTTGTTTCAAAAACAAACCATATGTTTTGAATACAAAAAATAAGAACAATTTATACGCAGCCATTTTACAATGCGCTCTATAAAAAGACAAGTTTTGATGGAGATCAATCATCTGGTGGAAAGAATACCCTTCTTTCCTCACCGATGTCAGGATGGCCGAGCGGTCTAAGGCGCCAGACTCAAGGTTCAAATACCTTCCCATTGCGCAATGGGGGCGGGCGTTCTGGTCTCTGAATGGAGGCGTGGGTTCGAATCCCACTCCTGACAAATGCATTTTTTATATTCTGCTTACTTCTTTGTAATTAATAACGACTATCCGTTTAGCCTTTACTGCCCAATTTCTCTAGTTTATCGGTGGTTACAAGGCCAACAAGACAGTGCGAGGATTTCAGATTTTTGGCATTTTCTCTTAGAAAATCAGAGCAATTGGCAAATAATCAATTTTTTTCTGAGTTTGTCTGTGAATAAACTGCATCACAAAATTATATATTGTGATCATTTTGAGTTGATACAAGGCCGAATAGACCACCACCGTTTGCTATATAAATACGCACCAAAATCTGTTTACCTTTAGCCACCGTGCTTTTTTGTTTCAAAAACCAACCATATGTTTTGAATACAAAAAATAAGAACAATTTATACGCAGCCATTTTACAATGCGCTCTATAAACAGACAAGTTTTGATGGAGATCAATCATCTGGTGGAAAGAATACCCTTCTTTCCTCACCGATGTCAGGATGGCCGAGCGGTCTAAGGCGCCAGACTCAAGGTTCAAATACCTTCCCATTGCGCAATGGGGGCGGGCGTTCTGGTCTCTGAATGGAGGCGTGGGTTCGAATCCCACTCCTGACAAATGCATTTTTTATATTCTGCTTACTTCTTTGTAATTAATAACGACTATCCGTTTAGCCTTTACTGCCCAATTTCTCTAGTTTATCGGTGGTTACAAGGCCAACAAGACAAAGTGCCAGGATTTCAGATTTTTGGCATTTTCTCTTAGACTAAGCCTATACTTTGGCGTTACAAATTGGCAAATAATCAATTTTTTTCTGAGTTTGTCTATCAATAAACTGCATCACAAAATTATATATAGTGATCATTTTGAGTTGATACAAGGCCGAATAGACCACCACCGTTTGCTATATAAATACGCACCAAAATCTGTTTACCTTTAGCCACCGTGCTTTTTTGTTTCAAAAACAAACCATATGTTTTGAATACAAAAAATAAGAACAATTTATACGCAGCCATTTTACAATGCGCTCTATAAAAAGACAAGTTTTGATGGAGATCAATCATCTGGTGGAAAGAATACCCTTCTTTCCTCACCGATGTCAGGATGGCCGAGCGGTCTAAGGCGCCAGACTCAAGGTTCAAATACCTTCCCATTGCGCAATGGGGGCGGGCGTTCTGGTCTCTGAATGGAGGCGTGGGTTCGAATCCCACTCCTGACAAATGCATTTTTTATATTCTGCTTACTTCTTTGTAATTAATAACGACTATCCGTTTAGCCTTTACTGCCCAATTTCTCTAGTTTATCGGTGGTTACAAGGCCAACAAGACAGTGCGAGGATTTCAGATTTTTGGCATTTTCTCTTAGACTAAGCCTATACTTTGGCGTTACAAATTGGCAAATAATCAATTTTTTTCTGAGTTTGTCTATCAATAAACTGCATCACAAAATTATATATAGTGATCATTTTGAGTTGATACAAGGCCGAATAGACCACCACCGTTTGCTATATAAATACGCACCAAAATCTGTTTACCTTTAGCCACCGTGCTTTTTTGTTTCAAAAACAAACCATATGTTTTGAATACAAAAAATAAGAACAATTTATACGCAGCCATTTTACAATGCGCTCTATAAAAAGACAAGTTTTGATGGAGATCAATCATCTGGTGGAAAGAATACCCTTCTTTCCTCACCGATGTCAGGATGGCCGAGCGGTCTAAGGCGCCAGACTCAAGGTTCAAATACCTTCCCATTGCGCAATGGGGGCGGGCGTTCTGGTCTCTGAATGGAGGCGTGGGTTCGAATCCCACTCCTGACAAATGCATTTTTTATATTCTGCTTACTTCTTTGTAATTAATAACGACTATCCGTTTAGCCTTTACTGCCCAATTTCTCTAGTTTATCGGTGGTTACAAGGCCAACAAGACAAAGTGCCAGGATTTCAGATTTTTGGCATTTTCTCTTAGACTAAGCCTATACTTTGGCGTTACAAATTGGCAAATAATCAATTTTTTTCTGAGTTTGTCTGTGAATAAACTGCATCACAAAATTATATATAGTGATCATTTTGAGTTGATACAAGGCCGAATAGACCACCACCGTTTGCTATATAAATACGCACCAAAATCTGTTTACCTTTAGCCACCGTGCTTTTTTGTTTCAAAAACCAACCACATGTTTTGAATACAAAAAATAAGAACAATTTATACGCAGCCATTTTACAATGCGCTCTATAAAAAGACAAGTTTTGATGGAGATCAATCATCTGGTGGAAAGAATACCCTTCTTTCCTCACCGATGTCAGGATGGCCGAGCGGTCTAAGGCGCCAGACTCAAGGTTCAAATACCTTCCCATTGCGCAATGGGGGCGGGCGTTCTGGTCTCTGAATGGAGGCGTGGGTTCGAATCCCACTCCTGACAAATGCATTTTTTATATTCTGCTTACTTCTTTGTAATTAATAACGACTATCCGTTTAGCCTTTACTGCCCAATTTCTCTAGTTTATCGGTGGTTACAAGGCCAACAAGACAAAGTGCCAGGATTTCAGATTTTTGGCATTTTCTCTTAGACTAAGCCTATACTTTGGCGTTACAAATTGGCAAATAATCAATTTTTTTCTGAGTTTGTCTGTGAATAAACTGCATCACAAAATTATATATAGTGATCATTTTGAGTTGATACAAGGCCGAATAGACCACCACCGTTTGCTATATAAATACGCACCAAAATCTGTTTACCTTTAGCCACCGTGCTTTTTTGTTTCAAAAACCAACCATATGTTTTGAATACAAAAAATAAGAACAATTTATACGCAGCCATTTTACAATGCGCTCTATAAAAAGACAAGTTTTGATGGAGATCAATCATCTGGTGGAAAGAATACCCTTCTTTCCTCACCGATGTCAGGATGGCCGAGCGGTCTAAGGCGCCAGACTCAAGGTTCAAATACCTTCCCATTGCGCAATGGGGGCGGGCGTTCTGGTCTCTGAATGGAGGCGTGGGTTCGAATCCCACTCCTGACAAATGCATTTTTTATATTCTGCTTACTTCTTTGTAATTAATAACGACTATCCGTTTAGCCTTTACTGCCCAATTTCTCTAGTTTATCGGTGGTTACAAGGCCAACAAGACAAAGTGCCAGGATTTCAGATTTTTGGCATTTTCTCTTAGACTAAGCCTATACTTTGGCGTTACAAATTGGCAAATAATCAATTTTTTTCTGAGTTTGTCTATCAATAAACTGCATCACAAAATTATATATAGTGATCATTTTGAGTTGATACAAGGCCGAATAGACCACCACCGTTTGCTATATAAATACGCACCAAAATCTGTTTACCTTTAGCCACCGTGCTTTTTTGTTTCAAAAACAAACCATATGTTTTGAATACAAAAAATAAGAACAATTTATACGCAGCCATTTTACAATGCGCTCTATAAACAGACAAGTTTTGATGGAGATCAATCATCTGGTGGAAAGAATACCCTTCTTTCCTCACCGATGTCAGGATGGCCGAGCGGTCTAAGGCGCCAGACTCAAGGTTCAAATACCTTCCCATTGCGCAATGGGGGCGGGCGTTCTGGTCTCTGAATGGAGGCGTGGGTTCGAATCCCACTCCTGACAAATGCATTTTTTATATTCTGCTTACTTCTTTGTAATTAATAACGACTATCCGTTTAGCTTTTACTGCCCAATTTCTCTAGTTTATCGGTGGTTACAAGGCCAACAAGACAGTGCGAGGATTTCAGATTTTTGGCATTTTCTCTTAGACTAAGCCTATACTTTGGCGTTACAAATTGGCAAATAATCAATTTTTTTCTGAGTTTGTCTGTGAATAAACTGCATCACAAAATTATATATAGTGATCATTTTGAGTTGATACAAGGCCGAATAGACCACCACCGTTTGCTATATAAATACGCACCAAAATCTGTTTACCTTTAGCCACCGTGCTTTTTTGTTTCAAAAACCAACCATATGTTTTGAATACAAAAAATAAGAACAATTTATACGCAGCCATTTTACAATGCGCTCTATAAACAGACAAGTTTTGATGGAGATCAATCATCTGGTGGAAAGAATACCCTTCTTTCCTCACCGAAGTCAGGATGGCCGAGCGGTCTAAGGCGCCAGACTCAAGGTTCAAATACCTTCCCATTGCGCAATGGGGGCGGGCGTTCTGGTCTCTGAATGGAGGCGTGGGTTTGAATCCCACTCCTGACAAATGCATTTTTTATATTCTGCTTACTTCTTTGTAATTAATAACGACTATCCGTTTAGCTTTTACTGCCCAATTTCTCTAGTTTATCGGTGGTTACAAGGCCAACAAGACAAAGTGCGAGGATTTCAGATTTTTGGCATTTTCTTTTAGACTAAGCCTATACTTTGGCGTTACAAATTGGCAAATAATCAATTTTTTTCTGAGTTTGTCTATCAATAAACTGCATCACAAAATTATATATAGTAATCATTTTGAGTTGATACAAGGCCGAATAGACCACCACCGTTTGCTATATAAATACGCACCAAAATCTGTTTACCTTTAGCCACCGTGCTTTTTTGTTTCAAAAACCAACCATATGTTTTGAATAATAAAATAAGAACAATTTATACGCAGCCATTTTACAATGCGCTCTATAAACAGACAAGTTTTGATGGAGATCAATTATCTGATGGAAAGAATACCCTATTCTTCCACCGATGTCAGGATGGCCGAGCGGTCTAAGGCGCCAGACTCAAGGTTCAAATACCTTCCCATTGCGCAATGGGAGCGGGCGTTCTGGTCTCTGAATGGAGGCGTGGGTTCGAATCCCACTCCTGACAAATGCATTTGTTATATCCTGCTTATTTCTTTGTAATTAATAACGACTATCCGTTTTGCTTTTACTGCCCAATTTCTCTAGTTTATCGGTGGTTACAAGGCCAACAAGACAAAGTGCGAGGATTTCAGATCAGTTGGCATTTTCTCTTAGACTAAGCCTACACTTTGGCGTTAAAAATTGGGAAATAATCAATTTTTTTTCTGAGTTTGTCTATGAATAAACTGCATCACAAAATTATAGATAGTGATCATTTTGAGTTGATACAAGGCCGAATAGACCACCACCGTTTGCTATATAAATACACACCAAAATCTGTTTACCTTTAGCCACCGTGCTTATTCTGCTTACTTCTTTGTAATTAATAACGAGTATCCATCTCTGTTTTTCTGGCCTATTTCCCTATGTTGTCGGTGATTGCGTTACAAAATGATATAGAACGTATCTTTATTGGTTTTTCATACCATACAAAGTGAAACCTAAGTTGGGCCAAAGCCAGAGGCTCAAATGGCTTTTGGTCAGAGAGAAAAACTATTTTACAAAGAACAGTAGACAAAGGAAGGTAATGAACTCAATAAAGAAGGTAGATACTTGTAGACCAATAAAAGGGCAAAACTAATAAAGATATAAGGGCAAAAAGACCACCATTGTGAGCTTTATAAATACTTACAAAAACCTGTTTTATTTTAACCACCGTGCTTTTTTGTTTCAAAACCCAACCACATGTTTTTGAATACGAAAAATAAGACCAATTTGAAGCCAGCCATTTTAGCATGGGCTCTATAAACAGAGAAGTTTTGATGGAGATCAATTATCTGGTGGAAAGAATACCCTTCTCGCATCACCGACGTCAGGATGGCCGAGCGGTCTAAGGCGCCAGACTCAAGACCGCAATGGGGGCGGGCCTTCTGGTCTCGGAATGGAGGCGTGGGTTCGAATTGCACTCCTGTCATATGTGTTTTTGATATTCTGCTTACTTCTTTGTAATTAATAACGAGTATCCAGTTAGCTTTTCCTGACCATTTTCTCTAGTTTGTGGCATAGTTAATAGAGGGAGATGGTTAGGAAACCCGGCAAACATCAAAGGAGCAAAATAAAGAGGCCAAGATTTATGTTGGAAGGTCCATGACCCTGCACATCTTTTGTTTTGCACTCATTTACTATGCAGAAATTACGTAATCGAAATGTTTTTATTGGCTAGTTGCATGGGCACGCGGTAACCACCTATTGTTATTGTGCACGGTCAACCCCCCAAATAGCAAACAGAAACATATAACAAAGAACTTTGCTATGTTTCATAACCATTTCCCTCTATGAACTATGGTTGTGGGCAGTTACAAGGCCAACAAGACCATGTACGAGAATTTCAAATTTCTGTCCATTTCCAAAGGCTAAGCCTATACTTTGGGGTGAGAAATTGGGAAATAATCAATTTTAATTACTGTTCATAGAGGTGACGAGACTGGCCACAGCAATGTCAAGGTGTGGCTCCACCCACTGTGGTCTTATTATCGAATGTGCGGTAGCGACGTCACCCCACCATCACACACACTAGGGACCTTAAGATACGACGACGGCGAATGTCTATGACGGCGAGCGGAAGTTAAAAATGCTTGTTTGCCGACTTCCGGTAGCCGTCATGGTAATTTTTCCGCCGTAGCTGTCTTGTCTGCGACGTCAAAAGGAACAGTTTGCCGTTGTGTCTAAAACGTGAGTACGTTTCCGTCATTTCTAGAGCAATTTTAAAGGTATGTTCGAATATTTTCGACATATTGTGAACTTATCATATTTTTAGCTGGTTTGTGTTAAATATCTGTGGTTGCAGAGGTGATTTTAAAGGAAAAACCTAAGTTTCTTTCTGTTGCTCCGAACAGGTCGCCGCTGCAATTCTTTGCAAATGGAAACGAGCTCAAAAAATACAATTCAGTAAGTTCTCTAAATTTTCTTTTTTAGTTTTAAGATATAATTCACGCTTAGAAAAATGAAGGTATTGAAACTGAACCAGAAAATCCTAGATAATTCACTAATTCCTGGAAGAGTTCTCGATTTAGTACCGATGGTGTGCTAGCTTGAAGAAAATGTAAACAAGCGTCATGTGCGAAATCGAAAAGTAAGCTTAAATATTGTTTTCTTTTAGGTCGAATATGGAGTGGACCGAACAACACGACCATTGTTTTTGCCAAGAGATTCTAGTCCTTGAACCGTTCAAGTTCAAGAAAGGGAGCATCGGAAGAGGTCTGATATGGGAAAAATCGCCAACGATCTGAACGACCTTCAGCTTCCCCGATTTAGGGTAACCAAGCGTGCGGTCAGAGAAAGATACTCCTTGTTAAGCGAGAAGTTCAAAGCAAAGATGCGACAGGAGGACAAGGCTAGTGGCATCGAAACAGATGTGAAAGGGAAACTCGGCCAAGCACTCGCTGTTATCCATCTCATTTAGGTCGAACTTTCCATAGCAGTCATAGGGAAAATCTGGGTTTTTGGAGATGTTAGCATCGTAGAGAAGAACCAACAGACTCGTCCTCTGATATATTGTTGTCGTCAAAACTTTCAAGGAGAAGGTTACGAATCTCTGTAAAGGATGCCATGACTTCAACAGGTCGAAATTTTGTTACGGAGCCGTTCGCGCCTTCGACGGGTTTTCTTAAGGTTATTTTTCACGCCTTTACGACGGCGACCTCTTCCCAGTCCCCGTAGGTTATGACCGCCGTCGCAGACACTCGCCGTCGTCGGATCTTAAGGTCCCTACTAAAAGACGGTGGCGGAACAATGACGTTTTCTATGCTAACAAGACGTCTATAGCGTTGTCGTACTGTGTTAACTAGCAGCAGCTCATACATTAAGTCCAGGCGGGCATTTAGACTCAACATGAATCAGGATTGTACAAATTGTATCATGTCAGTATAACAAAGATGGCTACAAAGGCCTTTTTTATGTATAAATAAATTAAGTCTATAAAGTAAAAAAAAAAAGAGGCTGGAACGAAAACTAACATTCCCTGATGAAGATGTACAGATTTAGAGAACTAGAATGCAATGGTCTGGAGTCAATGCTGGAATCGGACAGAAAGTGACAAAAAAACACCTTTTACAAACCAATATAAAACAAAGTTCTAGTGCCTACAGTGTTGGTATTCCTGGAGCACGTTGCGGCGGTTTTCAAATGAGAATTTTTCAGCTCGTAAGCACATTCGCTAACACGTAACATCACACAGTCCATGGATTGAACCCGAAGGACATGTCGCACGTCACACGTACAGGGTCACCAATCCAATTATGGAAACCTGAGGGCATTGTCGCTCCAACTCATCTAAGAGCCATGAAAAAAACTTTTGTTTATACATCTGATAAAGTGAGCAGATATTCCATGAAGACTTTCACAGGCAATTTCCTTTCTTTCCTTGTATGTTCATTCTGGTCCTACGTCAAGTTAAAGTCGAATGGTTGAAATTTCTTCCTAAAATCGGCAGCCATCTTCTTTTCCTCGTCTTCGGAAACTTTGCAAGCTTTCCAGTCCACTCTGTCGGCCATGTCCAGAAGAGAGGGACTGGCCACAACCTCTCTGCAGGAGAAACAAGATGCGGTCACTTCAAGAAAGTCACGACAACTTACAGCAATTATTACAATTTAACTTTCAGCGAAAACTCTAGATAAACGTTTAGCACAGAAAATTCAATACGTATGCGAAATCTGTAACTTTTTAGAATTTCTCGGCCGCAAAAAGTCGTTCCCGTCGCCAATTCGTTTGATTGTGAAAAATGTTACGCTTAGGGAACGGAATAAGGGACAACACATTGACAGTGAGGGTCTAATAATAATAATAATAATAATAATAATAATAATAATAATAATAATAATAATAATAAATAAGAATTATTTATATTTTTTTAAATAATAATAATACTTTATTTCTACTTCAAAATATTTACAGTAATTACAGAAGGTATGATAAAAAATATATTTACATGTATCCTTAATTTATAATAATAACAATAATAATAATAATAATAATAATAATAATAATAATAGCGATTTATTAGTAGTACCTCCACAAGGTGGCTCTTCGCCTACTAATTACAAAACTCAAATCAAATCAAATTACATCAAATGTTGGTTTTGAGGAGAGGAGAAAACCGGAGTACCCGGAGAAAAACCTCTCGGAGCAGAGTAGAGAATCAACAAACTCAGCCCACATATGACACCGAGTCCGGGAATCGAACCGAGGACACACTGGTGGAAGGCGAGCGCTCTCACCACTGCGCCAACCCTGCTCCTCTGGGGTCTACCGGTCACGCGCTTGTCTTTCTAGAAGAAGGCAATGTTTTCTGTGGACGGATTTAATGATTCCAGGGGTTTCAATAAAAGCCGGTTACCGGCTGTTTACCGCCGTCTTTCATGCCTCTTACAGCCGTCTATTCAGTTTGTATTTCTTTGTATTTCTTACGGCCCCCTTTGTTGTCACAGCTGCTTGTTCTACCTCCAGCAGCCACTTGTAAAAAAACTTATTGAAAGCCCTGGTAATGATGCATCCCTAGAGAGATATCCACTCGGGTTGGGCGATGTGAAATGACAATCTTGCAACACTGGAAATCACCTAAGTGTGGAAATGCTTTTATCAAACTCAAATTACACGCCAGAGGAGGGTCTCTTCCATGGGCACGCTTATGCCATCGTGCCGTTACAATGAGCTGCAACTGAAATATTCTCTGACGCTTTACCTGCCAAACTGCAAAGGCATCTTGTGTGACACTCGGTGAAGCAACCGCTCGCCGTTATCAAACTCCACAACAAAATAGGGCGCCCCTATTGGTACAACCTGTGAACAAAAAAAACAGACAAACAAACAACGTGCTTAAGTGATTAGATATAAGTTGCGATTTTGCTGATGCTGTTATTTCCGATGAATTTTAATCCTCAGAATAACAGAAATGGTCCCATTTATCAAATACATTGCATGTAGCTGTGCATCTACTCAGTGATACACCAGAGATGACGTCACAACGAGGTAGAAACCAAAATGGCGCATGTTCTTGTCACATTTTGACGTCATCCTGTGATCCATCAATGAACAGAAACTCGGTAGCATAGAATTCATGAAAAGAAAGCACTCCACTGTGACTGTTCGTGAACTCTTCCTAATTTGGGCATTTTGTGTGTCGGGTAAACGGATATTCTTTGCGGTTTCCTTCATTTCGTAATTGTCAACACACTTCACGAAATGTTCAGAAATTTCCGCCGTTTGTTAAAAACATCAAAATGAAAATTTTCATATTCAGAATAATATATGACGCAAAAGTTGAGATTCCAGTCCTGCTCACACTGGAGCAAAAACAAAAACAAAACAAAACATTAAAGAAAATATATGACAAAATAATCTTTGTTTGCAAAGTAAAAAATAACATTTCTTTCACTGCTGTAACAAACCCGGTCTCCCAGCTTTTTATACTGTTCTTTCATTTTTAAGTTTAGTTCGACACCATTTCTACTAAGTATCGGCGCTGGTTTCAAGTATCTAGTTTAACCTGTTTGAGTTCGGTGTTTGCTGCAACGTCTCTTAACGCCAAGGAATTGGAATCTCCGTGCTCTCTAAAGATATCTTTCAGCTCTTCCACGTCTGTTTCGGGCACCGGCACCACCTAAAAGCCATAACTTGTATTAACAGACAAGTTTCGATGGAGATCAATAATGTGGTGGAAAAAATACCCACCAAATCTCACCGACGTCAGGATGGCCGAGCGGTCTAAGGCGCCAGACTCAAAGTTCAAATACCTTCCCATTGCGCAATGGGAGCGGGCGTTCTGGTCTCTGAATGGAGGCGTGGGTTCGAATCCCACTCCTGACAACTTCTTTTTTTTTTTTTTTATTCTGCTTACGTTTAAGTTAATAACGAGCGTTTATTTCTTGCAAACAGCTTTCAGAAGAAGACGAATAACGTTGCTTAGGTATAATCTACAAAAGACAACAAATAAACAACAACAACAACAACAACTATAAAAAACAAGACCGCCGGCGAACTATATCCGTTACTCGACAACTCATCAACGGGACCACAATTCCTGGGCGGTCGTTGATCGTCTCTTATTCAAGGTGCAAGTTTATTACTATACCTGTAGCTGAAGATGCTGTGTGTAAAAATTCCTCTCAAAAATAATACAGGACTTCTCTTGACTGTGGTACAACTTGCGAAGAGCTTTTTTATATCTGCTTTGAAGTTAAAGAATTAAACACAATACACATGTAGCACTACCGTGGATAGCCTGGGACCAGGCTCCGCAGTGGGGTTAAGGAGTGAAAAGAAGGAATGTGGCGAAAAAACCGCGAGCGAAGCAAGCCGGCCGGGGGAACGGCCCGCTCGGCTTGCTTCGCTCGCTTTCGCCACATTCCTTCTTTTCGCTCCTTAGGCTATGTCTGCACTATACCGGATAGCTCTTGTGCCGGCACGAAAACCATATGGGATAGGGCTTAAATTGTTCACATTCAAAACGATGATTTCGGCACGTTTTTTGCGTCGGCGCGATGCTGGGCCGCGCGCTGCGGTCTTGAAAGTGAATCGTCACATATCGGATAGGTTTTCGTGACACTTTCAGCAGGAGTAGTGTGAACAAAGAATCGAACCGAAACGGTAATCAACAACGAGGAGCAAGAATTTGATTCTAGTGGAAAGATGGCGGCGGTTTTGGGCCACTGCCGTTCACACCAGGCCAGAGTATTTTTCACAATGGCATAAAATACTATCCGGCATAGTGTAGACATAGCCTCAACCCTACTGCGGAGCCTGGTTCCAGGCTACACCGTGGACTATATTTTCAGTATTTTGCGGACAGGCGATTTTATTCGTTTTGTGTTTCCCGTGAACAATTTTTTCGGTTCAAGATGGCTGAAATTTGCTGGGGACTAATTTTTGCCATTTGTTGTACAGTCAAGCTTTAGAAACATTTCATTGGATTCTGCATATTGGCGGTATTCACTTCCCGGGTGACGTGTGGTTTTGTTTGTGACAGACTACCGTAAAGTTCCGACCCAAGTTACTTTTGGATTTAGCAGCCTTTTTCCGTCGCCACTTTCGGGGAATCGCTACTTTCGGCTTGCTAAAACGTGTACCGTGCATGGGCCGTTTGAAGTTAATGAAATCGTGACAAATGTGTAAACATACACACTTTTTCTATTTGGAGATACTTGTTCCATGTTACTGTTTTGAATAACAATTCGAAAGAATCAGCCTTTTAATAATCTACCGGAGTTAGCCACGTTCAGTTCCCATTAATATGTTGGAGTTAGTGTTTGCAGGCTTGCCTTTAAATCTTTCCTCACTTATGAGGTCGCTACTTTCGGAGGGCCGTTATTTTCGGGGGCTCGCTGCTTTCGGGATTTGCTAACAACCGCGAAATTTTATCGCTACTTTCGGGAGGTCGTTACTTTCGGAACTTTACGGTATCTATCTAAGCTCGGGTTGCTGTTTTCTATCAAAAATCACTGAATGATGAATGTTGCTTTCTCTCGTGACATTTGCCACCAAAAGAGGCACGAGCTAAAGTACGCTATGCTCCAATAACTCATTCCCAAAACAAATCAGTGAAAATCATAACCCACAGAATAAACAAAATCTGACCATTTAAAAAAGGATATTTTTCAATTTCCATAAGAACATCCTGCGAAGAAACAAAAGCTTTGTTACGTTTTAGAGCAGTTTTTTAAGTATCCTTAAACCAAAGCAAAAGTCCCCCCAGGGGGGTGGGTACTCCCTTATTTAGGCTATATAGGTATGTGCGGCCCCAAAGGGTATGGTTTTTAGGGTATCAGTTTTGACCATTTCGGTCTGAAATAGGGTACGATTTGTGCGCTCTTGTCTTGAATTCGGTATGTTTTTAAGAAGAAGCTACTTCTTCATCTTTAGCCGATAAGACCATCAACAAAAGCCCTTAATTTTTTGTCTTTTAATTATGTTTACGCTAACTGTGTACGCGAAATAGGTCTGAAATAGGGTATCAAATTTTTGGTCAGGTCTGAAATAGGGTAGGGAAAATCGCAGATTTTGGTCTGAAATAGGGTAAGGGTTTCAGGAAGCGGGCCGCACACCCCCACCCAATTTTTCTGGCAGTACCCCCCCCCCCCCCACCGGGGGGTCCGACAAGGCCTCAGTTTGAGATTTTCCCGTAACGACCTCACTCGCGGTTGTTAAGTTGTTATTATCGCATGGATTATTTCCTAAATGTGCCCAGCCATTATGTCCAAAATTTACCCCGGATTATGGATTATTCAGGCCCCTCCGCCTCCCTCCTAACCGGGCCTCACCAATGAGAATTTGAAGCAAACACATATCGCCGGCACCAAATGTGGGTGAATGAGTGTGAGCAAGTCACCATTTGTTAATTCGCTTCATCTCTCGTTAATAGAGAGCTTAATCAACGACAACGGCGACGGCAACGAGAACGCCACAAAACAATAGGCTTAATGAGCGAAAACAATTGCTCTGCACGTGCGTTTTACATTTTGGTACATTTCCTTGCCGTCCTCGGCAAAACAACAACGTGAAATGACCAAATTTTAGGTTTTGTGGAGAACGTGAGCGTATGACGGTGAACTCTTCTTTCTTTTTCCCGACTTCAATGCCGTTTTTACTAATTTAGCTACAAGATAGTTTGCCAGCATTTTAAAAAAGGTTACAAGTACAGGTTAAAAAACTTGGAATAATCGCGAAAGAGTTACAATAAAGAGAAGTTACATTTTGAAGTGACGTTCTCGTTGCCGTTGCCGTCGTCGTTGCTTAAGCTCTCTAATAAACAAAGGCGCGGAAATAAATCCAGCGTAGGTAAAGCAAAACCTAACCAAAAACGAAATCATTTCGACCCTCAAATGAAATCTGCTTTAAACTTATAATTAACAAACCAGCATTAAGTCGGTGAAGGAATATAAACACATTACTACAAACCTCTGCCAGTTTTACTGTTGACTCGAAATGCCCGATTGGACAGATTAATACGTGATCACACACCAGACCACCCTTGGCCAAGGCTACATATGACTAGTGAAAAGATGAAAAACGCTTTGTTAGAAACTACTCATTTCCTGATTGTCTGAAGTAAAATACCTGAATGAGGAAATTAAAGAGAAGAAACAAAACCTGCGCTGATTGCCTGAATGACTAAATAATCAACTGGTTGTGCTACTGACTGACTGACTGACTGACTGACTGATTGATTGACTGACTGACTGACTGACTGACTGTCTGACCGACTGACTGACTGACTGACTGACTGTCTGACTGACTGACTGACTGTCTGACTGTCTGACTGTCTTTTTAATCTCCCTAACCATTCCAAACAACACATGTCAATCTCCGGCCTTTCCCTACATCAAGGTACCACGGAAAGCCGTAAAAATCTCGAGCAAAAACTGATCTTTCAAATTGGCACTCTTAATCCCCACGGTATCAACGAGCGCTTTTCATTCAATTAATTTATTCCTGTTTTTCACGTTACCATGTTACCACCAATAGCGTAGCTCCATTTTCTGTATATAAACCATACACAACCCACAATTCCACGATTCGCTCCGACGAAGGGCTAACGCTCGAAACGTCAGCTAATCGAATCCCTGTACGGTGGTCAATTTACATTATCAACTCCGTTGATAAACCAAATTCTCGTGTCTCACTTCCCCACCGACGCAGCACCACAGTTTCTTTAGAAACTAATCCCCTTTATTCATTTGTCTGACTGTCTGTCTGACTGTCTAACTGACTGTCTGACTGACAAACTGTCTGACTGACTGACTGACTGACTGACTGACTGACTGACTGACTTTATAGAATATAGACCAACCAATCAGCTGACCAGCTTATGGATTTTTATCTCCTTTACTGGATAAAAAGAAAATGAACAAGAAGAAAAAGTGATGATAATGACTATTATGTGCATATCAAAGCTAACGGCCTGAGGTATGAAGAAACCAGTAATTTGGTTTGACAGTCAGTAACTCAGATTCATCAGTTAACAGGCCGTTAGCATGTCTGATAGACAGACAACTTACATCATCCCCTACGCTGACCACCAAATGCTTCTCAACCTGAGGGCTTCCAAGACAGAACCAACATGAACCCTTCAAGGGAGCTGTAAGGGAGAAAAGCATGGCTCAGAATAAAGTGTTTGAATTTTTTAGTGCAGTAGCTCAAGCTACAACATTGAACACAAGGCCAGTACTTACGCGGTCCTTTCCTTTGCTTTCTCGGGCCACCACCTTCACCTACAAGGACAAGAGATAATACTTAACAAGACTGAGGAAATTCTTCAAATTATGATTGATATAGCCGACGGTAGCTATAGGTTGTGCGGATAATTTAGTGACCATAATTTCGTATTGCTTGTCAATCATTATGGAATGATATTTCAGATAATTTGTATCAAAAAACCAGTTGTTTTGGCTCAAAATCAAATGTAACAGTCCTTTTTTTAATTAAATACTTTTCCAAAAAAGGAATACCTCTGGAGCAATTCCTCTTTACTTAATTTCTCGTTTTTACCACATCGAAACGATTATAAGAATTTTCACAGTATCAATAATTTATTGCTGTTGCAAGTTGTTAGTACCCAGGTACTTGCAGAAAATGGTCAACTCGTCACATAATACATACTTGCCCCATCCCATTTTACATAGTTTTACATACATACATACTTTATTAACATTCCCCGGGGGGCTTTTCAATACTAAGCAGCAAAACACATTATGATATAAATAAATGAACAAAATTATAAAAAGCGATCATTAAAATATTTTTCAACTTTTTTTAAAATGATGTTAAAGATAACTGTTTAAAGTCTTTGTCTAAATTGTTCCAGATGTTGACTGCTCTGTAGAGGAAACGTCGCTGGCCGGACTTTGTCTTACTTGGAGGAATATCAAGGGATTTTCTGTTTCTAGAAAGAAATTGAACAGTTCCATTTTGGGGGAAAATTGTCACCACTTAATCTGTACATAAAAACTTACATGTATGACAGCCCTATGTGAACTTGGTACCTCACAAGACTCAGTCCTTCAAACTATCTTCACACAAATATTCAAAACATTTACCATGGCCTCTCTGTCGTTTGTTACCAGGTCCCTGTGACCTTTCACTGTTGTTCACATCAAAGAAAAAGTTCTGGCTTGAAGGTGTGGCCTGCCAAAAAGGTCAGAGAAGAGCCTCATACAGTGTATGTCATGTGCAAAACAGGATACAGTACAACATAAAAATAATATTTAAATCAACCAATGAACCTCATCTACTTGCATACAGGAAGATCCCAAATGCAAGTGCAGTACTTTATTAAACTAAAAAACACTCTGAGTGTACTTTTGCATAGTCTGTTGAATGAGTGTTTGCAGTTTTCAAATGCAAAGTCTGGAGAAGGTGAAAAAATGAAAACACTCTGAGTGTACTTTTGCATAGTCTGTTGAATGAGTGTTTGCAGTTTTCAAATGCAAAGTCTGGAGAAGGTGAAAAAATGAAACCCCTCATGCCCATGGATTCATACTTTTTAGCACTTAAGACTTTAAGAACAAATTTGTGCCTTTAGTGATTTGCAGCTCTTTCTGTGAATGCTATGAAAAAAACAACAACAACAAAAGCCAGAAATCCTGTTTAAATAAATCAAGTATTGTGTGAAGTGAGAATTACTATAATTATCTTAGTATTTTTGTGCAGTTTTCAAAAATGTGTTCCTCCAATTTTGAGACAGGGATTAAAATTCTTTGTGCAGAATGGGCCCTTTGCAGCTGGTCAGTCACGTGGTACAAAAATGCCATGCTGGAGAGCAAGCAACGCACTGGGACAAGACAAACAAAGAGCTTAGTATACATCATTTAAAATGGTGATTTTCTTTGTTTGTCTTGTCCCAGTGCGTTGCTTGCCCTCCAGCGCGGCATTTTTGTACCACGTGACTGACCAGCTGCAAAGGGCCCATTGAATGACTTCCCACATGACACATTGGACCCAAAAGACAAATTGATTGACTGAAAGGGGTTTTAATACCTGCTGTTGTCCTTCAGCTCCTTTGTCTGTTGTGCGAACATCGCTGCCTCCGTGTACCTTCCTGTACGGAAACTCTGTCACATCAGGAGGCTGCTTGACAAGTTCATTCTTATCCATGGAAACCATTGGTATAACATTGAATGCATACATGTACTGAAATAAAGCATACAGGGCATTGTAAGTTAAATCTTGGAAGCCTGCCAACAGCACTAAATAAGGCTTAATATTAAATAAAAAATAAATAAATAAACTTGTTACTTATATAGCACAAAAAGTCATTAAAAATATATGATCTAATGCACTTTACAATTATTACAATAGATAAAATATCATTAAAAATTAAATTAACTATGCTAAAAATGTAAAACTATATCTAAAGTGCTAATTATATTATAATTACAGGAATAAAAATAACCTCACACAGAAATATAAAATCTAAACATTAAAATACGCTTGCATAAAAAGAAGCGTTTTGAGCTTTCTCTTAAATGTGATAACATTATCGATAGCCCCAAGGCTTGGCGGCAGGGCATTCCATAAAACTGGAGCAGCAACTGAAAAGGCTTTATCTCCACTGGTCTTGGCTGATTTTACTGCTCGCCGGGAAAGAAATGGTATCACAAAAGGAATTCATTAATTTTATCCAAGTTAATCCAACAAGTAGGTAAACTATTGGACACTGGAAAAAATACATGCAGGCTCAATGACTTTTAAAAACTTTTAGGCTGAATCCTTTGACCCTATTCACAAGTAACTACTTAGACATTGAAACAAGTGGAGCATGGTTTTGGGACAGCACAGTTGAATCCAAGCCTTCATAAAAGAGACTTGCAGAAGTTCTTCCTACCAAATAATAGAGAGACTAAAGCATCAAATGCCTCTGCTTGGTTATGAAGTTATACTTGGGAACGGTGTGAAAGCACTTGGCTGAAAGTTGTTAGTTGTGAAGGTATTTTAAGAGTACATACAAATTTAGTTTAACTAGACTAGTTGAATTATTTATAATTAATTTACAGCTACAAATGTTGAAAAGAGCTACCCCACAGTCCACATTTCCTGGCTTTGACTGTACTATCAATAAGTTGCCTAAATCTGTTTACAACTCACTCACTGCAAGTTATTGTCAATGCAACAAACAGCCTTTTGCTGACTTTAAACAAATACAATTATTGGTTGCCACCCAAAATACTGCAAACCAAACTACAACACTAACTAAAGTTAATTATGTTTAACTTAACATGCATTTTATTAAGCCAAAATAAATAATACATACTGTATTTCCCATCTTATGATATTATTTGACACCATAGTAACTAAGAAGCTTGTTCATAGGGTGGAGCAGGGTTGGCAAAGAGGTGAGAGCTCTCACCTTCCACCAATGTGTCCCAGTTCAATTCCTGAACTAGGCATCATAAGTGGGCTGAGTTTGTTGGTTCTCTACTCTGCTCTAAGAGGTAAATCTGGGCACTCCGGTTTTCCTCTCTCCCCGAAAACCAACATTTGATTTGATCTGATTCTACTTAATTTAAAGTTGATTTGATTTAGTCTCCTCAATTAGTAGAGTGGCTGTGCTATCAAGCTACAAAGATTTGAGACTTTATTTATTGCCTATGACACAAATTCTTTTTTGCTTGTTTTCAATATTATTGCTGAACCTGTATGAAAAACGACTTGAAGCTTAAAAACTGTCCGAATCCTCGAAAAAGCCATTTTTGCGTATTTAAATTACGTGTTATTTAGCCTCCCCCATTCACGCACCTGGTGTGATGTCACACCAGGTGCCCCAAAGATGTCATGCTGCAGCTTGGTTCAGTTTTTTGGTTGAATGAAAATGTTGAATGATACAATAATTATTCAGCAACGTCGCACCACTAGTGCAACTCTTCATATTGGACACTCTTTTTCTCTTTGTCCACCCTGTTGACTGTGGATGAGGGTTCATGGTGTTACATCACAGACATGTGTTGACCACGTGATGTTTTGGCCACACAATGCACGGGACACTTCCGAGGCAAAATAGTGTGTATTTTGAATGCAAAAAAAGGCTTTTCAGGAATTTCAAAGAGTTCTACACATTCAAGTCGTTTTTCATACATGTTGAACTATTAAAAATGAAGGGAAATATTTTTGTATCACTTGCACTTTAACAAAGTGATTGTCATCATCATCATCATCATCATCATTATTCCTGTATTACCCAAAACAGCTCCAAACCGATCAACTTTCCATTCAACCCATACCTTTTTCTTGTCTGGATTTCCAACTTGGGCAAGGGAAATAAACCTTGTAACATGTTGCGCTGCCTCTCTGAGAACCTGGTGATTCCTTTTCACAATAAAAAAAAGATATTCAATGATGAGAAAACAAATGAAATCAATACCATGAAGGAGTTTTGGATAAGTGATCCTAATTATCGTAAAATTGGGTGAATTTCTCCAAGAACTATTAATAGCTACTGTTTTAAGCTAAGCTGTATTTATTTACCAAATAAGTCTTCACTCTTAACAGAGTATTGTAGACTGCTTTAAATACTAAAAATGACAACAATATTTAAAACTGATTACAAAAAAAAGAAACACTAGTCAATAATGTTACAAAGCAATAGCCTAAATGAAGGTAATGAAGTTGCTGCTATGGTTTCCAGTGGAAGATTGTTCCACTGTGCAATTGTCCCAGGGTAAAAAGAGTTCTTATAATAGTCGCATGTACAACATGGCTTCTCAAATCGATGACTGAGAGACAAGAGCCTGGTGCCTATTCTGCTCTAACTTATGCTCTTTGTAATACACAAAATATGAGCGGGAGACCTTTATGGGCATTTAAAATGGTGAGCCACAGGCGAGCCGTTTTAAAGCCCATAAAGGTTGGACACGAATATTTTATGTTACTTGTGAAATGAAACAATAGATTGTGTTTGCCGTGTTTGTAATGTTAATCAGTAGAGATCTGTATCAAAGTTAATGCATACTAATTAGCGGAGCAGGACACTTTTATGAAAGTTAATTATTTTTATTGGGGTTTAGAGAGGTATACATGTGACTCAAATACTACCCGTAGATTGGTCGTTAGTCTTGTGAATTATTAATGAATTTTACAACTATATAAAACACTCAAACGTCAGTCGAGTGTTTCATCAGATATATCCAAACACTCTCAAGACAATCAAAAAAGTCTCAGCTGTACTTCATTTTTTTCAACCCAATTCTCAGTGTTTAGATATCTGATGAAACTCTTTTCCTTGTGCTTGATTAATGTCCCTAATTTTTGGTGACTAATACCACTAGCCACTTTATCTAGATAAGAGGCTCTTTCACAGTTAATACATCTATGTAAGTACTTGCATGCCAATGTTTTATGAAACAGGTGACTCTCAAAGAATTTTCTCTATGGTGAGATAATAAATTATGTTGTATAAAATCATGTGAATATAGATGACATTACCTGTCGGGGTTCGTTAACATTTACATACCTACCACAATGCCTTTCTTACCTATAAGGGGCTCTTTCATAATGGACTCCCTCATGACCAGCAAAATGGTACCTTGGTTTAAGCCACTCTGCCAGTCTAGATACTTGGCTTGAGCCACAACTGTCTGGATCAATGCCATCCTTGAGTAATAAAGTGGAACACTTATAATCAACCTAGTAAGCTAAACAAATACAGGATGAAATTTCATCTTCCTTTTAACAATCAACATTAACTTATTACCTTTGGTAATCATATTACATTCACTTTTGCATTTTATTCACCTACAAGCTGGGTCATATTTCAGATACACTGTATGTTTGGTACAAAACTTACAGGCCTGCTTGCAAATTGTGAAACTCCATTTGGCCAACAGGATGTGATAAGGATGTCTAGTCCTTTAAAGTTTTCATCTTGGCATTGACACTCCAAAGCTGTAATATCATCCTGGGTAAAATGGCAACCTTCCTACAGAATAAAGAATGCAATGTCTCAGCGGTAAAATTATTTTCAAATACATGTACCCTATGAATAAGAGGGTAGAGAAATAACATTCTTTAAGTTAAAAATAAATTTTAAAATACATTGTAAGCAGCCTCCCTCTCAATCTTGAATTTAACCACCCAAGATAATCCTTTATTTCATGTTTTATGCATAGCCTACATACCTCAGGAGCCTCTGATTTCTCTACTCCGCTCAGGTATGCTATCTGTAATCCTGACTGTGTCTTGAGGATTCCTTTTCGACCTGTCGGGAAATGTAGAACAAGACAATATAACATATCACAGATCTTTCAAGCCACAAATTTAATGGAAAACTCCCACATTTATACAATATGCCAGCATGTCATGCATGTACAATTTCTCAATTGTGGATTAAATTTGTTTTTTGTTTCGAAATAATTTCAAACTACATAACTTTATCTTTTTTTCATTTCTCCAGACTCTAATGAGGCAAAGAAAATGGAAAACAATTTTTGTTTTCCAATTTCTACTTTTTATGTTTATTCATTAGAAATACATTCTGTATATTAAGCTGTATATCAATTAGCTTCAAGCACAGGAAGTATACCTGCAATTTTAGTGTTCTTACCCAGGTATGTTAAATTGTCACACAGTTCTCCTCCATTGTCCAAAGAAACTGACGAGAAGTAGCTTACTTCCTGTTTCTCTGTTGGCCCAAGTATGTAGGTTGGAATTGGAACTGAAAAAGCAAAAGAATTTGGCTTATCATTTAACAGAACAAAGGAGTGCTGGGAACATTCAGGAAATACAGAGATGGCTAGTCCTATGTTGGTGCTAAATTGGCCACATTCCAAACAAGTAAGGGCCCGAGAATGAGTTTTTAAAATTTAATGATTTGAAAAATTGTTTGCACTGCATGAAAGAACATCTCAAAAAAATGCTTTTAAACATTGTGAAAATTAGAGACTTTGTATGGTTTGGAGGGATGCACTTTCTGAAATAGCTCGACATTTGTATGGGATTTTTTTAAAGTTTTAAATGGATGTCATCCAACGGCATTTCAACCACACCTGCTCAAACTTGCTGTAACTGCTGTTTTTGAGATATCTTTTCAAGTGGTAATCAATTTAGTTCAATTTCATTGATTTTCAATGAAGTTTGGATTCATTCCCTGGCCTTTAATCATTTCAAAAGTGGGTAACCAAAAAGAAAGCAACTAGAACTGTTGTGGATGTAGGTCTTACATGAAAAATGAGGGCAATTCAAAGGGAAATAAATCATTCACATTTTTTTTTCTGTTTACTTCAGATTGCCTGTATTTTTGGCATATGACTTATGATAGTTCATTCAAATACCGGTAACCTATAGCACCACAGCTTGTTCAGAAAACAAGAATCAACCTAAGAGACAACATCATACCGTTATGCTCTCAGCCATTCATTTTTTTTTTTTGAAACAACAATGGCATTAATAGTCCTTACAATAGAAAAAATAGGTACCCAAAGGGTACATGTGTGGGATACATTGTCTACAATGCATTGCAAACTTTGCAACTCATTAGCATTAGCAGACTTATGACCCTATGACATTAGTATGGGATACCATAGGTATCCCACACAAAAAAGTAAGCTTGGGAATAATTATTTTAATGGCAAGTCAAGTAATTTTATTGACACTTCAAGTAAATTTTTCTGACAATAATTCTTCACACACAAGTGATGTTTTTCCTTCAAGATATAACTTAAGTTTATTTTCCCACACAGTTAATTGAGATTGACTGACAGGCTTCGCCAGTTCAAAGCTCAAGAAACTGTAAGTTGGCTAAGTCGGTTATTATTTAGATGGTTTTCAAGTCACTTAAAACTTTCTTGAATCGTTACAACTTTCCAACTATAATGAGATGCAAAGCAAAGTGACTTAAGATTTTACTGAAGCCCTCACACATATATTTTGGTAAAGTAAAACTCAGCAGCTCTTTAACAGCCTAGTGTAAAGACTACCAATAGCCTGTTAATTTGTGCTATAGAAATATTAATTATAATTATAATTATAATTATTGCTTTGATAAAACACACAATGTTTTTAAAGTTCCTCAGATGAGACATCATCCATCGTCTGTTGTACAGTGTGGAATAAAATTAAAATTCAGGACTTCAACCCTGTTGAAGTCCTGAATTTTTTTTTTCAGGCTTCTTTTTGCAATTGCATTAATTGTGTTCACAACCGCGAGGATCATTCTTCATTTCGATTTCATTTCCGCAGTTCATATATGATTCATTTCATATAGCATTCACAATTATTATTATTATTATTATTATTATTATTATTGTTGTTGTTGAGGAACAATGAATACTTACTATGATATACAGTCTGTAACTCGACATACATGTAGGAGGGCTTCATAAATCTGGCCCTGAGACACCTCTTTTAAAACCACTGATTTATTTCCAGTTCAAACATTCTAACCTGTACTGCTTCCAGTTTTGTAGGCTTCCCATTCCTTCTCAGACTCCTCACTTCTTCCAAAAAAACTTCCAACACACAGTAACATCTGGAGACATGAAAAATGAACACTTTAATAATTTAATATATAAAAGATACAGTTCAAGTTGGTGGCGATACATCAATGAGAGAACTAGTGTGCAATAACAGTATGTAATTTTGGTTTCATGTATTTAAGTACAATTATGTCCTGCTGGTGCTTTTTTGTTTTATTATTGTACCTCAAAATCCTTGTTTTTCTTTAGAATATTTCTGACCCTTCCATACACCACATTGAATTTTCCACACACATCACCACAGACAAGGCTGCAGAGGAAACACAGGACTCAATAAAGTGACTTATTCCATCAAAATACCTTAGAACTTCAAAAACCCTTAATTAATTAATATACAAAACCTCGCTAAACAATCGACAAACCTCGCTAGATTGTTTACTTCCGGTTGCATGCGGTGGCTTGGAGCAAAAGTTGTGGATTTTGAGTAGTCGATGTTATTCTTTTTAGATACCATTCAAGAACTCTAGTTGAAAAGACCGCTATAAGTTAAAGCAGTAGGTGGTCATAGACCTTGAAAACATCCTGAAACATCACGATCGCGAAAATTGTCACTCGGTCATAGCCATCCCTGGTTGTTGACAAGAAGTCAGCAGTCTTATCTTCTCCAACTTCGCAACCTTAGAAATAAACAGTATTTAAACCAATCCTATACTCACTCACATTTTAAGAGGTGATGCCATTTCCAATGGAAGAAATGACAATCTTCCTTGAAAAATTTTCACGATTTATTTCAGCTTAGTTTTGCCGCCATCTTTGGTTTTAGCCTCACTTTCATACTGGAAACAACTAAGCATGCTGGGAAAAGTTTATAGACCACGTGGTTTGTCCTCTTTTCAGTGGCAGCTATGGCAGAACAGGTCAGTTAAGAGCGAGGGAAGGTTTCTTTTCGCTTAAAACAAGGCTGTACATTCACAAATAAATGACCTTGAGATAGCAAGACGTTTCCTTTATCTTTTATGCACTGTTTGGGCGAAAGAGTGCCCAATAAAACGCAGCGTGATGCGCCAGTTTTCTTTTCGAAAAGTAAGCTTAACGACAGCAATTTCGCCTTTAGGCATCACCAATGTGTGTTTCGATTTGTATCGCACTTTATTGGAAATCCTTTCGAGTTTCCTTTTCGAAGGTTTTTAAAAAAGGAAATGCTTAAGTCTATTGGGCTTGAAAGGAAACTCAAGAACAAGACTTGTTCAGTTACCTTAACTTGATCGAAGCTATAAAGCAAGCATGTTTTTGTGTTTATAGTTTTTAGTAGGATCTGTTTGACTTTATTTGTTCTTATTACACTCACTTGAAGTTCGAGTTTCAGATAATGTCTTCATTTAAATAATCAGCCCAATTCATAAAATCTGTTGCTATGACCAGACTGGTTATGTTAAGAGAACCTTCAATCTGTAAATAAAATGGAATGAGATTGTAGGAAATACCACATGATTTCAAATTTTCATTGAAAAACGCGAATGTGATGTTTCATGATTACAATATGATCATTGCCTACATCTTTTTTTTTTCGAAATTATCTTTGCTGTTATGAAAATTTTCCCCCTGTCGAGTTTGCCACCTACATTTCAAGTTCGCCCCGTTCGAAAAAGAAAAAACATTAGGATTAGATTCCAAACAGGTGTCTTCAGTCTTCTTCATGATGTATGCAATTGGATTGATTGTTAATGATGAATGTATACTTTGCTTTTGAGCATTTTCAGTCACGTAGTAAAAAAAAATGAAATAAAATCATCAACCATTCAATAGCTTAAGTCAAGAAATTGTGATATTAGAGCGGTTTTCAATTGAGTATCGAAAGTAATCATGGTTTTGCTTTGGTTTTGCATTGCTTCGCTCTGTGATTGGCCAGGAAAACTTGCGCTACTTTCTCAACCAATGAGAAGCAAAACCAAACCAATCGCGACTTGCACGCGCATATTTTCCCGCACTTTGTGCCGGCTACATGTAATTGCTTCGTATTCTGATTGGCTCATTACACTGCTTACTTCTGTTGTGATTGGCTGGAGTAATTGCTTTGGTTTTGGTTTTACGACACTCAATTGAAAACCGCTCTATAGAAGAGTAATAATAATAATAATAAACTTTTTTTTTAACACAATGGCAATAGAATTAATGTGTTTTTACAAATATAATAAAAATGCATATATAATAAGATAATAAAATCTAAAAATTACGATAGTCTTAGTGCTCTTGAGATAAAAGATTGCTGGTGTCTCACTGTATGTGAATAAACAACATGCCCAAGTCTCAGGGCCGTGCAATATCCCGTACTCGAGTTATTCGGCAAAATGTACCACTCAAAATTATAGTGTTTTGTATGGAATCGCCTTCTTGGCATCCCTCTGAGGGACACCAAGATGGCGGCCAGAAACGAGTTAAAACATATGTTTCTTACTTAAGCTATCTCGAAGGCTTTGTTCTCTCTTTTGAACTTTCAAACATTCACATTAGATGCTTCCCTTACCATGTTGGCTTTTCAAACCTCGAAAACACACGGTGAATCGATGTTTTCATGTAAGTGACATGCTTGTGAGCAGACATCTTTATGTCACGCACTGTGAAAAACTCTAAGATTCAAACGGCTCTATTTTCAAAACAAAGCAAGCTACCAAGCTGAGAACATGCAAGCAGATACATTTCTAAAATGCCTTTTTCATGATGAAAATAAAAATGCAAAAATCTGTTTACCATATTTACCTGCGGATAGGCCGCACTTTTTTTCGGAAAAATGGAAGCCAAGTAAGGGATGCGGCTTATACGCAGGTACAAGCATTTTGACACCTCAAAACTTCGCTTGGCTTGTATTTCCAGCTTGATTTGTTCTCATTTATTCTGTTCTAATGCCACCCTGTCATTTCCCTTTCCCTTGGTAATGGCTTTTCATTGTGACTTTTGGTGCCCAACCTCTGATTACAATTCACCAATAGTTTTTTTTTTCCACTAAAACAAATGCAAAGTTTGGGGTGCAGCCTATACGCGGGTGCGGCCTATCTTGCGGGTAAATACGGTACTTTTGAATTTTTTTTTTTTTTGTATGATGTCATCTGAAAACCTCTATTTTCTGCCAACTGCAATTCGCAATACATTCAAACCTCGATTATCCAGACTCAACTGGACTGGAGTGAATAGTCCAGATAATCGAGAGTCTGGATAATCGAAAATATGAATATTAGTGAGATAAACACGAATTAATTAGGAAACCAAAGTTTCACTTGGCAACAAAACAAGTCTCAGCCAATCTTAACTCAATTGAATACACTGTACTTACAACATGTGCCAGCACTTAGAAATTCTGGTGATATTTGAAAGGGAAACCAAGCCATTTTAAACGCACTTTTCAGTGCCTAAATAAAAAGAATTCAAAAGAATAGCATTATTTTTGGGAATCTTCATCATACCTTATTAATATTCACAAAAATAATGGAACCAGAGGAAATGGTCCAGATAATTGAGGTTCGACTGTATATAGCCAACAGGCAACCTGGCATTTTATGGTTATTTCAGGTTGCCAGTTACTCTTCTCTAATTATATACATGTACATGTATTATGTACTTACAGCTGCACATGTCAATATTTGAAATAAAAAGGGAAAATTAATCAAGACCTGGTGAAAATAAAATGCATTGATTGTCAAAGCTTTCAGGGAGGTACATGTACCTGGTGTGCCTCTGTAGGGTTCTGCTACTAAGGCTAACAGAACTGCCATTGCAATTTGTTTGGTAGAAGACCTGTGGTTGCATACAAAAAACAGAAATCCTTCAGCAAAGAAAACCTTGGTTGTTTTCAATATGTTAAGTTCTGTATATAGCTGCCTCAAATTATTTCCTATATTTGCAGCTGACAAAAACTTAAGTACAGTTTCAGTACTTATCTGAGTAAACGTATTTATTGGTGGGCTTTATTTTTGGGTAATAAAGTGGAAACGTTGGTCTTGACACATTGTTGATCTGTTTGCAGACCGAGAGAGCCTACCAGAAGCAGGCGCCAATTTTTCAAAACAAAAAGCGTGTCCTGGGTCAGCCAGGGAAGAAGAAGGAACTGAGATACGTTAGGAATATTGGTCTGGGGTTTAAGACTCCTAAAGAGGTATTTCATTGAATCGTACAACCATTTTTTAAACATAGATTGTGAGGCTCTAGTAAAATATTCCCCAACCCTCATAGCTAGAAGGACATTGGTAATTCCAAGTGGGAGGCTTCCACCAATTCTATATGTACTCCTGTAGCTTTTGCTAAGGCCTACTTTTCCCACAGAGTTATAAACTGTACTAAAGAGTAACAGTAGGAGGCAACCATCTGTTAAGTATCACCTGAGAGTTGTTGCTCAAGTCATACCAGAAATTGCATCTGCAAATAGCCAGTCAGCATGGAAGACTCTTGATCTGGGCATTGTTGGGAAGAGCAACAGGTCCCCAGCACAGGCCTAACATGCCTGCTCTTTGAATTAATTAGGCAGCTTTAGCTTCAATATGCACAGTTGTTCATTTTGACAAGTAATTGAAGGGCATTCTGCAAAAGGGGCGTATATCGCTTTTTTGCCTTAAAATCCAAATCCCTCTAAATTTGGTCTACTTCGGCATACAAACTGGCTATGGTACCAGAAATGAAGTTCTGCACTTGTTCTGTGATTTAAAGGCGTGGATTCAGCAAATTAGCGGATGACTTTTGCCTAAAACTAAACCAACTCAAAATAAAAGAAATCAACCATGCATCAGATCCTTTTGTTTCTGTTTCTTGAGTTTTTGGGAAAAGTCATATGCTAATTCTTTGGATCCTAGCTTTCTAATCAA
>JAEMWC010000323.1:697500-777500 GCA_016490735.1 Pachyseris speciosa
GAGTATGCCGTTCTCAGAAGGAAAAGACAGCTTTTAAAACGGACTGTAAATCAAAATAGCAAGATCCACGGAACACTCGACTGCTTAAACAATGGCAATTGGCTAGTTCATAGCGAAGAAATCCCTCTTCGAGGGAAAATGGTTGCGAAGAGACATGTGCTTTCACTGCGAATCATCGCAAGAATACAGAAGAATAAAAGACCTTTTCCGAAATGTTTGAGCGCTTCTGGGAGTTTATCTTTTAAAAAAGTACAGGTTTGAATGTGAATTGATACCGTACTTTATATTAAATTCACCGATTTTTTGTATTCCAAGCAACTTCCAGCGAAATTTGCGAAAAACATGCTCAGTTCCATTCAAGTAAATTGTCCTCGTATTTGCTTGCTTCGTCTTCGCGAAGATTTACTTGCGAAGCGAAAATTACATTCAACGCGTTTACTTTTCAGGTATAAACTCAGGCTCATCTAAATATTTTTTACTCAGGAAAGTTTATTGTCTGTTTTTCTGTTTCTCAATTCATGGAATTTCGTATTACTTGATCTATACGTAAACAAACCCGGCGAAAACCGCGCAAACAAAACAAAACAGCTATATAAATCTCAATTGTTGAACAATGACACTAAATCAAATATTGTTTCTGCCATTGATGTACTGGAGAAATATGCTTCGGTATATGAAATTTACAAAACTGCTTTATTTCACTAACAACAATACAAAAATGAGCAACAATGTCTTCAGTATTTTAACATTTACTGCCACAACTACTCAAAAATTAAAATACGGGGGCAGCTTTAGTGAAAGCTATTTCTAGTCTATAAATGAAACGTCAACTTAACATCGCATCCGCTTAAAAGTTGCACGGATCCGAACCCTACTGTAACAAAACTGGGTGCCTCCGCCAAAGCTGTTCAAGCTAAATTGGTATAGACGTGCCCACAACTGTACCAGCTTTTCATGCACGAGCAGAAAATGGTGGCAAGGGAATCCGGAAAACAGAAGGCCTAACCGCGCAGATTTTGTCACGGATCTGCGGGTACAACGTGGACATGGCCCGAAGTTTGATTCCAAACGAAAGGCTAAATAGCTTTAACAATCTTGGTGTTCCTTAATCACCAAATATTTTAAAAGTGTTTTAAGGGAATATTGCGTCACAAAGTTTGGCAAACATACCTGGTAAGACATCTGTGCACGAAGTCCCGAGCACCCTCCGAGAAATCCTCGCTAAGTTGTGGTACCGCTAACGAGCCACTTCCGATAGCAAAGATGGCTGCCATGGGAGGCATATCAGACCTAGCGGGAAAACACAAAAAAATTATGACTATAACGGCCTGCTTAAGGGCTGGTAACAACTTTAAATTCAGTCTGTCGGATGTGTTAGTTCGTGGGACAAGAAAAGTCTTAAAGTGTAGGGTTGTTATGCTACATCGCCGAGGCGGACGCGACGGCAACGAAAACGTCATTTAAAAATATATCTTCTCGTTATTGTAGTACTTTCGCGATTATTCCAATTTGTTAAACTTGTAAAATGTCGGCGAACTATCGAGGAACTAAATTCCTATGAACGGCGTTGAAGTAAAGAAAAAAGAGAGAAATTTTTGCCATCATGTGTGCACGTTCTCGCCAAAACCTAAAATTTGGCCATTTCACGTTGTTGTTTTGCAGAGGACGGCAAAGCAATGCACCAAAATGTAAAACGCACGTGCAGAGCGATTGTTTTTGCTCATTAAACCTATCGTTTTGTGACGTTCTCGTTGGCGTTCCCGTCCTCGTTTCTTAAAGCCCGCCGCACACGTGAGGAAAAGCTGAGCAAAATGCCTCGCGAGGCAGTTAGCTCAGCTATTTCCTCTCGTGTGCGGGGAAATTTCGGTGAGAAATTCGCCTCGCGAGGCGAAAATCTCATGGAAACCTCGCCGCACACGAGAGGAAACGGCTTAGCTAACTGCCTCGCGAGGCAGTTTGCTCAGCTGTTTCCTCACGTGTGCGGCGGGCTTAAACTCTCTATTAACTTACCAAGGTGGTTTCGCAGTTGCCATTTCATACACCGTACATCCAACGCTCCTGTTGATCGAATGAACAGCAGTTAAGTTAAAAGCAAGTAAGAAAGGAATAGATATCATAAAATATTTCCCTGAGTTCTTAACTGTTCCGCAGAAAAGCTGTATTTTGCCTTGTTTGGAATCCCCACAGTACCCTTAGTTGGGAGTATTTTGTATGCGCATGTGCGCTAGGGTCTTAGGAAGTGTCGGCCATATTGTTTTGTAGAAACCTGTTTCTCGAGAACGAGTGAAATTAAAGCGTCGTTGAGTTGGAAAATTTGTCCTTTTTGAACATCAGAACATCCAGAACAAATCAAAGGCAGAAACTACTCCAGGGAGCCACTCACCCCAGGGTAGATTCAGTTTTTGTATACCTGCCAACTTTTTTTAATTTATAGGTGTGACATTTTTCTCCTGAGAGTGCCAGGCTTTTCGTAGGGCTCTGATGATATCCGAAGATGTCCGAAGACTTCCGAAGCTTTTCCAAAGACTTCCGAAGATGTTCCGAAGACTTCCGTTTTGCCAGTACATCGATCGATGTTTAAAAAAAAAACAGAATTCGGAGAAAGTCAATCATTCACATGGACTTTTATTTTCTTTCATTGATTTAAGTTTCTTTAACGTATCAAGAAAAGTCGATCAAATTCAAAGACAATGCTTTTTGTTTAGTGTCGCAAATATGACCATAGAAGGAGATCCTGAAACAATAGCTTTAGCGCCAAACAAAGGCTTATTAATTCACGAGGGAAATTCAAACTCGCTGTTATTACAATAGCGACATTCACGAGAGGAATTCAAAGATAGGCGATCACTGCACGAGCGCGAAATTTGAATATTTGGCGAAAGCGCGTTCATGTCAAATCTTACCTGGGGGAGGGAGTGAGAGTAACTTTTTGTTTGAGGTCACTTGCTACTCAGGGAGGGTCGGTTAAGACAAGGAATGTCGCAACTGAGAGACTGGCAAAGAGTGATGAATTCAATGAAAATTTTTCATTCCGTAAAATTGACAGGCAGCTCGGTTTCAGTTCTCACAATGTTAGAATAGGATCTTGGTTTGCGTTCGTAGCGCACTGAAACTATATTGACGAGTTTTTACAACCTCTGGAAAAAAAGACAACTAAAACAAAAAGCAAAAACAGAGATAAATTTGAATTCTTTGCGAGATGAATAACTGAACGCCACTTTATTCCAGCGACGATCTTTATTACGTTACGGCTTATACACTCGAATGCATGTCGGAACATATGGATGCACACTATTCGCATTTATTGCCATCGCTGATAAAATAAGCCGACACATTGGTTACAACAACGATGAATTTCGAATGGAAACCCAAAAAGAAACCATCCAATGACAACGCAAACGTTTACAAAGTATTTAAACCAGGCTTAAACCACGGCCGAATTAGTAGGCTCAATTACCAGCCGCTGCTTGGGAAAGGAGCTCGCGTTCCTTCCCCGAAGCCTCGGGGAGGAACGTAGACCAGACACGAGAGGGCGGCGGAAATCAAGCCTACCGAATTAGGTATTTAATGGCACAAGTACTTCGCGCGAACAAAGCAATATTTTTAGATATCAATCAATTCGCATAAATTGACACTGATACACGCGGTCGCTTAAACAGGAACGAATAAAACAATAGATGGTTATTTTCTCACCTCCCTGATAAAAATGATCCATTGTCAAGCTTCAAGCGATCTGAGTTCGCGCGCGCCTCTTTCTTTGCTTTGATACGTTCTCAAGATTACGAAAGCCAATAGCTGTTAAAATGCTACCCTTGGTTATAAAAATAAACCCACCTTTCAAGTATTTTTCACAGACGTAGGGGCGATGTTATGTGTGGGTGTTTTTTGTTGTTGTTGTTGTTGTTGTTGTTGTTTTTCTTTTTTGTTTCATTTGACGCGATCGGCATTCTATTAAAAGCAATCGCTTTGCTAAAGTTATCCATGAATGAACACAAGACACAAATGACGAAAACTAGAAAAACGTCCGGGTGTAACGAGGACTGATTCTTGCTGAGTAATGTTGTCGTCGAAATTTAAGGTAAAGTCAGTCGGCGGTGGGAATTTTGTAACTCATTTTCAACACAATCAACCACAGAGTTGCGTACCGGCACAGATACAGCCCTCTCTTACAGAGGTTTATGAGGCCGAAATAAGGCGTCTTCGGGAAGAGAACCAGTATTTGAGAATTCAGCACAACTCCATAATTACTCAGCTGAATGAAGTCGTAGCTCAGCTTCAACAAGCAAATGCTAAACGGACGTTGCTAAAGCAGAGAATCGCAGAGTCTGAAAATGTTTTCTACAACACGAAAAAGGACTTCTGGCAATTAACACCGGCAGCTAGAAATAATAAGAAAAGACGAGTTCGGGCACTAGTTTGTTAAATGCCGCGCGCGCCACCACAGTTTTCACTGGAAGACTAAATTAGAACGACAACCCTCAAATATCACTTTTTCATCCAACGATTTAACTCGCCGTTATTTTTACTTGCTAAGAGGCATTTTCCCAAACACAGTTTTTTACGTTACGAGTAAAGGGTGATAGTTTTAATACTAACACCTCTTTGATAAATGCCGCGCTCGCCACCAGTGTTCTCGCTGCAAGACTAAATTAGAACAACAACCCTCCTACATCATTTTTAACTCCAACAATTTAACTTGAGGGTTTTTTTTATTCCTAAGCGGTATTTTCCCCGGTATTTTTACGTTACGAAAGTGAAAGCGCGATAGTTTTAAAACTAACACCTCTTTTTTAAGAGTCACGCTTTTGTTTTAAGACTCAATGAGAACGACCGCGTTGATCCTTTTTCAATCCAACGGCTTAGTCGGGCGATTTTTCCAGTCCAAAGCGCAAGTTTTCATACACAAAGCCTTTTCTATTCTTTCTTTTCTTACGAGTAAGGCAAGTTAGTTTTAAAATTCACAACTCGACCAAGTCAAACCATCGATACTGAGCTTCATTGTTTTACGGCGTTGTACTGTGCGCTATTATCAACTGATCCAAAATCACATAAAAGAATTCAGCATTTCCAGGTTTCTTGCTTGGAGTTGATAACAATAATAATAAACATTATTACATACTTCCAAAAAGAGCTTGAGACATGTTACATTACGGAATATTTACGCCTATGTCACCATTGAAAACCCTTCAAATGATTAAAAAGATTCAAAAAATAAAAAAGAGAGAGAGAGAGAGAGAGAGAGAGAGAGAGAGAGAGAGAGAGAGAGAGAGAGAGAGAGAGAGAGAGAGAGAGAGAGAGAGAGAGAGAGAGAGAGAGAGAGAGAGAGAGAGAGAGAGAGAGAGAGAGAGAGAGAGAGAGAGAGAGAGAGTCTTGTTTGGTTTTGTTTTCTCCTCTCGTCCTCGCGCCGAGTATAGTTCGTAAGGTTTTTAGCAGAGAATCATCCTTATCGTGTTCATAAATTTTTAATCAACTGGTTCGCTGATGCACAAAACACATTGACTGAGGAAGCAAGCTTACTGAAGCGCATTTTCTCCTCTGGGTACCCCTGTGTTAACAGCACCTTAATGTGCAACTTTCCAAACCCCTCTCCCCTAATACCGCTAATTTGACACGGCGACAATTTTGCGACGATTTGAAATCCATCTTCGCCGAATCTCGGAACAATCCCCTCAGCGCAACAAACAACAAAAGGCTTTTGTTTCGACTTGTGAAAACGAATTTGACTCACTACCATAGACCATTTCTTGATACGAAATAATTAACAAATTAACAACAAAAGGCTTTTGTTTCGACTTGTGAAAACGAATTTGACTCACTACAATAGACCATTTCTTGATACGAAATAATTAACAAATTTTTCAAAATGTGTCAGTCAATGCTGAAATGGCTCTAACATTTCTAATAGGCGTGAGAAATTGGAACACAGGCGTGAGTAGGCGTGACACTTGACAGGTATATTTTTTCTTCCACTTTGCCAACCAAGTATTTAAACAGCAAATTTCCAAGTAAGCTAAGCTGGTTGAAAAGAAGTCCGGTATCTCAACAGACAAAAAAGCGGAGATTTTAACATCAAACGCAGGTGTATAGCTACCAGACAAAGCGTAATAATCAGATTCCACTTAGAATCAAAAATATTGTTTTCCTGCTCTGAAATCATGATTTTAAAATATAAAAATACAAAAATTTCCTGTACTCAGAGCGCAATTAAAAGACTTAAAATGGGATATTTCGAGTAATGGAACATCTTTCTACAAACTCGTCAGCAGTTCGTGAACATTGCCACCTCAGGGGTCATTCGGTGGATTCCAGTAAAACAAAAGTTCTTGCCACGGAAAGTAACACTTTCAAACGCCGCATGAGGGAGGCAATTGAGATAAGTTTACGTAAGCCCTCCTTGAACAGAGACAATGGGTTCGAATTAGCCAGAATCTATGACACCATCTTAGCTCCCTCGGGTCCATTATATAACCCCTCTTAACATTCACAATTTACATTGTGGCTGACGAAGTTCGGTTGATCCGAATGAAATATCCCGCTTTTAAGTTTTTTAATTGCGCTCTGAGTACAGGAAATTTTTTATATTTTTTATATTTTAAAATCAGATTCCACTTGTTAGCGGCCTTAAAACAAAGATAATGAGTCACGTAAAAGTGTAAGTGGCTTCCTGTATTTCAAATGTTTGGACCAATGGACAGGAGTGCGGATTAATAATTACCCCACTATTCTGACAACAACAATAGCAGATTTTTTCTTACTTTATTTTTCTTTACTCTGTCGATCAACAGTACTCACCATATATCAGACTTCCGGCCGTGCCCAGTCTCCCGGATCACTTCCGGCGCCATCCAGTAGGGAGTCCCTTTCATGGAACGAAGAATGTTGCTCCTACTCATACTGAGATTCTGAAAGGAAAACACGGGCATTTGACGTCACTTCCAAGATCACGTGCTCAAAACAAAAGAAACCAAAGCAATATTTCCTATTGCTTGAAAAGCGTGGAAGACAGGAGTGCCCCAAACAATCGCTATGAGTTAACAACGAAGACAGTTGATGATAAAGAAGAAACCTTCGTTTGTTCTAACACAATTTATAATACGCGTGTTCTCTAATGTACTATTGGAATTTATAAGTGGGCAAGTTTTCTTTAGAATTCACAAAATCGTTCATTTGACTTTAACCTTCCGTGCGCTCTCGTTTACTCGTCTCTCATATTAAGTTCAAAACTGAAGAGCTGGAATCCATTCGAATTGTATCCCAAACCTTTGGCCCCTTTCACCCGTGATCTCTTAATTTTTCACCGTGATCTCTTTGAGGTGTAATCCCCTACTCTGCGAGTAGTCGATCTTGTTTGATTCAGTCAAAAGCGGCGAGCCCGCGAGTTAAGAGCTGGCTAAGATGCAGACGATGGGACGTGGGCCTCGTACTCAGTCACTACTTGCGACCGAATCAATAAGACTGCCTCCTCGCAAGCTAGTAATCCTCGATCACTTTCAAGGATAAATGACCTTCCATCATTTTTGTAACGTGACCTTAGCCCCACCGAGGGGAATTTTAAACTTACCATGTACAGGCGTTTAGCGCAACCGAAGTCAATGAGCTTAAGAACTCCACTTGGCATAATAAGAATGTTACCGCCTTTGATGTCTCTGCAAAGTAAATAACAGCTTCATCAAGGATAATTCTTTGTATTTATTGCCTGAATGCAGCTCGAAGCTGGAAACCAAATTAACGCATTGTACTTTCGCGTTGCTTTAATGTGCGTCATATGGGCGAAACGGTAACCTTTCATTATACCCACCTATGAATGACGTTGTTGCCATGGATATAGGACACCCCTGACAACAGTTGTTTAGTGTACCGTCTGAACACGGGCTCATCAAGACATCCAAACCTGAAAGACGTCAAAATAAACACTTCCGTTAAGGCCCTGTCCACAAGATTTACCTTGAATACGATTAATGTGGACGACAGGCGAAACGCTATTATACATATTATGCACTTGGATGACGAGTGAAATGAGACATGAAAACTCTGTGAGGAAGTATCAAATTAACAGCCTTACCGTGCAAGTATGGAAGCAATGGAGCCACCTGGCACGTACTCCATGAAGATGTTTACCACCCCCCCGTCTAAGCAAGTGCCGATGAACCTGGGAAAGGTCACACGAATACCAGCCCGTCAAAATTTAATGATAGCATATTCAAACACACAAGAATTAATGTAAGAGACGAGAAAAATAACTCGTGTAAAATTTGCAGTCTAAAAATTGTTTCGTTCCTTTTCACATCCTTGAGACGTCAAGTCCAGACGATTAAATTATAGTTGATTTTTGGCTTTATCTCACCTAGCAGTATGGTATCTTCAGTTTATCTTAGGCTCTATTTTCAACTATTTCTGCCGTTTTTGGGCTCAATTATTTGACTGTTTTTTTTTTCCAAATGCAGTTCCACCGTAGAAGAGTTTCTTGTCTTCTAATGTGAAATCGGCCTTAAGTTAATGTCTTGCAAAGAGACTTTTCAAACGAAACATTGCTTATATTTCAGTCGACGTTATTGTGCACACATCTACAGTTCTAGACTCACTGAATCATTATATGCACCAACAAAACTCATCTCTGTACTTACCTGACAATGTTTTCGTGTTTCAAAGATTTCAGTAAAGATACCTCTTCCTGAAGCTTTTCGTATTGCTGTAAAGAAAAAATAAAGAAAAAAAAGCGTAAACGTTCAACGATGACTGAAGCAATAAATGACTATGAATAAATGAAAATAATATACTTGAACTGCGGATAAAATGCAAATATGGCATTAAAGAAGGCAAAAACAAAAAACAGTAACAACAAACGGTCAGGACCATCATTAGTTGCCGTTGATTACGCCCGTTACTGAACTTCACCAAAGAAAACCAACTACGAGTTTGGAAAACAAGACAACAAGATGGGTAACTTTCAGCGTTAAGCACTTTTGCTGCGCAAATCTCCTGATTAGATACCAGAAAGTCGAAGAATGGTTAAAAACGGCATTATTCCCAGGCAATAAGAGAAGTCAGTACTGAAAACGTGAAACCATACGCAAGAGATGTCGATGAACAAAACAAAAACAACGGCCAAGCTATGTTAGTGTACAAGTGGGAGCAAATTCTAAATAAAAAATGAAAGACAGCTTGTGGTTATAAATCACAATCCAACCTCGTTCCCAGGGTCTCTCCTCTTCTCGCTCCAGGGGTCGGGAAGAGGATAGACCCTGGGAACGAGGTTGATCACAATCCATTTTTGACTGTCCTTAATGCCTGAGGGTTTTTTCTTTTGCGTGGGTGACTTAAGTGTCACGGCGAAACTGCGTAAGAGCGCCAAGGAAAGAAAACTGCTGACGCCCAAGGTATTTTAGACATTTTAAGCCGTTCACCTCTTCTGCTTCCTCCCAGTTGCTGTGATTGAGTTCAACTTGCTTCACTGCAATCATCTCACCCGTGTTCGTGAGTCCACACCAAACCTGATAAAGACAACGGAACAGACATTCACTTGACCAGACAGCAAACGCGTACATTCATCTTATACCCGGCCAGGGAAATGCAATATGAATTTCATTTTCGATTACGTTTCAATTACGTTTTGGCTGCCGGCATTCTTCGGATATCTCACAAGAAAGTGCTGTACCAGAACTTTGTACCATGCTGAAAATGAAACAACTGCTAGAGTTTAAGCGCAGGTCAATTTAACCTTCTGATCGGCACCTACTTTTTCTTTACAGTTTTACTTGGTGATCTAACATTCAGGTCAAGGGATTGGGTAGAATGATCACTAGAGACGAGATGTCTTGATGTCAAAGCAAATACCCCCAACTAGTGCTATAACAACCATAGGAAGAACAGTTAGGAGAAGATATAGGTTAATAGTAGTTACAAAACGATTTTAAGCACTCACCGTTCCAAACGCTCCCCTTCCAAGCACGTTCCCTTTCTTCCAAACAATCTCCTCTTCACAGCTGGTGGAGGACTGGCTCCGAGATGACGCACTGAGTCGACTACGCACTAGGTTCTCAGACACCATACTAGCAAGACTTCCAAAAGAAGCCTGGGAAATATTACCCACACTACCAAGGGACGTGTTAGACCGTGCTCGGATTGTGGAGCTGCTGCTACTGCTGCCGCTACTAATGCCCGACTTTTCTCTGGCCATATGCTCGTAGTATTCCATTTCCACCGAGTTCTCCGAGTACGTTTCCCTGTCTGGGGTGGGTGTCTCTGCGCATGACGAGTCACGTGGTGATGAAAAGTATGTGTCGCTGCTGTTCAGCGAGGAGGCTGAGGAAAGAGGGCGCGGTGAGTCTGGGCCACAACTGTTGTACGATGAATCAGTGTCCGAATACTGTTCCGATTGCGAGCTCATCTCCGAAGATGTCCGAGAACTCAACGAGCGTCGCTCGGCTTCATCACTGGTGATTACGAAGTCTGATTCGGATAACCCCGGTGCAAAGTCTCTGGAATATTGGTAACTTACAACCGACTGTTCACTAGTTTGCGATAGGCTAGAACTCGCGTGACTTGTCACGTTTGTAAGAGAATCATCGACAGAGCCGTGACTTTGTAAATAAGACCGTTGGTCAAGCGAAGTCGTGTCTTCTTCTCTTCCTTCTCGCAAACTGAGCTCGCGCCGGATCATCTCTTCCATGGCGTCATCGGCTTCATCTTGTATAGCATGTTGACTCTCGTGGATTCCAAGTCCGTCTGCGTTACCCACAGTATTTGTTTCAACATGCAAATGCTGCTGATCCCCCACTGTACCCACCTGGTGGTGCACAATGAGCGGCTCATTACATTCTGTATCTGACCCAGTGCCAGAGTCTTTGTTCGGTTTACCAAACTTTAATCCAAATGCCTTTAACCTACTAATTATCCCTCCGTCTACGACATCAAACTCTCCCTCTGTTACCTCCGAAGTCTTCGCATCTATTCCCGCAGCTCCTTCTTCAAAGATTCCAGCAAAATTCCCCTCGGCATTATCCTTTATCTTCTCCGGAACATCGGCCGCCCGTGGGGTACTAGCCTTACTCCGAGGGGATTCCGGTATAGGGCTTAAAACAGGGTGCTTTCCTTTAATCATACGGGCATTCAATGGCCGGAATGTGGAAAGATAGTCCATAGACAGGGTAGGGGGCACCGGCACATCCTCCGGCATCTCAAATCCTCCCTGGGATATCGTCCTGAGCCCGAGCTCTTCCCCGGCCTCCCTTTGTTGTACAGTGATCATTTTCATATCCCCTTTCTTCTTTCCTTTTCCTTTTCTCTTTCCACCCTTTCCATTCTGTTCCTGACTTTTGGTCTTAGTCCTTGATTTCCCATTTTTCGAGTTACTCGACGGTTTTGCTCCTCCTCTCCTCGCTTTTTTTCCGGCTGCTAGTTTTTTGTTTCCAACTCTAGCGTCGTCCACAGGTCCGATTGGAGGATGCACAGCGGATCTGTCCTCGGGTGGCACCGGGGAAGGAAATGGGTTTACGATCCTCACACCAATAGCGTCAGTGTCCTCGGACCTGGGTGTAGGAGTCGTCCAAGCTTGTTTTGGGGACTGGGATCTGGTGCAGAGCCTTTTCGGCGGGCCTTTTAGCATCATCTAAGGCCTCCGATGTGGGTACCAATTGTGTACTTACACGACCCTCACTGGATAAATTGTCCCTTTCATTACCATTTCTTAACGTTTTACCAGAAGAACCTTTCCCAGCGTTTTCGCCCACTTGAGCTGTAGGGTTATAAACATCAGTTTCAGAGAAGGATTTCAAGATCATTTCGCTTTCTTTCCTCGCCCCTGATTTACTGGCAGAAGGCGAGTCAGAACGTGTGGCGACAGCAAAGTCGTTTCCTGGCCGAGCGACTAGCGTGGACTCAGCCACCGAGCTTGTTTCACCAACAGTTATAACAGCTTCTGCAGAGTCTTTGGTCCGACGTATGGTATCAACGGTTGAACCATTTGAAGGGCTGGCAGCATTAGAAACAACTGACTCTTTTGCTGCGGGTGGAGCGGGGATCAAGTCCTTTTTCGCAATAGTGCAAGAGCACACACCGGTAATGTTATCACATACGCAGGAGACATCGAAACCCGTCAGGCTCGAAGGTAAGGATGATCTGAGAGATGGCCGAGAAAGGACGCTGGGTTCACTCGGAGTGGTTAATGTAGCAACAGCTTTACTTTCACTCTCCTCCTCTGCTGTTGAATCAGACTGGCTGCCCCGTACCGGAATCCTTTTACCAACCTCTGTTGTCTCTTGAAGTTTACCCAACTCGTGACTTTTATCATCCGATTTCTTTCTATCGTTCCTTTTCGCATTCTCCTCCCCGTCTCCGTTTTTGCTACGACTTTTTAACACAGAGGCTTTTCTCTTGTCAGTAAACGGAATCCAGAACACGTCGTCACTCGATCTGCGACGCGGTTGGCAAGACTTGCAAAGTTCTATATCGGAACTAGATTCAGTGGAGTCCTTCCTTCCCGCGGGCTTACCCTCGGGAAGGGATTTTCCGCACAGGGAGCAACTCCCGGAGGCCAAAGCCTCTAAGTTTTTTAGATCAATGTAAAATGTTGTTCCATTTGAAGACGACTCTTTCTCTTTTTATCTGTTGATTCTTCGTTTATTCCAGAGCCGCTTTCGTCCACGGGAATCCAAAACGTGGAGCGTGGAATTGATGTAAATGTTTGTGTCATGTCCAGACCTTCTCCAGGTTGTGTCTGGTTCGCTTCAACTCGTCCGTCTTCCTGGCTGTTGTTGGAGGACCGCGATACCCCACGGGGGGATGGTGGGGGTGGCATGACTTCTCTTACTTCTGGTGTCCCCTCGTTGGGTAGCCCTCTCTTTCTTAGTAGATCTGGAAAGCAAGAAAACAAGACAAAATACAAAGTTAGGGCTGCAGGCAAATGTAATAAAATAACTGACCACCAAAAAGAGATGAGCTTGATGACAAGTCCGGCAAATTGCTTCAACTCGATTAACTCAATTAGCCTTTGTTGCAGTGGTTTTCGAGAGCACGGGAAGTGCGAGAAGAAAGAGTTCCGAAAAGAAATTCATGTTTGCTCTAGAGTTTTCACGCAACTCCCGCGCAAGCCTTGGAAAGGAAACGACTGCAATGACTTCTTAAATAAGCGTGAAGGAGGACTTGTACATTTACCAAGGTCTACGATCTCCGGTGTGACAGATATTATCTCCGGCGTTACAACCGGTGAAGGAACGGATCTCAGCTCGGGCGTGAGGACTCTGTTAACACCTAACGGAGGTACGCGTGACGGTAACGCCGTCCTGGTATTTGGGACTTGACTTGTTGAAGCCGACCTGAGACGCAGATCTTTGTCAGGCGTTCCTGGAGGAGACAGCTTACGTTGATACGTGAGGACTGGGCTTGACAGGCGATGACGTAGACGATACTGGGGTGGCAAAGGTAGATGGGAAGGGCGCTTTTTGCTGAAAGGCTCTTGCTTCTCCCCCCTCAGATTTCTGTAGAAATAAACGATGGTTAACAGCGCTAACAACAAAGGACTTTTAAGGAAAGCTAATAACTTAAATGAGCTAATTTCCAGAGCTCGTATCAGCTAGGCGGATTACTACTCCCTCTAGGTTAGGTTAGGTTTTCTAATGGTTCACCGGTACCCTTTCAATCACATGGGTAGTGAAAGTCAATATTGAGCATACAGTAGTTCCTCGTCTAAGGAAAGAATGCTATGGCAGAAGCAAAACCCACTGGCGGTCACACCAATGTACTAAACCCTTGTTAACAACATCAACGCCTCTACAGAAAGAGATCCAAACAGGATTTTAGGCTAAGATACTTACCTGACATATTGCAGTTCAATATTGAGTACAGTCAAGCTTGGCAGAACCACTGGTGGCATCTGTGCGTGTTTTGTTCCAGGAACTAAACGAAATATATTAAGAATAACAAAGCCTGCTCAATAGTTTATCACTGAAATAATAAAATAACCCCCTCCAAAACAGGAATTCTTTGCTCCCACAGGGAAGCCTTATAAATAATAAGGGGGAGCAGCGTTGGCGTAGTGGTGAGAGCACTCGCCTTCCACCAATGTGGCCCGAGTTTGATTCCCAGACTCAGCGTCATAAGTGGGCTGAGTTTGCTGGTTCTCTACTCTGCTCAGAGAGGTTTTTCTCCAGGTACTCCAGTTTTCCCCTCTCCCCAAAAAACCAACATTTGATTTGATTTGATTTGATTTGATTTGATTTGATTTAGAGTTGATTTGATTTAAAAATTGTAAAGCGCCATTGATCTATATTTGTAAATGGCGCTATTAGTAATAAATTAATATTATTATTATTATTATTGTTATTATTATTATTAAATAATATAATAATTATTAATAAGGAATTTACAAAGTGCCCTTTCCTGACGGTCATTCAGTCAAGTAGCTAAGTCCCTAAAGAGGTTACAGAATCAACTTCTGAAATCTTTCGGGCTCTCCTAAAGGTTTAATAAAGAATCAGGAGGCTGGCAAGTGCTGATTCACCCTGCTGGCAGAGCCTTCTTAAATTCCGAAAGGAAGACTCTGCAGAAATTGAGTCAAGTACTTCAAGTCGCCGCAGCCCCAATTTGTGGGCTAGTCAATCCCGGTTTTCTGTCGTCAAACTGTTCTTTTTTTAACTGCACGCATTAATTCTGTTGATAAACCAAAGGTAAAAACTGAGCCCACAACTATGGTGGCCGAGGACTGCCACTAAGTTTTGAGGGCCATTTTTCCTTTTTTTAAGCAACTAAATGTGAAACAAAATGAAAATAAAATTAAAATCAAATACAAATGCAATGCAATATAAAAGAAAATGCAAATAAAGTCAAAGTCAAATGCAATTAAATGTAAAACAAAAAGCAAAGTACAAATCAAAATCAAACTTGATTCAGATTAAAGTTGAATACATTTTTAAAAGAGGATCTAAATTCGAAGTTAAAGTAAATTAAAATTGAATACACTTGGAAAAGATAATGTAAAACAAAATTAGTGGCAGCACTCGGACATGCGAAAATTTACTTTTGTTTGAAAAATTATTTCACATGGCCGAGCGCTGCCACTACCATGATGCTTTGCACGCTTCAATGCTTCAAGTACCGGAGAAACTACAGAACTCAGGGCCAAATTTTGAGCGTTTGTCGGTGGCTCGCCGGCTGGACAGTCGCTTCAGAACTTTAAGAACGAGGTAGATATACTAAAGAGTGGCTCGATAGCTTGCCGGCTCTGCAGAGGTTTGAGTGCTGAAGAACGAGGTAAATATGTTTTGGAGAGTGGCTTGGTGACTCGATGGCTCGGTAATGACTGGCAAGCCACCGAGCTGGCAGAAAAACCCTACAAAATTGGTCCTAGCCTGTACTTGTAGTGAAGCCGAATCGATGGTAGTCTCAGCTTCGCAGCCCGGTTTCCGTTGCGTGACATCTCAAAAACTAAAGCGATTAGCCAGCCACCGAGCGGCACTGAAGCGACTAGCGAGCTGGCGAGCTTTTAGTGGTCTTTAGTATATCTGTATATCTACCTTGTTCTTAAAGCACTAAAGCGACTAGCGAATCGAACCGGTGAACCACCAAGCCACTCTTTAGTGGTCTTTAGTGTATAGAACGAGGTGAGGTAGAAATACTACGGTGGCTCGGTGGCTCGCCAGCTTGCTAGTCGCTTTAGTTTTTGGGATGTCACACAACGGAAACCGGGCTGCGAAGGAGACTACCATGGATTTGGCTTAACTACAGGATACAGGCCAGGGCCAATTTTGTAGGGTTTTGTCCCAGCTCGGTGGCTTGCCAGTCATTACCAAGCCATCGAGTCACCAAGCCACTCTCCAAAACATATTTACCTCGTTCTTCAGCACTCAAGCCTCTGCAGAGCCGGCGAGCTATCGAGCCACTCTTTAGTATATCTACCTCGTTCTTAAAGCTCTGAAGCGACTGTCCAGCCGGCGAACCACTGACAAACACTCAAAATTTGGCTCTGTGTTCTGTAGTCGCTCCGGTACTCGAAGCATTGAAGCGCGCACGCCAAGCATCATGGTAGTGGCAGCGCTCGGCCATGTGAAATAATTTTTCAAACAAAAGTAAATTTTCGCATGGCCGAGCGCTGCCACTAATTTTGTTTTACATTATCTTTTCCAAGCGTATTCAATTTCAATTTACTTTAACTTCAAATTTAGATCCTCTTTTAAAAATGTATTCAATTTTAATCTGAATCAAGTTTGATTTTGATTTGTACTTTGCTTTTTGTTTTACATTTAATTGCATTTGACTTTGACTTTATTTGCATTTTCTTTTATATTGCATTGCATTTGTATTTGATTTTAATTTAATTTTCATTTTGTTTCACATTTATTTGCTTAAAAAAGCAAAAATGGACCTTAAAACTTAGTGGCAGTCCTCGGCCACCATACACAACACTGAACCCACGCGATTTGTCCTAGGAACAAAATTGTATCCAAGCAACAACAAGTGCATGCTCAAAAAAACCTTGACTCGATTTCTGCAGAGTCTTTCTTTCAAAGTTTAAGAAAGGTTCTGCCAGCAGTGTGGTGCTGATTCGGCATGATTTTCTTAACAAACTAACCAAGCTCTTTGTGCCCTGGCTGCTCTCGGGCAGCCAAACCAGAAGTGGACCTGGGACATGGTGTTGGATCTCCTTTTGCAGCTGAAACAATTCTTGGCATGTGTAAATCAGACATTTTTCTTGATGGTGGAATGTTTGTTCTGATAGAAAAGCAGAAAATGTCAGCACTCATCGAATAACCACAACAAGATTTAAGACTGCAAATATAGAAGAAATAAAAAGGTGTACCTTGCATCATCACATGCTTCCTCTAAGGAACCTCGAGATGGCCGTTTCTTTAGAATTCCTGTAAGAAACACAGTACACATCACAAGTTACTATTTATAACTTGGCAAATTGTACAATGAGGTATTTATCAGAATAAGAGCTTCATTAGCAGTATTACATATGCCGTACCTTATAATTAACATTATTTTTAAGTCATCATTTTAGTTAGTCAAAACAGTGCTCAAGGTGGAGTCGTGTCTTGTAACGTAATGTAGATCGTGACGACACAATTGGTGATGTTTTTAGCCAATCTGTTCAGCAGAATCTGTTCAGCACATGCACATCTTGTGATAGTGTTGGCCAATCAGCGCGCTTCTTATTTGTTCAGCACGTGCACCATTCGTAGTGTACTATTACTAAGGGCTCGAGCAATCGAAGTGACAAAGAGTGTAGTGTTTTCCAGTCATCTGGGCAGAACTGGTTAAGTTGTGTTTAAAAGTTGGCTTTCCAAGATTAACTGTACACAGTTTGCTGGAGTGGAGTAGTTAGCAATCGAAGTGACAAAGAGTGTAGTGTTTTCCAGTCATCTGGGCGGAACTGGTAAATTGTTTTTAAAAGTTTGCTTTCAAAGATTAACTGTACACAGTTTGCTGGAGTGGAGTTAGTGAGTATTTGCCATATTAGAACTAGCGTGTTCATCGAGCAAAAATTGCTCAAGTGGCCAGCGTGCCAACCGTGGGCAGCACTGCTCAAAGAAAACACAAAATTTTTGAAAAAAGAAACAAACACAATATCTGTTGACAAAATTGAAGAAGCATGTGCTTAGCTTTATTGAAGCATCAGTGGTCGTTGTTGTTGTTGCTGTTGTATTCGGTAAATCTCAAACTGCGTATAAGCTTACTCAACTCAGTTACTCTGGGTACCGTTGTCAGCTATGCGGCATTTCTTGTGTGTAAGCTTACTACTGTTTGTGACATCATTAAATAACTCCAGTGTGAGAGATTATGTGTTCCTAAAACGATGCCTACCTCGCTTAGCAACGCATAAACAACAGCAGAAACCTTTCAAAATACCGACATCAAACAAAAATGGTTTGAAACTCTCAAATAAAATAGATTTTACAAAATTGCTCACCAAATCTTCACTACTTTGGTATTATTTTAATACTCCTCGCTCATTTAGCTTTCACAAAATCGCAATTTTTGTTTCCGGAACACTAAACGTTGCCAAGTAATCCACGCCATGTACATTGATAGCACCGAGATCGTAAAGAATACTTTCAGCCAAACATTCACTATTATCCCGACAACTCTTTTCTCCCTTTGTATTCGTTGGCACTTCTACTGACAAGAACAACTAGTAATTAAGTAAACATTATTTTTAAGTCATCATTTTAGTTAGTCAAAACAGTGCTCAAGGTGGAGTCGTGTCTTCCTAGAAACAATAGTTGTGTTCTGGGGCCATAAGTTTGACCACATAATTATAGGTTTATGTGGCCGTCCAAGGGGTGGAAGTGACATGCAACATGGCTCCGAAAACAGGCAACAATCTTCTCCCAAAACACCAACAACAGACTGTCAGAAACTGGCCGAATACGTGCATCAATTAGCAATCAGGACAATCCACTTTCCATTTATCTTTGTTTTCTTTGTGACAGTGACATTTGTCCCTAACGAAACAAGCGACAGACAGAGTCACAAATGAGCGACAAAGTGACATCAGACCACCCCTTGGAAGGCTTTTTTACCACTGGCTACAAAATCTACAGTACTGACTCAAGGCTTTTCTGCTTTCAACTTACTTTCTGTTCCCTGCATTGGAGCAGTACTGATCCGAGTGACAGTTGTCTCCTGTACATAAAAGGAACACATATTAACCAATCAAAATAGTCAATAATAATACCCTCGACAATTATTGGAAGGTTCACGCTTTATCTTCCACATAACAGTGTGGTTTATAATTTTATTTCCTCTTGACACAATGATCATGCAAGGGACAATTTCCAACATGCTTACCTCACTTTCTGTTAGTTCTGTCAGTTCAGAATTTGTCTGAGTTGAGTCTTGATCAAAGGGTGGATTTACAGGAGCTGCAATTGAAGATAAATAAAATCTTAAGTTTAAACCACACTCTTCTGTTATCACCTTTTTGATATGTAAAAATGTTGATAGGTAGCATTTAAATAGTCCAGTTTCGAGTTCACTATGACCGCTGAATAAAAGTACTGAGAATGCATTCATACAGGGTTAGCCTCAACCTAAAGTAAAATAATCACAAATAATGGTGGGAAGGTGTCACAAATTTGAAATTAAACAATAGACAGAGCTGAGAACAGGTCATCTTCTCGCTGGAAAATGTCTGAATATATTCACTTCAGATGGAGGCTAACCCTGTACAAATGCATTCTCAGTGCTTTTATTCAGCGGAAATGGCAAACTCGAAACTGGACTATTACCTGAAAAGATCCGCTTTGGTTTATTATTTTTGGTCTGTTCAGCCCAGGCATCTGTATTAAAAGAGAACAAAAGTTCTAGAATTTTAAGACAAGTGCGTAATGGATAGAATGAGGAAACAAATTCAGTCAAAGGTGACAGGCAACATTGTCTTTATCACACAACTTTATTATAATGTAACCATACCTCTGAGAACTACCTGAACTCTTCTCCCCTTTGCCACATCCACAGGTGACAGGCCTGCACAGGAAATATACAATGCCATATTAAATTATTATTTATGTGTAAATTAAGAAACATTACTCTGTCAATGACAAGGCCTTTCAATGTGCTAAGAGTCAGATCACCAGCTGCTATGACCGAAAAACAAACCAATAAATACAATTTTGCCAGAAAAAACGCCAGGCTATGCTATATCATCTTGCACTTGCTTCAAAATATAGTGCAGGCCTTGTGTTATTATGACTGATTTTTGTTTTGGGGGTGTAATGAAATTTAACTAGGAACCATACTCTACTTCAAGAGACTATTTATATATTTATTTTATTTAAATAATTTTTGTACTTCAGCAATTTTAGAGAAAACAGGAGCCTAAATTAAAAACCTCAAACACAATGATGACCTCATGAACAGCAGTCTTAAAAGATCAAAACCTACCACTGTCATCTGTAATGGTAACATCAGCACCATGTTCCAGTAGGGTGCCAGAAGCCCTCTCATATCCATGTGAAGCCTGTTATATTCAAAAGTAAAAACTTCTGCCAATCAATAGACCTTACTCGTATCCTCTGTAATGAGCTGGAACTACCGGTAGCACGCATACAAGGCTTATATGGGGAATCCTTTCATATGTAAATTTATTCCCCTGCAAGAGCCTCCAATTCGAGAATACAAATGTGGTCTATTAATATTTAATTTAGTAAAAATTTCAATTAATATAAAACTGTGGATGGAGGGGATATAGGAGGTGAACCTTGGAAATTAGGGATTTGGAACTGAGGGTGAAGAGGGCAAAGTTAGGTTAAAACATTTGATATATTTACAAGACAGGACATGGGAAAAATTGCAATGTATCACAAATTAAACCTTTTGACCAAAACAGAGCACAGAGGCAGGAACCACCAGAAAATGAGTGGGTTAACCGACAGTAAATGGTATTTAAGAATCTTTGAAAATTTTGAAAGTTTATACCTCCCTCCCAATCCCATTTGGCAGCAGTTTTAGCTTTGTCAGATAGTAAATGTCATTTGTTTGTCGCAAAATAACTAAACATTTCAATTATCCAATCATGCAACACTTCTATGGTAATTAATAACTTACAATACTGATTCATAGCAGTTTGGGAATGGCAGTAGGAAGTCTTCACAATTATTTATAATAACTTACAGCAATATGAAGAGGAGTTTTTCCAATGTGTCCTCTAGCATTGACATTTGCTCCCCCCTTTATGAGGGCCAGTAGAATGGGCTGATTGTCCTCCTTTGTTGCCCAGTGAAGGGGTGAGTTGCTAAACCTGTCTGGTACATCTGCAAGCAAAAGAGAAAAAGATACATGTACAATATTCTGAGTGATCCTGTTCCTCTTCCAGGCCCCTATTTTTACTGTCGCTATGACCTGTAGCTTGTTTTGTTATCAGGGCTGGGGGTATTGTTTGTGTTGCATCATCTATAATTGTCTCATTCTCCAACCACAGAACATGTCAGGAAAGCTAGTCTGTACAGGCTCTCTCAATAATGAATATTCCCGGCCTTTCAATTGGCAACTGGCTTGTCCAGGAATTCAGCATTTCCAGCTACCAGTACACATAATATTTTAAATTTAAAAAAATGATATTTTATGTGTAATCTATGTAAATTACCAATGTCACTTGATGCCTCCTCAAGCAGGATATCAACAACATCTTTAGCATGACTGCCTTTTCCGTAAGCAGCAAAGTGAAGTGGTCTATTGCCTTCACTATCTTTGGCCCCACAGTCACTGGAAGTAAAAAAAGAAAAGAAACATGTCATGCTTGTTCAGCTATACTCTAGTTTGCAACAGGTTTTGCTGGCAAATATCAGAGATGAAGCCTCTAACTTGCCCTAGTCTGGTAACTTACGCATTGTGATGAAGCAGTTCTTTGACAACCTCTGCAGGGTGATAGCCATTCTCCAAGACAGCTTTCTCAACTGAAATGGTTCAATGATATTAAGTAAGTGGCATGACATCTTACATACATGCATAATATAGTTTTAATATAACCTACACAATAAATTTGTGATGAGCAGTCTACAAAAATTGTTGCTATCGTTAACGAAGCCAACTGGGAGCTTGCTTGCTGTTACATGTACCATCAGCAAAGACTTGATAGAATCTAACTAGTCGTACCAGTTGTTAATATTTACACAGGACACACCTGCAAATTAATCAAAATATGACAAAGTCAGCCACCTACTTTTCTCAAAGAGGTTTAAATCCCTGGTAACCAGAAGAAGAGGTGTCAGACCATCGGCATTCTTACAGTTCACATCCAGCCTGGCTGATTTGGATTTGGATGACTGAAGATAATCACAAGGACAGGTCAGTGAACCATTTCTAGCCTGCGAGCAAGCTCTCTTGGGGGGTGGGGGGTGAAAGGAGGGAAGGATGGAAAGAGAGCTTGCAACGATCTCTCTGCGATTTGAATTCCGCCCCTAATGCTCCCTATGGCTTCCGGCTGCCTGAGCTGTCAAAATTTGGGCAATCAGCGCAAACCAGAAATTTGTTTCTTCCGTCGAACAAGAAAGGACACAAAAGAACAACTTTAGCAGACGCAATGCAAAAGACAGGAATCATCACAGAAAAAAATAACTCCTCAGTTTCTGCCTACAGTGAGCTACAAAAATGCGAAAAACCAGCAAAGGTTTCAGCTTTATTGCAGCCACATTGAACGTGGTAAACCCAAAGTTTGCTGAGCTGGAGAATGAAGTTGAAGTCTCGGATGTCGGACCAAGGATGAAGCGAACTTTGCCAGCCTCGGCAACTACGCCAGATAGAAGCCCCAGTCAAAAGAAACATCGCAACAGACATCCCCATACTTCAGGCTTCGGCGACCTAGTTGTCGATAACGCTTTGAAGTGAGAAAACAACCAATACTGTCTGCAGCCAATTATTTTAGATTGCAGTGGCGTGCACTGATACTTTTTGCCAAATCATGTAGGCAAAACAGCGAGAACGTCTTTGCTTTGAAGTAAGCTATTGACTGCTAGACGCTGTTCTGGTTTCAAATCTGATGGACAGTTCATATATTTGGAGAATTTTTTCGCTTCACGAATACAAATGTCTGGCCTTTTCCGGACAAAAACCAAACAAACTCAAACCACGCAGTCCACGCTCGATTATAGATCATGTCATCACCCAGTCAAATCAGCCAATCAGCATTTTGCTTCCAATTTTTGGACGCAGAAATTCAAATTTATGAGACACGAGTGCAAGCTCTCCTTCTCTCCTTTCCTCCCCCACCCCCTACCCCCAGGAGAGCTTGCTCACAGGCTAAACCATTTTAAACAAATTGATCAGGATTTGGTATTCATGGCACTGGAATAACAATCTTAAAATTAGGAAAGAAAATGATCTTAACCCATTGGCACCCGTGCCGGCCAAAACCGGCCGTAAAAAACTCCCATGCTTCAAAACATTGCAACTCTCTCAATCGCACGAATATTGCCTTAACTGTTAGTTGTGAGCACGAAATGGAATGCCCTTTAAATTTGGATATCCAATAAATGCAAGAAACGTAGCGATTTTTACCAAATATGGCCTTTTGAGTTTGGACAAGAACGAAACTGGCCGTTTTTAACGTCAAAGAGAAACAACAAAAATGCCCCTTTTTGCCTTCATGTTTTTTAGGGAAATCATCGTCGAAAAACCAAAATTCAACCATCATAACGAAATTCAGTCCTTTTTCTAGCTTAGAAATGACTTTTTTTGTTCATATTCTTCTCCCGAGCGTAGATACAGCCTTTTGTTCCAGTGCATTCGGGCCTTCCCGACATTTTCAACATCTTGAGCGCATTGCATGCTGGGAACTAACGAGAATTTTGGACAGCGCCCGTTCCATCCCCCAATTCTTTCACATATAAACTAAGTCTACAGCCACTCCGACCTACCGCCAAAATTTCCTGCTCGTGGTCATCTTCAGTACACAGAAATTCCAAAATATGTGGCGGTAGGTCGAGAAATTCATCAATAGTCGAGTCCCAAAGGTACTAAGTGTTCGACCGGCCAAATTCCCAGTTCGTCGAGTAACAAGCCAAATTCAACAACAAAGTACATCACCTTGCTCGATTCTTTGAGAAAGTGGACTCTTAGCTACCGTCACGCTTAATGATGCTCATCAGGCAGCCGCTAAAGATGAAAAATGGCTGTAAATTTAGCAGAAATCGCAAGCAAACCGAACTTGGGCCATTGTTTTCGCTTCACGGATAAAAAATAGCTACGTCAAAATGACGTTTTCAGAAACCTTGAGCCTCCAGTGCCTTAGGACAGCACCACTTTTCCCTGGTAGTTCAAATAAAGAGTCACGAATTGCTATTCATCGTTTATAGGTGGAAAATCACTCCGAAAATGTAAAAACCTGCGGTAGTCAATGGGTTAATTTAAAACCCTTTGTTTACAGTGCCAACCAAAACTGGCCCAGGTTTCGCATGGTTTTGTGTTCCATCCCTGCCTCCCCTAGAAAAGATTTTTTGTCTCCTATTGTTCTAATTGTCTTCAGGAAGAAAAACCAATCAGAATCCACCAACTGCGCATATATTTAAGAGTCTTAGCGAGTGCTAGAGATAACTGTTTTTGTCACCCGCATGGAAGATCATATTTCAGTTATGGCTGCCCTGTCTTTCATGCATGAATTTTCAAGATAACAGTGAACCATTCTCAGAAGGAAAACCCAACTTTTTTAAACTGTAAATCAAAAGAACAAGTTCTAAGGAAAACTTGACAGCTGCCTGCCTGTTTTGGCTGAATTTTATGTTATAAGACCACTTACTAGCAGCTTCTTCACAAGATCTAAATTTCCTTGCCACGCAGCCTGAAGTAAATGGCGAGCAGAATACCCTAAAGAGCAAAATCGATAAATTTATATTCAGGTTTATGATACACCATAAAAAAAGTTCTATGGAGATCCTTCATATGTAAGTCAAGCATTTAATTTTCCAAACAAATTTATCTGACTCACCTTGTCTGGCAACAGACCCTGAAAGTCAATGACAGTAACTTTTATTTAGTGATTAAACAATACACAATAACTATATTTGTACTAAAATCTTAAGAGTGACCAGACTTATTGAGCTGCACATGGAAGTCATAGTAAAGTTGTTGTTGTTGTTAAAGTCCTCATTATCATGTAATGGCCATGCAGAGAATAACACAATGATTGGAGTAAACTACTACTAACATCCTGCTTGAACATTTATCTTTTACTTGGTAACAGGGAATCAAAGTTATAAGTATACCAAGGAGTAATGGCCTCATTGAGTCTGGTGCAAAATCCAGAACTGACTGTCCTCTGCCATTGCACAAGGTTATGTCTGCACCATAGTTTAACAACAATGACACCACCTAAATGACAAAAAGAACTGTCTTGATTTCATTACTACAACTGTGCAAATTAAATAGCCTTCTAAGGGTATGTTTCCTTACACCATTAGCCCCCTGGGCCAAGCACGGCTATAAGAGCTAATCCTGAAACAACTGTGATCAAAATCTAATTGACTAAGTTGCCATAGTAGGTAACACGGATTGCTGATTGCATGCTCAAACAACTCATGCCAAGATGCAGCGATGTTGTAGGTCAAAATGATTTTAACCTAGGTCAGAATGAAATTCCTTTGTCTTCTAACCCTGATTATTCATAAATCATGTATAATTAGGACTAGAAGACAAAGGGATTTCATTTTGACCTAGGTTAAAATCATTTTATATCAAGGCTATAAGGCTGTAAGGCTGTAAGTTTGTAATACACATGTCATTGGCTTCCCCGTGGGGTTGACCCCCGGGCATACAGGGAGATATGTGGGGGAATACAAGGAGATGGATGGGATTCTTTGTGCGACGGTAGGGGAAAATTTTGACATTGTTTTACGATCAAAGATTAGGGGGTGGAGGGAATTCACAAGTTTGCAAAGGATGTCACGGGGATTTTCAGTTGAGAGACACCTCACCCAGGGGACTTTGTCTTGAGAGATTCCCTGACCCCCCAGGGAAATTCCTCAAGTTTGCTTGACTGATTTTACAATCCCCCTGGTTGGACCGGGGGTCGACCCCACGGGGAAGCCGATGACATATGCATAAGGGTGTAGTTTACACTCATCTCATAGAGAGCGCCTTCCATATCCCTGGCAACGAGTATGGAATAAGAGAATGGGGTGGGGAAGAGATAATAAGGAAATCAGAACAGGTTGCCATGGCAATGACTACATAAGGGAGGTCGGGTGTATTTGAATTTTTGTGTTGCTTACACTTCAAACAGGAATTTTGTGTCATATCTTAGATTATAACCTGTAAGGTTGTAAGGCCTTACACCAAACCTTACAGTGAAAAGTTATTCGTAAATCTTGCCTGGTATACCAGATAAACTCAAATAATTTCCTATGCACAGTACTGATTACAGGGTCTAATATGAAATGGACTGAATGCACTTTAGCTGATGTAATCCTAGCCTCCTTCACAGCCATTGTTTGTGTTGGTCCTAGGACTGACACAAACAACGGCTGCGAAGGAGGCTAATGTAATAATGACATTTTCTGCAAAAGATTTGCTTCCCTAGAGCATATCAAATGTCTGAAAAAGAAATACACATCTTTACCCCTAGAGAAAACTGGGAACTAAGGATATGTCGTTGTACTGGCGCTAATGAGATCAAACTTCATGCATTACCTTACGATGTTCGTTCATGGCTGCATACATGACTGCAGTGAAACCAAACTTGTCTTTCGCATCCACATTAACAGACTAGTTTCAAATAAAACGAACATTATTAGAGCGCTTTCCAGTAGTAAAACTCATTGGCCTATATACTGAAACAGCTGGAAATCTCCCTGAAATATAGGTTCCAAGCTGGCATATACAAGCTTAATCTCAAACATAAACAATCGACAGCTGCATGAAGGCACCGTTTAAAATGATTTCTTTTGTTCAATTATCTGGCCTGAGCTTACCGTGTTTCTCGACGTTCGAGCAAGGAAGTTCTGTACCCGTTCATAGTCTCCATTCTATAGAAAAAGTTACAAAGTCAGCAAATGATCGGATATTACTCAAAATGAAAATGATTGCTAACGTTGAGCCAGATCAGTCAAGTAAGCTAACATTACGGTAGCTTTCATTTCGCTTTATAAACGATTACCTTGGCTGCATTCAAGAAGAGCTCGTTTAAGTAATCATCTGCCCTAAAAAAGGTGAAAAGGAAGTATGATGAGTGGCAGAAAACACAGAAACAGGAAATTCGTATCAGCTGGCTTTATATGCACCTCCCATCGTTAAAAAGCCGTAAAGTACATTCGTGGTAATGTCTCATAAAGTTTTTGTTTCGTTGCACTGTAGCTCTTCTCGTACACTGCCGGCTACACAAGTTGCCCTTCGTCATTGCAGCGATCGTCAACGATAAATGAAAACCGCGCTTCGATTGGAGTCCATTGGTGGAAAATCAACGTGAAAGCAGGCGCTTTTCGCCAATTATAACAATATAGTAATCGAACACACGACAGATTGAACGAGCCCGGCTTCAAAATAACCTTCCCACGACCCTTCCCACAATTCAGCGATTTATTTTTCTTCACCGCCATGGCAATGACCAATCACAGCGCAGCATTTCGAAGGTCTTTTGAGATTACGTCATTTCGCGGGAACTGTACCATACAATAAACCTCTTTGAAACGCATAGGAGTTGTGCGTTCTCTTAATTAGTTATTTTTAGGACGAACAAGTATTGAACAAGTTTGCTTACCGGCTTCTCAGTTTAGAGATCTATAATTATAGGCGCGCTGTACTCGTATGCTAAATAGCTGTTCTTTGGTTAACTTGTGCGTCAAGTAACTTTAAGTGGCTTCGCGCTTCGGTTCGTGTGTCGACAACAATACTGTATGAGAAGGTTACATTGTCGAATTAAACTTTAGGGATCCATTTTCTGGAAAGATTATTTCTAACTTTTAATGTTCAATGTTACTGATTTTCGAAAAAGAGCAAAAACATAGTTTAGATGAGACGCTGGGCAATGTATTCAAGCCCATGGACTTAAACAATCAAATATGTGCATACATTAATGAAGGAAAAAAAAAACAATAAAAACAAAACAAAACAAAAACCACTTCCTTCCATAAAATCTAATTCTGTCGAGTAAATTTACGATGTTAGGTTTTCTATATCAGATTTCCAGTGATGAACAGTTTTAAAAAAAAAACATTTAGGGATGGCTGAATTTAATTTAATTCAGGTTCGCGTGATGACGAAAGTTAGTGAATTATAATTTCGCGGTGTCATGACACAAGATTGGAGAACTTAGAAGGCGCAAAAAAGTATTGCAATCTGTATATTCCACATCACTGCTAAATACAGAAGTATATAAGTTGCTTTAACTCTTCTAAAAAGTTATAAAAGTACCATTTGCGGTCAAGAGGAGACGTATCACATTCATAATACTTCATAAACGAATTTAGATTTCAGCACGCCGCGCTAGCACGGTTCAGTCACGCAAACATAAACAAGGGAGTAAAATGAAAGAAACAGTAACAAGACTCAAATGGATTTAAAAGATTATCCACGGGTTATTTTGATGACATTGTCCTCTATCCTTTTTTTCTTGTAAACTAAAATTCTACTCTGTCTTTGGCGCTAATTTTGACCTGATCTTAACGCATCACTTTGAGAGAGGCAATATCATGGTATCACCCACCTTCGATGACGAGCTAAGATTTACTGCGTTATCTAAGAATTTCTATTCTCCTATCTAAGGAATTTAACCGGGGTGGAAAGCTCAAGAGCTGAATAAACATAACCACCAACATCTCTAACATGTGAAGCACTTACATTTTTAACTCCACTGGGTTGTGTAACGTGAAATGCGGCATGGCTGTATCGTTTCACCAGGGAACCTGGATTTTAACTGACTCCCACCGTCAGGAAGGCACCGAACGACCCGATCACTTGCTCCTCGTTGTCTGCGCAGTATGATCTACATGAGCTTTTGACACCCTAGGTGAGCTAAGTTTCGTGAGTCGGTTAAAATACGTCTTTATTTTAAAACGGGAAATAATCCTTTCAGTTATTGAGGAAGCAATTACAGTCGTGACCGTTGATTGGTGGGATCCGCGTGAGAGCCTTGAGTCAATGAAAGGACACGGATTGCTGCCTTAAAAAATAATCGAACAACGTATTTAAAACCTCACGATATGTGTCGCGGTAACACGCAAGAAAGCCACTGCATGATTTGCGGGGGAGGGAGTTCGCGTACCACTCTACGTATTTTGGTACTTCGAGGGAGCCTTTAAGAATTTTAAGGCCTCGGTCGATTGCACTGGCACTATTTTTGGAACAACCAGCGTATTTACTTTTTCCATTGTATCACATTAATACTGCTAATACAATTTAGCATTATCAATGTACCCGAGAAGGAGAACCTGACTCCTTTAACGTTGTTACTGCACATGTTGATATTTCTTCCGTGTCATGCTCTGAACAATGTTATTGCGAGCCAGGACCCCCTTCAGTGCCTAAGTCGAAGAAGTCTGGGCATGACCCGGAAGAGTACTTGGTGTTTAGTTTGGTCTTCGGTCATAGGAAAAAGGTTTTTTCTTTGAGAGGTAAAAGGTGATAAGTTTGTTGTGAGTCTAAATCATTTTGTGGTGTACTAAAAACCTCCTGCTCTATTAGATTCCGTGGGGAGCCAGAGTGGGTAACCTGCTGACGTGGTTCTACATGACCACTGCAATAAGCGTTCTCACTACCGATGAACTTGGCATGTGTTGACATCATTTTACTCTGCGTTCATTTTAACAAGGGAAGGGATGGACGTGCCATCATTTCAATAAACCGGACATCTATGGGACCAGCTGCAAGACCGTTGTGAACGCACATATATTGAAAACAATGTACATCGGATCATTTCAAATATCCTCTCCCCCCACCCCCCCCCCCATGTTCTCAGAAGAGGGTCTTCTACGGAGCAACTTACACGGTACGACTTTGTTAAATACGACAAGGCTGAGATACAATTTGTGCCGTGCAAAGTAAACCCACAACTTGACGCGCACATGTAAAATGTTGTAGGATGTTAAAACATGCTTTAAAACCAAGCGACAGTCGTATAGACAATGTCGAGACACTAGTGTTAGATACAGTACGATTTCGTGCACGTTGCGAGGAGTACGCGCTACCGAAGTTGTAACAAAAGTCGTAACGTCTGGATCGGCCTTAAGAATTACTGACAGTGAGAGAAACAAGCAACTATTCATATGTATAACCACGTATATTTATTTCGGCGTGACAAACATCATATTATTTACAAATTGGATACTAAATTGCTCTATTCAAAATACGCAAGAAATTCATATATTACTGACAGAAACATTCTTTACTGCACAGAAGACTAAACATCCACTGAGCGATCTAATTCATTTAACTGTTCTTCAAGTGTTCCAGTCACGCGCCACAGACGAACCAACCGGTCACTAAAACAGACAAAAATAACGTTTTTCAAACTATCCCTTCCATGATAGATGCAATCGCTGAAAAAATATATATAACGTAAACCCCCTCCCATGATGGCGGCAATCGTTACAAGACTGCAACCATTATTAAAAATAATTATTAAAAATAAAGTAACACAAAAACAAAACAGACAGACATCATCAACGAGAACGAGCCATCTAAACAACGCCAGTGTTGGAAAACCGAAACTGAAGTTCAACGTGGTGTTAAGGAAACACGGCACGCAGCAAAATGAGCGTGTGTGTGTGTGTGTGTGTGGGGGGGGGGGGGAGGAGGTTGGGGGTGGGGAGGGCGAAAACAGAAACCGGGCCTCCATCTCTGATGCCACCAAATTCCAGCGTACGCTGTTACAACCCTGTAGTAACAGCAAATAGCACCCACTAACCTTGAGGCTGTGAATACACAAGACGAATTCGTAGAAATTGCATTGATGGGGTGCCTGTGAGCTCTGATTTCACCTGAAATAAACAAGAGCTCAACGTCAGTACAGACCTTGATTCCGATGACACCCCGCCTGCTAACAGGCTCACTACCTGAATTGAACCATGCACGTGGAGCGTCATCTCAAAATTTTAGCACTAAAATGCAAGAAGCCGTTACTCTTCAAAACAATGGTTATCTCCTCACAAGAGCCAATTATCGCGCATCGCGGGTTTCGCTCGTGTTGTTTTCACTTTGAAATTAAGGGACTTCTAGTAATATATTGTAAGGCTCAACAGAGTAAAAAAAAAACAAACAAACAAACAAACAAAACTAAACATAGTAAAAAGTAAAAAAAAGTTCTCGTAGTTGGTTACTTTACGAAAGAATAACAGAACAAGAGCCAGAGGTGAACGGATTTTCGGGCATCCTATAAAGTCGAAACACTTAAAACACTCGGGAATGATTTCGGGAGATAACAAGAAAACAATTACTCCCATAATGACAGTTCTCAGTTTACTTACAAACTAGAGCGCCATTTTCCACCCGCCATAGTTTGAGCATACCACCCCGACAGCCGCTGAGCAGCACGTTTTGTGGGCGTAACAAGTCTAATGCGCTGACCCAATCCTTATGAGCCGCCGTCATATGCTGTGGAAAAATGCAAATAATGTAACGTAATATTTAAAGTGAAGTTCACGCGGTAAAGAGCTTTGTTTACAAAATGTTCAACTACTACCAGTACACTACATGAGAAAGAATATATGAAAATCAATCATTTGAACTGAATAGCTCAGTTGGTAGAGCACTGCACCGGTATCGCAGAGGTCGTGGGTTCGAATCGCATACAAGCCTGGATTTTTTTCGGGCTTTATTTTCACTACTGAATATGTGACTATGAATATATGAAAATCATATTTGAACTGCGGATTTAACAATGAATATGTGAATGATCATCGCAGTTATGAGCACTACTTTTAAGTAGAGTTCATAACTGCGATGATCATTCACATATTCATCGTTACATCCGCAGTTCAAATATGATTTTCATATATTCATAGTCACATATTCATCACTCACGGATATGTTACGAACCAACAAAACGACCAGCTCCCAGTTGGCTTGTTAGCTCCGTTGGTAGAGCACTGCACTGGTATCGCAGAGGTCGTGAGCCAGACGCCCGTACAAGCCTGAATTTCTTTCAGGCTTTATTTTCGCTACTGCTTAAGCAGTGTTCATAACTGCGATGATCACTCGCATCTTTATTTAATACCACCACGCAAGAATAGACGTTATTATCGTATTAAAGAGTTTAATAGCAAACGATAAGCAGACCTGCATCAGTTGCTGCGTTTGAATATCCCACTTCTTAATGCTATTATCACGTGAACCACTGAATAAATATTTGCCATGAAGAGCCAATGACTGCACGCCATCATAGTGAGGAGGCTCAAGCTTGCTTTTTGCAGACTACAAGAAAGAACCAACCAAGTTAAAACAAAACTGTCGGTCCAGGAGTGACATGGGGGCCTCAAATGATCGAAGTCTTGGAATTCGCGCCAAAAGCCCAACGAGCAGGGAAAGCACCCCCTAAAGGTGGGCCCACACCAGGGGACATGTTGCAGGAACATGTTGCTGCAACATGTAGCAGGGACAAAATCGTGTTAAGTACACACTTGAGTGTCATGTTGCAGGGATGTGTAGCAGGAACATGTAGCAGGGACCAAATCGCAGAGTTTCCACACTTGTGAAAAAGTTCCTGGGATATGTTGCAGGGACATGTTGTAGGAACACATCCCCTCGTGTGCGCTGACACCTTTTTCACTCGTGCAACAGTCGTGCAACATGAATTTTGTGCAAAATGTGTCCCTGCAACATGTCCCATGAAGTTCAACAAGTTGAACTCCGTGCGACATGTTGCAGGGACACATTGGTGGAAGGCGAGCGCTCTCACCACTACGCCAACCCTGCTCCCTCAATCTTGGAAATCACTTTCGAATATATTACGATGGACGTTAAGTGGGATTCCCGTAGGCGCCAGATAAGCTTTAGCTTCACGCGCGAAAGAAATCAAGTCGCATGATTCATTTGCTCAGCTGTTCATGGGAGAGAAAGGACAGTGCAGACATAGGACGCTGGGAAATTTCAACTTACCTGAACCCCGGCATTAGAACCATTGACCTCAAATATCTGACAAAGAAGTGAATGCAGGAACAATATTACTTCACGTTTTTCGCGATAGGGAATACACTGGGCGTTATGTCAATAGGAAAAGAATGTCATAACATGGCTAAACTGAACCTTTTTTTTATTAAAACAATATCTGTTTTATTCGGCATTTGCTCTAAGAGCACAAAGTGTTCATCAAGAGAACTTATACCGCTTACATTATTATTGTTCTTCAACGGAATAAACTGGTTTAAGGAAAGCTTGATTTGATTTCTGTAGTGTATCGGACAGTACTTCTACGAGACCAGACGCCATTTGCGACTATGGATTCACCCAGCGGATGAAAAAAGCAAATGGTATCTGCTCTCGCAGGTTGGCTTGGCACTGAACTCTCTCACCTTGACGTAGTGATCACGTGAGCCGGTAAAGACGACGGACTCTTTGCTTGTTTCCTTGAGCAGTATTGTCATAACAGGACCAGCGTGACCGCCAAGCTTGCCTGTCATGGTATAACTGAGGAACAGTAGGGAATAAATCAATACATAGTCATGCACCGGGTTGAAAATCAAGGGGAAATTGTAGGAACGTTAGCAAGGGCATTCAGAGAAGTTACCGCAGGAAAGTGCGCACAGCCTTTTATAAGGGACGAGGCATAACTATGACGTGAAGTCAAACTTTTTTTATTGTACTATGCCAACCTCAACGCTGTTGAGGACAAACTAGTGGGGAAGGGGGGGGGGGTTGAATTCATAATCAGAGGACGACGTTCGAGTTGCGATAAGAAAAGAAAACTTCACTGTTGTCTAGTCACGTTCTCCCTGAAAGCTTGAACACTTCACTACCAAGATGCTGGCAAAGAGGAGGAACAGAGTGTCGACAATGATGACCCAACATGGATATTTCAAGTGGCTTACCAATCTAAGTCCCAGATTCTTACGGTCGTCCCCATGGCAGCATAAAGCAATGAACCATCAGAGGAAAGCTTCAAGTCATTAATCTGAGTCTCCGACGTCATATTGGACAAAAACGAACCCAGAGAGGAACCTGGTGGCGTAAGGCTCTTAATGCACTTGCCATCCCTAATGTCCCACATCTGAATGAACCAAAGAGGACCAGTTGTAAAATTAAAAGACTGAGGCAAGATCGGAGAAGAGAGCAAAACTTTTACTACCCATCCCCACCCCTACCCCCACCCCACCCCCCCTCCTCAACTCCCACTCCCCCTCCCACTCCCTGAGAAAAATAATAACTCTGACATGGCTGTTGCCAGTTAGGGTTACCAGTTTGCGTTACTTGGCCTTGTCTCTCCTTCATCCCCACACGTACAACTCAAGAGTAGGTTCTCAGTATTGCAGTCTCACCCGCTCGACATCTCAGGGCTGGGTGGAGGCTGGGCAATGGACTCACCACCCACCACCAGGTGTGTAGTGCTGCAAGCCCTCTTGCTCCTACTGGTGCGCCTCGCGGGGTAAATACTAGTAGGCCACGCTGTCACTTGACCTGTACAAGCTCAAGCGGTGGTTCTGGGTTGGTACGGCATAGGAGCTTGATTAGTACCCCACATAGTAACCTCTTCAAAGGTCAAAAAGGCCACTATTATTTTTCCTTCGCTCCACAGAAAACTTTAAAAGTAGTAGTCTGTACCTTAATAATATTTTGAGAAGCACCAAAAATGCGCTGTGATTTGGGGCAATACCGCACGGCAACAACATCTCTCTTGTGACCAGCACAGGATAGTGTTTCCTCGCCTGTATTGAGATCCCAAACCTTGACGGTACGGTCTGAAAACAAGAAGCGAAAAGAATCATCTGTGTGACCACATCGTTTTACTTAAGAAATGTACCTTGTGCACATTTTAGATGAATTCTATTAGGCTTCTATTCAGGCTTATTTTCGCATTTGAAGGCTAGTTCTATCTCTCTTGGCAGGCTTCTTTTTGCAATAGCATAAATTGCGTTCACAACTGCGAGGATCATTCTTCATTTGATATTTTACTAAAGTAAAGTCCGGCGTCCTACCCCGCGTAGCGGTAACACAAAAAGCCTTTCAGTTTTATGGATAAAAGGCGAACATAGAAAGCCAACCTTTCGAACCAGTGAACATCAAGTCCTCTGTCACGTCAAGTGATAACACAGCGCTGTTATGTCCTGTAGCGGCGTATGTACAAACCAGTGGAGCAGGCTTCCCCGCAGGGGGGCGGAGGGGGAGCATACGGCCACTACAGAGGATAAATAGTAACAATGAATAATTATAGATAATAGACCATTATATGGTGAATTGCTTAGGAGTGCAAATAGGCGCCAATTCGAGTCACGAGAAGCACCACAAAGTTTCGATTAACTTACATATCAGGGTCGGACTCCTGAGCAAGACTGCTTGTTAATCGAGCAAACACGTCTTCGGAGGTCTTATGTGGAATAACACTGTCGTCGACCCTGAAAGAAGGAAAACTGCTCTCTTAGTTACGGAAGCCTTTTCAAAGAAATGGCCAAAAAAGAATGCCGGGTATTCAAGCAACAAGAACATCTGAACTAAAACGGAAAGAAAAGGAACCCACGAAGTTCCTGATTCCAATGCAAATGCTCTATTACTTGGCTTTAAGGCCGAGCTGTGTAAGGTTTCCTCAACCAATCAGGGTGAAGATTTGACGTGCACCTGTTTCCCGGCGTTTGGCGAAAGATGTAGAATTATCATTGCCTTGTATTAGCTGTTAATCAATTACATTACCATAGCTTACCCCGCCCCAGGCCTATCCGGCAATGATTTCCTCTGTAGCGCAGGCGAGGTAGGCTGGGACCGAGGCTGATTCACAATCCCAGTCATCGCGCTTCCATACTTGCTTACCGGAAAACTCCGCGCCGACTTCGACTTCACATTACCGCGTACTAACGAAGCAGGAAGAGGCGCCGGAGTGACGCCATTTAAGGAATTAGACCGAGATGTCTTGACGGGTGCCCCTTGACTCTGGCTACCTTGGGAGGCAGCAGGGGGCGGCATCAGAGAATCACCGCTCTGGGCCTTGCGAGACTTCTCAAGCTCCAGCAGTTTTTGCATGAGTTCCGGTGATATCTGGCGGGCCACCTTGGGATCCCCAGGGAAGGGAAGTGCGGGTATGAGAGCAAGGTTCGGCATAGAAGAAGAAGACTCCTCTTCATCTCCCAAAGGACGCCTCGTTTTAATTCTGTCCGGGTATAAGAATTCTTCCTGGGTTCCAGTTCTACGACGCGCCTAAAAACATCGAAGAGGAGTTATAACGAGTAACGTTGATTCTCAAAGCGCGTTTTGTTACGACTGTTGCATATTCTGAAAAGCTAGAAATCTGACATATGCTGCTGCGTGAAAATGTTGAAAAGATGTCAATGCGTTTACTATGAAACCACAGGTACTGAAACCACAGGTTTTCAGCATTTGCGAAATGTTTGGAATATGTCAAAAGAAGGCTGAGGCACACCGAGAATACCGTCAAAAGTCTCGGTTATCATTTTCAGATTATTCTGTTCAAGTTACTGACCAGTTATTTCGCGTTATCTGACTCTCTTGTTCACAACGTGGATCTAAGGTTTCGAGTCTATGGAAAAAATCTTCTAGTACGTTCATCTTCACTGAAATGAAAACAACATTGAAGTGCTATTCTGTGGTGCAGATTGTTTAAGCTGTACAATGTGGTTTTGACATTTGCGCGGTCTGTAGGCAAAATGAAAGATATTGAGAGGTACGTCCAAGCAGAACTAATCACCTTATCTTTGGGTTTTGGTGCGGGTTGTGACGGTCCCTCTTCACTAGAATCTTTTAGCGTGTTACCACTGGAACTCCTGTGAGAAACAGAAACAGTGAGCTCATTTCGTAGTAGAACAACAACACTGCCACCTGCATTATCTGTTCAGTGCGCACGGCAAACATCGAGCGCGCTATGACCATAACTGGATATTATCACAATGCGTTGAACAATAATCAAAAATACATTGCAGTACCTGGATAATGTTCCAGCTTCATCCTTGAGTGAATTCAGGCTGTTCTAAAAGGTGAACAGAAAAAAAAGGAGTCTCAGAATCAAGGCGCAGGGCGCACTCATTGGTATAATTGGTACAATACTGTAAGAAACTGAGCCACAAAAGCGATAGCAAACTGATCACTTACACATAAAGAAGCCAGTTAACAAAACTTAAAGACATCTTGTAAAATTCATTAATAATTCATAAGAGTTATGGCCAATCTACTGCTAGTATCTGAGTCACATGCACACCTCTGTAAACCCTAATACAAATCAACTGCCGCATTAATTAATTAACTCCTGCTCAGCTAATTAGTATGCATTAACTTTTGATACAGATCTCTACTGATTAACATGACAAGCATGATCTATTGTTTCATTTCACAAGTACGATAAAATATTCGCGTGACATCTCTGATAGCATACAGATTTCCCGCTCATATTTTATCTACTACTTATTTCTAATCTCAGTATCACTACTTGACAAAGTGATCACCAGAACACAACAGCCTCGACGTTAATCAAATTCCTAGGAATATTAATATAAGGATATTTACAGAGCAGTGAAGAAAATATACATGTTGACCAGCCTAGTCCCTAGGCGTTCCCTCTTGCCCCCTTGTCCGCGCGAAGTCTGGGAAGGAGTGGGCGAGAGAACGCCTAGCAAATACTGCCAAAATACCCCTGATTTTAGCGCAAAAAAACCCCCATAGTTGGAATTTACTTGTTTCCACGCCGTATCTTGTGAAAGCTTCCCGCCGATGCGACAGTCCAGGATAATGGAAGTGTCCACAAACGACGGTAAGTTCTAACTTTGTGGAATAACTTTTGTCCGTTATTTTGCGTTGCTTTTCCGTTCAAAGTATCGGCTGTCGTGTTCACATTAAAGTTACATGTACTTCGCCACACATTTTTTATCGTGAGCATAATTTTTGTAGATTCAGGGTGGGATGTGGAGCTTGCCACCCATTCTTTGTGTAGCAACCTCATGCCATCATTGTAATGTACGATCTCGTGCATATTTCAGTGTTGTTTATGGTGGATCTGGCAGTATTTACTAGGCGTTCTCGGCGAGTCTGTCTTGGTGACGTCACCGCTGACAATAGGCCATTTTCGAATTACCTTTGGAGAGTCCTGGTGCTCATCTTTTCATATGAAAATTAGTTTCCATTCATACGAAAATGAGTTAAATTTGCATGTGAATGGAAACTAATTTTCATATGAAAAGATGAGCACCAGGACTCGCTTTGAAAAGAGGCCAAAGGTAATTCGGAAATGGCCTATTGGGTTTGACCGAGCCGAGAACGCCTGGGGACTAGGCTGCATGTTGACGATGCGGTTATTAAACACTGACGCAATCGCAAATACCCTTAACACTCATTGCTAAAAACTCATTGCTAACTAGGAAAACAGCCAAACTTTCATACCAGCGATCCTTGGAGTCGATCTCTAAATTCTGATCCACTGAGTTCCGAGTCCGTCCCAACAGCCACAGCGGCCAGATTTTCGATGCTGCTAAAGCTGTCGTGGTATTGAAGCACGTGCTGGAGCAGCTCCTGTTGCAGTTCGTTGTGTTGCTTCATAGCGTTCAGTCTCGCTTCCACTTCTTTCGCTGACGCTTCTTTGGAAGACGCTTCGTGACCCTGAAAAAAGTTTCACGAAGTCCATTATTCCCAAGGCCAATTTACTGTAGCTCAGTCTTCCTCTTCACTATACGAGGCCCAGTTCCTTCTCGGCTCTTCCAACTTGCAGAAAATCAAAATGGCGTCGAAAACACCATCACTGCGCATGCCCAAACTCACTTTCCAGCCCGGGCTGAAATTTGAATGCGATTACGTGAGGTTCTTCCGTCCTTCAAACCGGGATGAAATTCTCTTCAGGTAATCGCAAACGTCTTTTTACGAAGATTTGTTCTAGAAGCCGAGCTGAAATCTCAGCCCGGCCTGAATATTCGCCAGGTAATCAGGCCCTTAGGCAACTGGTACCAGCCAATGTTTGGGGAAGTTGAAGACTAACTTTCTGCAGACGAGAAAGTGTACTCACCAGTGATATGACTTTTGTCAGAAAATGCTCCAGTAGAATGCGTGCTTCGGATAAAGTGCACGTGGCAAAAAATTCTCCAATTTCTGCAGTATCACCACCTTGTTCCTATAAAATATACAAAATAAATCCTTTAATTATGACGACTCAAGAGATACTATGCGCAGATGAAGGGTAGCAAAACCCTTTGCGAACAACAGTTCATCACCGCAAGGCCGATGGAGAGACGTACTGATCGCTGTGCGCGGGAAAGAAGAGAAAAAGCTAGGCGCACGCCACACACTCGATCATTTATCACTTGAAGGGTTGACACTTTAAAAATTTCCTAAATGATCTTTCTTCATAATGTTAAGGTAAGGAGGAAGTTGAATGACATCACCCGTAAGGCACTTTCGAGTTGGTCTTTCAACGCATTTTTCTCCCCTCTCTCTCCTACAATCCCCCATTTATCTCGTGCTTGTGTCTTTAAAGCACGCCTGTCCCGTACTTCCACCCTTAACGAGCGCCTTCCCATGTTTGCGCCTCTCATGCATGCTTTCCGGTTTGTGCACCGGTCACGCAAGCTTTGATCGCCCCTACCTCCATCTCCATAATGCTCGTCTGACAGTCCGTGATGTTTTCTTGTACGTAATCCACATGCGCAGTCAGCGCCTCCAGTTGTTCCTTGATTTCCTGCACATTGCTTTCTTCCTGTGAACGTTTGACAGATGAACAGCGTAAGCGTCAAATATTAATCAAACCCATACTACTACTGAAAACCAAGTTAGTCGATGATTGATCGTAGAGTTTCTTTAGACGATCAGCATTTTTTCCCACTTCTTCTAAACACTTGAATGCGCTTTTAAGAAGGCATAGAGGAACGCCCTTGATTTGAGAGATTTGCCTTTGCCCACCATTAGCCTGAGAGAGTATATGCTATTTTTCGCTCTTAGGTCAGTCGCTTATAGCATCAACTCATCCTTCTTCACCACCTTTGCGCTGAAGCGAGCCATAATCTCCTTTTGGCTGCAATTCTTGGCAGTTGCTACACTAATACTCCGTTGGGGCACAGGCAGTGAAGAGGCAGATCATTTTTACCACGGTTTCATTACAATAAGCATGAAGCTCACACAAATAGTAATTTTTCAAAACACTAGTACCTTCTGTAATACAACAGTGTTGTCGTATTTCATCTGACACTTCTCCAACTGTTTACTGAGTCGATCCCGGTCCTGTATCCAGCGATCCATGTCTGATTCCATATTCGCAATCGTCTGTCTCTTGATGATCAGTGACGTAACCTAAGAAAAGACATAGAGGACCTCTTTCAGTGAAACAAACAACTGAGATATTGGATCTGGTTAAAAACTTATCACTGCTAACAATTGCGAAGAAAGATTAGAAGTTAAAGAGTTTCTTTCCTATTGTAGAAACAAATGACTAATCGTGGTTGCTGAGAAAAACATCGCCACGCCCCGGCAACCGACAGTACCCGTTTAATTCCAAAAACCATGTCAGGCAATCCCATGTTCTAAGAATTGAGGATATTTAGATACCTTCTTGTCAATGATGTCCCATTTCTTCTTGGCGCTTCTCGAGGCCTGTGCTAAGGAGCTCTTTTTCCTTGGGGATTTTACCGGCACTCCAGACGGCTTACTAGCCGCACCAGAAAATCTAGAGGTTGAAACTGAACTACTAAACGAGGTGCTTGAATAGGGAACGTGTGACATGCTTTGGTAAGAGGTCTGTGTACTTGTCTCCAAGCCGTTAACTTCCCGAGCGCTCGGCATTGTTTGGTTTCGCTGTTCTCCCAGCTTACCGGACACGGGTTTCTGTTGCCTTCTCAGGGCCTTTACCTGTAAAACCGTAGTTCAATTGCTGAGTTGATGAGTTGATTTTTATTGACTTGCTATTAAATAAATACAGAATTACCTGACCCGCAGGTAGAATAGCTAATCTAGGCGGGCCAGGAAATAAGGAAAGATGGAAGACTGTTAAAAAGAATATGTTGATATGACATGTTTGCTGAGCTTGCAACGTGTGATGGAGATGTATACGGCAAAACGAAAAAATTCCAAAATGTCGTGTGCTAATCGCGTAACAACTTTCGTTGCAGGTTTTTCAAGCTTAGAAAGAAAATGGCAAATAACAATCCGAAAGAATAGGGACCTTCAGATTTGAATACCAATCGAGAAGTGCTCGCGTGCTTTAGAAGATCACTTGTGACAACAACCTTGTTTCTATGATCTCCTTGTCTGCTTGTAAGCAATATGGAAGAGTTAGAGTTCTCAGAAGGTGACTGGTTTGAAATTTGAAGTCATACTCCGCACACTCGATCCCGTAGTCGTACTCAAATCTAAAGGTCCCCAATAAGATGTATTATTATGTATGACTGGCTCTTTCAGCGGTCAAGATGAATCAATTCTCCTGCTGTGACTGACTACCCTCGAGGTCAAGATGGAGCCATCTTGACCGCTCGGGATAGCCCGTTCGTCCCGCGTTTTACTGTCTTTTAATGGCGTCCTTTGAGTAATATAATAAATCATTTATTGACCAAGTTTGTTCGGTCAAGATGGCGGGATATTGGCCTCGTTCTTTTATGCTTTTTTATGGACCGAGACGAAGTCGAGGTCCATAAACACGCAAAAAAGAACGAGGCCAATATCCCGCCATCTTGACCGAACGCTTGGCCAATAACCAATCTTTACTCGACTTAACTGAGAGACGTTTTGAGAAAGTGAAAGACACAGCATTTTCATAGACAACCTCAAGCTGTGAGATGTAACCGCCTTTAGTACTCCATACACATAACGAGCTGATTTCTGTTGTTTCGCTGAGATCAAGCGGCAAATCAGAATTGAACAAGGAATACAAGTGAACTTGTAAGAGATTATGACCGAGAGTCAAAATCTTAAAAATCAGGAATTGATGGGACGCGCTCTACACCGTGCGCACAAGTAGTACTCATCACCGCTAGTAAAAACCACCTGCTTTCAACATGCTCCCTAGGGCGCATGTTTAGGGACTATTCTGTAATAGGTATACTACTCGGAAAATACGGAAATCATGCTTTTTTGAGGACCTATTCCGTGAATGACATTCCGTTAATTCTTTGGGAAAACTCTTGGCGGGTAATAGTGCGCGGCACGCCAGGCCCGTGACGTGGACCGGAAGCCAGGTTCATACACTCGGCCCAGACTATTCCGCGCGTTGGTTTCACATCATTTCCGCCAAGTGTATTCAATAATTCCACTTGTTCTCTTATTCCTAAATCAGAATAGAAATAAGCAGAATTTTCCCAAAAACAATGCGTCACTTTAAAAGAAAAGTGAATTTTACCTCTTCTTGTTTTCTCTTAAGAACAATATCCCTCTGGCGCTTCTCCATTTCCAAGTTTTGGATTGTCATCTGTCTCAAGCGCGACTCCTTCTTCAGCTGAGCGATCTGTTTATTTCTCTGTGTTTCTTGCTGTTTATTTTTTGCCGCTTCTTCTTTCATCTGCTTCATCAACCGAACTTTGGTCTTCTTCAGCTCGTTCAGCTCGCTTTGAAATGTTCTTAACTGCTGCTCGTTCTGAGCTTTCTGCCTGAGGAGTCTCGCGTGCTCTTTTTTAGCTGCTTGCATCTTTTTAAGCTCTCCTTGCAAATGGCTGATTTTCTTTTCGTAATCGCTGCGTACTTTGCGAACCTTCTCCTCCGACTTCGAGTCTTGGTTTTTGATGCTTTTTAACACCTAAAAGAGTAAAAGGGATAATCAGGAACTCAAACGCTCTCATCATTTGTAAGTTGAGTTCCTCAATTTTACTCAACTAATAACACTAGAAGAAAATATATTTCCAGTAGTTCGCACACCATTTGAATCGGTAATCGTACAGACGTACGGAGAGAAAGAGGGAAAGATAATATTTGCCAGCAAGCTAACCTTTCAGTGGAAAGGGGCCTCAAAACGTTCACCATCCTCATAATATTTTATTTATTTATTTATTTATTTTGAGGGGGAGGGGTGGGGGGCAGTGGAAGGGGTAGCAAATGTGTTAAAAAAGAAAATACTCGGGGTATTCCCCAGTAATCTTCGCACACTGTCGAAGTATTCGGAAATGCTGAAAAACCAACGGAAATATTCGCAAAACCTTCGGAAATGTTTCTACAAAAAATTCAATATTACAATTTCCATCGGCAGAATGTTTACGAATAATTTATTGCTGTGAGGCTGAATTTAACATAGAACCAAGAGAAATTATTTGCACCCCTAACTAAAAGCTAAGATAACACCAAACTTAACCAAAAGTTTGAAAAAAGAATTGAGAGACACAAAACAGCGATCTATTTATAATTTGAGGGCTGAAGAAATACGTGACATATTACGTGACTTATATTAAGCGACCACAGTAAATTAGATGTCATCCATGCAATGAAGCACGACATTAAAAAATAAATATGGTGAATTTTTAAAGGTATTAAATTACAAACTTTACTACTACGCTGTTTTATTTGGATTCAACGGTTCCCCAGCATTCGGTCTGTGAAGATGAACGATTAATCATATGCTAGATTATAACCCAATTTTAAACGGTGTGTTCTCTTACACGACACTAGGCTTGTTATTTACCTTACAGATTTTCACTTGAATAAAGATGCTTGTAATTGCGCTACGCGAACATAAATTTACGCTACTAACTTACTGAACGAGCAACCCGTTATGGACATCTTTTTCAAATTTCACACGCTCACGATCCGCCTCCAACTTTTTGCATCCTACAATCCAGTCCACGAGAAAACGCTACTTAATATTTTGAGAATGAGTTTGTGAATTAAAAACGTTATACCAGGACATGAAATAAAAGCAAAATTATTTACTTTTCAACAAACTGTACGTATTTGACCTCCTTAGATGTTAACGCTTTGCCTTTCTTAAATATGTTGAATTGCACGAGTAGTAATTGAAGACAAACCAGATCTTTACTCACATGAGGTCGGTTGCGTTGTTCATTGCTGCTTTTCAAGTATCTTAGTGAGCTCCGCACCATTCTTGGGATACGAGTTTTGTGAACGAAGTTGAAAATTCCCAAACTCTCGATTGGTACTTAACGTTTCGGACATTTTTGAGCCTCTAAATGGATTACACTTTCATCTTCGTTTTGTTTTCTAATTCTCAGCCGGAATTTCCGGATTAAGTGGTCAAAACTAAAGGGTCTCGGGATTGTGCCTTCTATATTCGGACGACCCATATTATACTTTTCCCAAGGAAATCTCCTTTTCCCACCGGTATAAGTGGACCGAACTCGTAACCATGGTAACATTACCTTAGCAGATTGCGTGACAATATCCCAACAGTTGCTACAGTAAAACTGACTCTCTTTAACTTCTGGCCTTGGCATACGTAGAAAAAATCCTCAATTGTGACTACAAAAACGAAACTAGCTGATCATGTATTAAATTTTATGGTGCTGACAGTGGTTCTAACTTTGACTCTGCGCGCAAACCCTTCATGAAACTTTTCAAAGATACTGAATGTTATGCAAGAAATATTGAAATGAGATCACAATCACTAAACAACAACTTAGTTTTGTCATAGTTAGTAGAGGAGACTGGTTATGAAAGCCGGCGAACTTCAAAGACCGAAATCTTTGTTATGAATTTTGGCATATCACGTAATCCTGACCGTGCACACACAATTCCAAGATGGCTCAGTAGCAAGTAATTACGATTCGAAACTAACACGCTTTAGAGTTATATTCTTAATTTTTGCTATAAACTGTTCCTCAATTGCTTCATCCTCTTCTAGAATGCCTAGTATCGTATCAAAATCGTCTTCCCACAGGGAGAGTTCGTCTGCCTCGTCCGCCATCTTGTTTCGAGTGTGCACGGTCGTGATCACGTGACTGGTACGTTCAACATCTGTTTCTTGGCCCTTTGAAGTTCCCCGGCTTTCATAACCAGTCTCCTCTACTAACTATGGTTTTGTATATGAAAAATTACAATTTACAAGGAGGTTCCATGAATTGTGCATTTCGTCTGTGAAATGAAATTCATACAAATGAAAGCGACTTTAACGCGGTGTTGAATAGAATGGAAAGTTTCGCAGAGGCCTGGCGTGTGTTCTCGAAACTCCAGAAAACGTTTCGGGCCCGAAAAACTATTTTACAGAAATTCGATTCACAATATTTTTAACAATCTTTTAAGAAAGCGTACTATAAAATTGAGTAATACATTGGCCTAGTTTACCCTAAAAGCTAGTACCAATCGACAGAAAACCGACGTGAAAAATGAGTCTCGCTCCCGAATGATTTTCGAAGTTTTGAGAAACGCACGCCTGGTGAAAGACAAAAATTCCAAAACTCCGTCGTTTCAAAGAAATATGTCAAGTGCGGGATGTGCGCGTTTAACGTTAAATCATTTAACTCGAATAATTTTAGAAGTTTCCATGCAAACTTGTAAAATTATTCGAGTAAAAATGAGGGCTTTTCTGACAAGTTCATTATGGGAAATGTAGTCATCAAACCCAGTTGTCCACTATATCCAATGTTTTAAACAATATAATCAATATTATCACTTGCTGTGGTGCCGAGTGTCCTTGTAAAAGTCTTTCTCAATTTAAAATTTGGTTAAAAATATTTTTGGACTATGGGATTCCAAAGAACTAAGACTTACGTGGTCTCTTTCTGTCTCAGTTTCCTTGATCTTGTTATGCAGTAGAGACAGTTTCTCTTCGTACTGTGTCTTCAGTGATTGCAGTTTTTTCTGGCTCATCTCCAGCTCGTCAATAAGCTTTTCTTTGATGGAAATCTCAGTGGACAGTTCCGCTAAGTCTCCGGACAGTTCCAGGTTGTTATCTATTAAAATAGAACACAAGCGCGTTGATTCTTTTGTATGTACAGTCCGGGGTAAAGCCACATATTTGGGTAAAAGGAGTCATGAATTGCACATTATTTTTCTGTCTGTCCCCTTCCTTTCTGCCAGCCCTGATGCGCAAATGAGCCAGCATGGACACAGCCTGTTCCAGGCTCTCGGATATTTGGGGCGTCCGCGTGAGAACGAGCGACGAAAATTTAGCCAGACCCCGCTCCATTTTCTTCCCTCGTTGTTTCGCGTTTCACTCTTCACTGGCCCCAAATAGCTGAGAGCCTGGAATAGGCTAGCATGGACAGGAAAGAAAGTAATCAGTTTGAAAAAGTGCGAAAATAAATGCGACAGGAAGAGAGAAAAAACGAAAGAAACACTGGTCAAATCGGTGAAGCGAAAAATAAAAGAGATCACAACGTTGGCCATTGACACATCTTTTCCAACTCTACGAAGAATTACAAGGGGTTGTTCATGCTTTCACGAGCCCTGCACGTGCATGCATGCAAGGCTATGTAGCTGGTCATCAACAAAGTAAATATACGATGTGGACACACCCTTGAGGTACCCTGGTACCCAACTAAGTGTCACATATACCTTGGGCGACCTCCTCCTCATCCGAGTCATCATCATCGTCATCCCCTTCGTCCTCATCTGCGTGTTCTTCGTGGCCTTCTTCGTTTTCCTGGAGACCAAATAATGACGAAATGAGATTCAACGAAATGATCGACGTAAAGCGCCGGCCAAACGGGAAATATCTGGTTCACGACCAAACATTGTTTGGTAACCAAACATTTTGCCGTTTGGCCACCTTATTTGGTCTTCCTTGATCGTGCTTGGTCGTGTTTTTCAACCGCTTGGCCAGGGCTTCAAACATCAACATGTCTGGACACCAGACAGTGTTTGATGATGTTTGGTCACCAAACATTTTCCATTTGGCGGGGCTTAAAAATAAACAATGGGCAAGTTATATGCTTCTGTGTCTCCAACACTTGACAATATTCAAAATTCAAAGGGAACTTTAGATTAAAGTTTCAAAAGAAAGTCAATCCCTCAAAATAGCGACCCCCGGCATACCGGTACCAACCTTTCCTTCAGATGCCTGTTGTAGGATTGATGGCTTCATAACATTATGTAAAGAACAGAGCAGTAGAAGAGTACGTCAGCAGTGTGGCCGAGCGGTTAGAACGCTGGACTCGCAATGGTTCAAGTTCCACTCAAGCTCGGCCACGCTTGTAAATAGCCAACTGGTGTACCTCCTGACAGTTGCGATTCTTAACCTGTTATGTTTATTTGAATTATTTGTTTCTGTATTTGCTCAGCCCCAATAGCCTTTGCGTGCTATGAATACTGCCGAGGGTAAATAAAGGTCGTTTAGTTTTTTAGTTGCTAGTTTAGGGTCTTAGGTGTTTTGCTGACTGAAACTTTGCTTTTCAGTAACATTACAAGGCCTGATATGCAGCACACATGTTTCTTACCTCATCTTCTTCGGTGCTACTTTCATCGCTGCTTTGTTCTTCCCAAGGTTGATCCCTGGTTTCTTCATCGTGATGGGTTAACTTCTGAAAACAGCAGAAAAAAATCACAATGTTATCGCACATACAGACTCAAAACAATCATAACCTCTTAACTAAGCATTTAACGAGATAAAAATATTCCAGGGTTGTACCCATAAAAAAAATTGCACTGGATAAAGATCTCATAAAATTGGTCCTTCACGGTAGAATGCCACTCAGAGACTCGCATCTCTCCCAAAGACGTTAAAGTCATAGTCCAAGACATAACGACATTAAATTTTGGAGCCTGCCATCATAAATTTGTTACTTCTTGTAAGTAAACTGAGCATTGCTTCAATGTCTGATTCAATGGTGTACGGTTACTTTTGTGATAGGTTTAATTGTACTAGACTGAAATCGTTTGGACTGCCACTAACCCCATTATTTTTCTTTGCGTCCAAATGTTCTTTTTTTTTTTAAACACAACATTTATTGAACACAAGTTCGGCACTATTCCACAATACTTACTTTACAACAGCAAACAATAAGGAACGTTACTCTACAATGTGCTACTTTTCAATCCAATTTAGATCTCACATGGCAGTAAATGAATCCTACAGCCACAATTAAACAATCAGTAAAACACTTCATTTCGTGAGGTAAATGGGCTGAAAGTCAAACCAATTGTACTTTTGATAACTATTATATAAATTTGATTTGCACTGAATGAAAATGAAATGCAACAGGTAAATTTGACCCAACACAACAGTCAGTTTTAACCTGCGTGGAATTAGGAAAGGATAGACTTTACAGGTAATCACAAACAAACAACAAACGAAGAAAATCCGTTAAGATTTTTATAGTTTTAGCAACCTTGTCATCACAAATGTAAATGCATTGATTCTGCTACTAACAAGTTAATTTCTGCGTAAGTTGTGGTCTTGTATTATAGCATTATCTATTGTCCTAGAAAAACGAATGGAGCTCTTCTAGATATGTTTTGTTTTATTATACTGTTCGTAATTTTATTTTAATTTAAGGAGTGAGCAATGGCTTCAATTTTCTTTCATAAATAGAAGTTTGTTAATTAATCATTTAACTGCTGTCAACACGGGAAAAGCAACATATCGATAACTTTGAGTATTAATTGTTAAAGTAAATTATATTCTCACAATGTGAAATATTTTACAACGGTCTTGGCATTTAAGTCAATGAATAAATTAATAACATTTATAAACCCCAGGCACAGTGATGTTAAATAACTATTACTGTAAATAAGTAACACCTTTTTAAAATAGTTCTTGTTCACTAACCAAGGACAGACATGATATAATTGCAAGAGTACCTTACCAAGAAGAGACTGCACTGAGGATGCGACAGTGAAAGAAGAGAAGCTCAGCTGTGCAGCTGCTCTTTGGTTTTCCATGGCAGGTGAAGAGTGAAAAATTGAAGCATCACAAAGGTTAATTTGTTAGTATTAACGAGAGAATGTTCCTGTTTGCGTAAGTGATTGATGTCTGCATGAATCGAAAACAACCATGAAACAGAAGCCACAAAGGGACATACACGTCAACAGTCACAAAGGCCTAAACAGGGGGATGCACAGAATATGAATGAGATACAGTGATGGAGACAAGGATGAAATGTGAGATGAATCAGTATAATTGACAGACAGGAAGACACACAAAAACAAGAGTGAGACTGAAGATGAATCAGAATGTTAACAGACAGGAGGACACACTACTACTACTACTACACACTGATACAATCATTTTTTACACAGTATGGAAAACAAAGGGCCTAATGAAAGAACAGTCCATGAGTAAATGCAACTGTGAAATCATGCTTAGATCTACAGCGCCTGTAATTCCACCACACCCATTACATGTGTCATGTGATCAGATGTTCTTGGCCTTTTGATGGCCACATTAACTGGGTTCAAGCAGCATCTCCACAAAGTTTGTGTATAAGAGCCTAATTGGCATCATGGGCACTGCCAGATACAACCTAAAAATTTTGTTTTATTTTAATTAGTAGGGTCTCTCTCATTGTACAAAATAAAACCCCTCTGGCTTGCTGACAAGCTGAGAATCATGTGCTTGGTTGAAGAATTGTCCAACTAATTTCACAGTTATTCTCAAAGCCCCAGCTCCTGGCCAACTGTTGCTTGACATAACAACCCCCATGCCACAGCATTATCTGGACAATGTCAAGGGAATCATTTTGGACGAAGATTATCATGCACCAGTTGAGAGCTCTTTTACAACATTTTCCATTTGTCAGAGCTAGCTGGCCAGTCCAGGCATTCTTTGGAATGCCAATACACCAGTTTGGAGTATTGATTATTCACCAGTTCTTAGAATTCCTTGGAAAATGGTGCATTCCACTTCTAAATGAGTCCTTGAGAAGAGAAGTAGAACTAGCCTTTCAAAATAGTACATTTCGTTCACAAAGTGACAGGTCTGACCAGTCGGTTCTGACAATGGAAAGCACCCCTAGTTACTCTGTGCAAAGATGTGAAATGTGTACCCATTTTGTAATGTTGTAAAACAAATTTGATTAAGCTTGTCAGCAGAAGAAAGTCACCAAACACAGACTAGTACAGTGAGATTTTTAAGAATAGAAAGAAACAGTTGGCCTTCCCTCCACCCAACCGATCCCCAAGCTGTGATACTGAAACTGGGAAAACTGAACCACAAGGGAAAAAAGGTAAGAAGCCACACCCAACAAAAATGCACCAATATTGGGTATGGCTACCTAAACAGAGCTAATAACCTGTTTGCAAGATTTGAAATGCTGCATGAAATCTGTATAAACATTCTCGCAAAAAAGCCCTCTTAAGTTAGATCAAGTGTTGAATTTATGCATGCATCATCAAAGAGAGCAAAAATTTGCTTGTCTTAAAGGGAACCTCCGCTCTTGAAATTGACGCTAAATTGTTGGAAATAATTACTAGATTTCAAATTTTGTTTTAAAACATGGATATGACATTTAAGTGTACAAAAATATTTGATATCATCATTGCCTATTTTCGCTTCTAAATTTCCTGGGCGCAGCCATTTTGGATTTCATGATGTGTTTCGGTTTCCCTACTGTTTAACAAAAAGGATTTTCTGTAGACTGTGAGTAGTCTCTAATTTTGGCGATGGATTGTGAAACGGGGAAAAATACACGTGCATGCATGAAATTGCAAGGAGACGCTTCGCATCTCCTTGCTAATCTGCACGCGTGCATGTATTTCTCTCGCCCCACAATCCATTGCCGAAATTAGAGACTACTTGCAGTCTAGATTTTCTGCTTCATTTGTTTCCTGGCGCACGTTTCTCAAAACTCCTAAAAAGGTTTTAGGCCCAAAAAACTATTTACGTGCACTACGTTCATTACCAGAAATTCAATTTCTAATAATTGAAGGGCTCGGGGCAAGAACGTCCTCCCGGTTTTTGGTCGATTTTCGATGTGCTCAATAGAAACTGAGATTTGGCATGTGGACTTCATTCCAGTTAGAAAACATTGCTCTGTATTTGTTTTGGTTGATTTCCTCTTCGTTTTCGAGAAATAACGTATGCAAAAAAACCAAGTCAGCTCATTCCCTTGCGTATTAATATTCATGCGCGAATTGAATTACCTTAAGGGCACGTGAAATGAATGACGCTTGGAAAGCATTGTTTGATAGTGTGACGTAGACTATACATTTGGCGGTTAAAACATCGATTTAAGTTTCATTGATAGGAAACTTACGTGGCTGTGAGATGTCGATTGCTAGCTAAATTTAATCGAAACTCGCCAGCCTGGTGGTCGAACGGACGTCATTTAAGTCTGTCGATCGGCAATTCAGACACTTCTGAAAGAAGCCAGTGGTGTTTCTCTGTGCGTGCCAAACGCTGGAACAAATCGGCGTTTCGCAGTACAGAGTACTGAGCCAAGCGGGACAGTCTGAAAGCAACTCTCGTCTTAAAAGCGGCCTGCAGTTGAGAGTCTTGGCCCATTTGCCAAAGGTTGCCGTGCTAGAAATTCAGAAATAAGAGTTGTTTTTTGACTTAGGCGAAAAATATCGGATGTTTGAAGATGTGTTGCGCGCGCTCGAAAGGATGTTTTTATGCCCACAATCCAATGCGACCACAGAGGGCGCTGTCTCCTTGAAAAGTTCTCGTGAGGACTGGAAATGAATATTCGCTCGGCTACGGTGGGAAAATTTTCACTTCGGAACAGGAACATTACGGAGAATTCATCTAAGAGTGGGAAATCGGCAAGACGAGCAGTCAGTCCGTTTTTGATGAGCTGAGTATCTTGGAAAACCAGTGCAAGGAAAACTTTCTTTGCCGCACGCAGCAAATATTCAAAGCACAAATGACATGACAAGGTGACAGCGTCCTCTGATAAACATGCTGGCGTATTTTAACATATAAATCACTTTTCCATCGAGTACCTCAGTTAGTTCGCTTATATGGAGTCTTGTAAACATCATCAAAAAGTATTTTCACACGAGATTAACGGCAAAAAGCATTTTCACCCCAGATAAACACGCGAGTCGTGTGACAGCCCATTGTGTGCGATCGAATTTCATATATACCAGGTATGCAAATTTTCGGCAGTTTGAAGCTAAAGAATATCTTCAGAACTAGTTAAGCATGTTGTCCAAAGTCTTGACCTGTCGTCATTTACTTTGATTTTAATACCATTTTCGTTCCATATTTTCCATTTGACGACGAAAATGAATCCATTGCCGACGTTTCTCAACCGCCAAAACCACGCAAAACTTACTATTCTGAAAGTGCCGTTTAGAAATGAAAACCAATGGAAAATGCACTGTTTGCAAGATACTCAGCTCATCGAAAACGGACTGACTGCTCGTCTTGCCGATTTCCCACTCTTAGATGAATTCTCCGTAATGTTCCCGCTCCGAAGTCAAAATTTTCCCACCGTAGCCGAGCGAATATTCATTTCCAGTCCTCACGAGAACTTTTCAAGGAGACAGCGCCCTCTGTGGTCGCATTGGATTGTGGGCATAAAAACATCCTTTTGAGCGTGCACAACACGTCTTCAAGCATCCGATATTTTTGGCCTAAGTCAAAAAACAACTCTTATTTCCGAATTTCTAGCACGGCAACCTTTGGCAAATGGGCCAAGACTCTCAACTGCAGGCCGCTTTTAAGACGAGAGTTGCTTTCAGACTGTCCCGCCTGGCTCAGTACTCTGTACTGCGAAACGCCGATTTGTTCCAGCGTTTGGCACGCACAGAGAAACACCACTGGCTTCTTTCAGAAGTGTCTGAATTGCCGATCGACAGACTTAAATGACGTCCGTTCGACCACCAGGCTGGCGAGTTTCGATTAAATTTAGCTAGCAATCGACACCTCACAGCCACGTAAGTTTCCTATCAATGAAACTTAAATCGATGTTTTAACCGCCAAATGTATAGTCTACGTCACACTATCAAACAATGCTTTCCAAGCGTCATTCATTTCACGTGCCCTAAAGGTAATTCAATTCGGGCATGAATATTAATACGCAAGGGAATGAGCTGACTTGGGTTTTTTGCATAAGTTATTTCTCGAAAACGAAGAGGAAATCAGCCAAAACAAATACAGAGCAATGTTTTTCAACTGGAATGAAGTCCACATGCCAAATCTCAGTTTCTACTGAGCACATCGAAAATCGACCAAAAACCGGGAGGACGTTCTTGCCCCGAGCCCTTCAATTGTAATAATCTTTTAATAAAGCATGCTATAAAACTGAGGAATAAACTGGGCTAGGTTGCCCAATAAGCTATTACCAGTATTAATCGGGCCTATAATGTTATCTGGAGTTTTGAAAAACGCATGCCTGACAATAGCTGCAACCAAATGAAATCCCAAAATTAAAAATGGCAGCACCCAGGAAATTTTAAATTGAAAAAAGGCATTAATGATACCCAATTTTTTGTGCACTTTAAATCCTATTCCCATGTTATAAACTAACTTTTGGAAACTAGTAATTATTTCCAACAATTCAGGGTCAATTTGTTGTAAGAGTGGAGGTTCCCTTTAAGCTTGCCCAAAGGCACAGAGCAAAAGTTAAGGTCACTAGCAACATTCTAGCAACAGCAGACAGAATGGTTATTATAGAAGTACATGTAATGACTTTCCTTCAACATTTGTTTTAGAACTCCTACAATACCATGCCACTCTGACTGAAATTATTTTGGGCTCAGCAAGGGCTGAGTATTTTTGTGGAAATGATCTTGATGAACAAGCAGCTTTGAGAGAGAAGCAAATGTGACCAAGGGGGTGGGCATCAGGCAGAAAGGCCCTTTCAATACCCCCAATGATTTGTTTTAAAATCCAAGATGGCAGCCCAATACATGAACGATTGCCTGCCAGTGCTAACAGGACTATGTGCTGCGACTGGTTAACTTTGAACCACTTTCAGTTTCAAGGGTCTGCCAATTACTGGAATTTAGGTCACTGCATATTTGTCAATCTTCAGCCAAGTCTTCCGGTTCAAAGCTCACATTTTTTTTTACAGCTGCAGGAAAACACCCTAATTATTTTGAATATAAACAGCCAATTGGCAGATGTGAATGAAATTGTGTTGCACTGAGGCATAAGTTCTGGGAAGGCTGGGTTTGGGTTACAATGAGATATGAACTTCAGTGGCAGATCCATGGCAGGAACTTAGGCAGGAACCTGTGTGTACTGTAAGGCACCCCCTGTATTGCCAAAGAAAACAAGACCCCTAACTGTGGGTGGGTTGTACACGATATTATTTTGTAACCTATAGCCAGAAACACTTCTCTGGGTCTGCCAGCCACAATGCTTTAGTTCAGGATCTGCCACTGAGCTTTCATTACTACCTGTAGCATATGTTAACATATTTCTTATTGTTGCACAAACATGTAAAAGAAAAAGATCAAACAATGACAAAATAACATTTGGTTAAATGTAATTTAAGTAAGTTAACCACCACAAGCTTAGCGGTTAAGCGGTTCACAAGCTTAGCGGTCAAGCAGTCCACAAGTTTAGCGGTCAAGCGGTCCACAAGCTTAGCAGTCAAGCAGTCCACAAGCTTAGCAGTCAAGCGGTCCACAAGCTTAGCGGTCAAGCGGTTCATAAGCTTAGTGGTCTAGCGGTTCACAAGTTTAGCGGTCAAGCGGTTCACAAGCTTAGCGGTTAAGCAGTTCACAAGCTTAGCGGTCAAGCGGTTCACAAGCTTAGCGGTTAAGCGGTTCAAAAGCTTAGCGGTCCACAAGTTAAGCGATCAAGCGGTCCTCAAGATTAGCAGTCAAGCGGCCCGCGAGCTCAGCGGGAATGCAGCGGACAATCCCTTAAGTGCAGGCTCACATGGTACATGGTAGCTTTGTACACCGCTACGATCTGCGAGTTCTTCGTCGAGCGTTTGTGTAGTGGTCTGTGGAGCGCTTCATTTAGCGTCTTCCCCCCCCCCCTCCCATCCCTTATTTTTTCTTCCTTCCACTGTTTCATCGGTGTGACAGGTGCCTGGAATGGGGGCTCATGGCTGGGTTGTGGGGATTTGCCAGCAATGGGGGCAGTATTCTATCTAGGGGCTGGCTGGCCACAGTGGAAGCCCCTGGGTATCCCAGGCACCCACCTTCCACTTAAGCGAGGCAGTTGGTTAAAAAAGGAAGTAAACAAAATCAAAAATGTGGAAATAACATGTAACAAAATGAAAAAAGTGAAATAAAATGAACCAAATGCTTGAGAAGAGGTGTTAGCAACAAAATGCAAAATAACAGTGTGAGAAATGCACAGAAATGAACAACGCACAAATGCAAAGTCCAGCAGCAGCAACTAAAGAATCTGAATCCAGACAAGAACCAATTGAAGACAGTTGACAACATATGGAATAAGTTTAAATCTTCTTTATTTTTTGTAAAAAAGCTGAGTGCTTAAAGTTCATAGAACCTTCATGCAGACAAGAACTTCAAGATTAAGTTACGATTGAGGTTTATGATCAAAGATTGCAGTGTCAGTACAGTGCTTGCAAGAGAGAAAGAAATATATCAAGAAGTTAACTTTGGTTTTCAAATCTTTTACTGAAGAGAACTTCATAATATTTCATCTAGGAAGTAAAATCTTCTGAATTAAAACATGCCAGTTCATGTGTTCACTGCCAGTGTTAATGTTTGGAAAGTTTCCTTTCTCTTTTAACATGCATTCATAATGTTAGAGAATACAGGATGATATAATTTATGGGGTAGCTAACTGTTTTACAGGCAATGTGGTATCCAATTTAACACAATGAATAGAAGATTAAACCATAATTTACTTTAATTAAAGATTACTTATCCATATCTTCAGCAACACATTTGAAATTCTCTTCATTTAACCTTAATAAGTTGATAAATATCATATAATTAATTTTAGACTTCATGAAAATTCAAAGAACACTGTACAAAGTACAAATGTATCCCCCATAAAAATAAAATAATGTTGATCTCTCAATAAGCAACCATCTCAAGCCATTTTAACCAAGTTTACTCCCAGTATAGGAGAGACATCATATCAAATGGTGCAAGAAAAACATTCTGCCATTGTACACATCTCCATCTTCATTTTTATGTTTAAATTAAAAGCACTCCACCTGGGATGTGCCTCAAATGAGATGCCAGCAAATTCATGCAGGCACAAATTCAAATTCAAATTCAAATTCAAATTCAAGTGCTTCTGCCCAAAGCACAACATCACATTATTTCCTTAGTATATTAAATGGAAACTTTATAGTGATCATTTTTATAGTTTAAGATCTAGATGTGACTTACTATTTACATTACACATTTAAATAAGCGTACCATCCTAAACCATGAGTGCAGGGATTCTTAGATCTTTCTACATGCATGTGAAAAATACATGTCCATTGTTTCAAGTTCAATCAGCACCGCCTGTTACAGAAAGCCAAGTCATATCCATCTTCAAATCATTTGAAGATTTACACCCGCATGCATACTAACTGTATCATACTAATTATTATTATCTTTTTGAAATGGGTTCTATAACCGTTTTGTTCAAGTTATAACCTGATTTTCACTCAGAAAACCAGTCAACATCTTGTTGTGTTGAAAGGTGACACAAAAGAGAAGGTAGTGCAATAAGAAAGAAGGACTTGGACAGTATATTTCTAATTTTTACCAAGTAAGTTCCTTTAAGGCCTTGTTCAAATCTTGACCTCAAATATTGGTCTGAAAAAGGCGGGTGGTGTGTACAGTGCATCTTCAGAGCCACCAATGCTATCAGGGGCGCTTTTCGCTTTAGATTCATAGTTCTCTAATGCAAAAGCCATGGAATCAAGGAGTGAATCTAGGTCTTGCTCAATTTGAATCTTACGCTCTCGTATACTACCAGCCGATTCAGCTCTCTGCTCCCGCAGAAGATGAGGATTTGGAGAATCTAAATGAAGGTTCCTCTTGTCTTTTATTTTTGACCTGTATCTGTAAACTTCACTATCAGAGGCGACAGTAGTGCCATAATCACTCTCTGCCTGGCTGTCGCTTTCAAAGTGGTGTTGATAGTACTCAGTGTCGGAAACAATATCCACTGGTGGAGAATGATGAACTAACTTTTCTGCTTTCAGTACTTCAGCTCTTGGCACTAAGAGCTTGTGGTTTGTTGCCACATTGTTGTTCCGGTCTAACTGAAGTTCTGGTAATGAGCAATTGAGATCACTTGCTGAACTATATGCATCAGAAAACCTATCAGATGCACTCAAGTCCAACACACGACTCATGTCCTTTCTACATTTGAAGCACTGTGTTGGAGTTAGGTATGTGTCCGTTTCAGAGCTGATGTCCATTAGAGATTCCAGACTGCGGGATCTTCGCTTAACCACAATTACCTCAGAATTATCAGATTTAGGCTTAGATCTTCGCATCACTACATTATCTGTAACATAGCTAGGAATGTTAGACGCTGAGTTAAGCAGAGGTTTATCTCGGTCAGCCGGCATTAAATAATTACTAGGTCTGCGAGGTTTAGGGCAGGGCTCCCTGGAAATAACAAGACTTGCCCGCTGTGGCACCTTGTTAGAAAGCCCAGAGTCAATTTTGGATTGAACCTTGCCAGAATTCCAAGGAAGCCGTGGTGTCACTAATTTAAGTCTGCCACCATTTGTTTGAAGTAAACATTTACTCCGAGGACGAGGTGACATAACTGGAATGTATGAAGGTTTCACCCCATTCATAGTCGAATGGAGGCTGCCCCTCGAGGTTTAACCGGTTTTACACATTTGACTTTGGAGAGAGATGGATTGCGTAACACCACCTGTGCTTTTTGCCGCTGTTTGGCAAGATCCATTTTTGCCATCTCCAAGACTGAGGATGTAGATTCTGGAGTAGCTGATGATGCCATGCGAGACTTCAGTGCTGCATGACGTGTTATAGCCATTGCCATTGCTTCACTCTCTGTTAGCTTGTTCCTACAAATTTTAATTACAGAAAGGTCTTTGAGCTTGGCAATCCATTACAATTTCAACATGTTCATAATAAATGAAGGCTTTTCTGCAAAAGGGGGGCATACATCGCTTTTTTTTTCTTAAAATAAAGCTCACTCTACATTGACATACAGACAGGAAATGGTGTCAGAAATGATGTTCTGCACTTATTTTGTGCTTTGATGGCTAGGATTTGAAGGATTAGCTTATGACTTTTCCCAAAACCCAAGAACAAAAATGATCCAATGCATGGTTGATTTCCTTTGTTTTTTATTTCATATCATTCATGCATCACTTCAGTCAGTACAGTTTAAAACAAACATCACAAGCTAATTTGCTAAATCCAGGCCTTTCAATCACAAAATAAGTTCAGAACTTCATTTCTAACACCTTAACCAGTCTGTACACCAAAGTAAGAGCAATTTTAGAGAGATTTGGATTTTGAGGCCAAAAAGCAATATATACCACTTTTTGTGGGAAGCCCTTCAAATGTAGTCCTTCTTTCAGTTTCCTAATTAGATGAGGTGGTCACAGGGGGCTCACAAGCAATAAAGGAATGGAGCAACAGGAAGTCTTTACAGGAAATCTGGCATCAAAAGAAAGTAATTTCTTAAGTGAGTATATATAGAGTAGTTGCATGTAATACAGTGGTTATACAGGTACATTTACAGTACAATGGAAGCCCACTTTATGTAATCCCACGTTTGACTGACCACATTGGCACATTCCCATACAAAAATTAACTTCACAGACATGCAGTGAAGAGTGGTACAGATGTTTCCAATAAAAACGACAGTGAGGAAGAGCTTTAAAGTTGGCTAGATCATCTACATCAGTTGTCAACTGTACATACAGTGTACCTTACTCCCTGTACAGAGAAAACATGTCTGTGACACTTGTTTTAAGAATCTGCTTAAGGCATGAACATTCACAATGTTGCATGTTTCCTTGGATTTCAATCAACTTGGTTCCACTGTACCATTAAATATCAATGTTTTTTAGACAAGAATCTTACCTGAGCTCTTCAATTTCTTTTAGATATTTCTGAATAAGATCCTCCACTCCACCATCAATATCACCTAAAACCCAGAGCACGCACACTGTGTGAGTTTCACATACAGGTACACAATGCATATTTATGACGGTGGTTAAAGCCATGCAAAAGGAAAAGAGCTTGAAGTAACAGCTAATCATTAGAACTGTTTGACTCAATATTTTATAATGTAAAATGTAAGTGACTTTGCCACCCAAGTTAAGTTTTTAAAAATCTAATTTCCTAGTATGTTTTTCTTTCAGTACTTAAGATAACAATTATTGTGTTTTAGCATTAATAACATTTATTTGTTTCATACCATTTACTGATGACAGTACTTGAGAAGAGATCAGATCTGTTATTCTGACTGACTGTGTATCAATTGTTTGCTGTAAAGCCTTGATACGAACACGCAGCCTGAAAAATTAAAGTGTTGTGTCAAGAAGAGAATATTATCCAATGAATGCACAATGTAAGGTTGCTGATCAACACCGATAATATTAGTAAACTGGGTCCAATAAGCATTTTTGACAAAATCAGTTTTTCATCAGAAAAAAAAAATCATCAAAAAATTTGTTTTGTTTCATTAGCTTCACCAGAGACCTGGCAGGGACACTACAACAGCTTGCGCCAATTACTGTAGGCCCGTAACTGCAAATCCCTCCCCTATAAACCACATTCTAGTAGAGATAGACCACCACACCGGGGACTACGTCCCCTACACTTTTCAAATAGTGCATGAGTTCTTTAACGTCCCGCAGATTGAGAACAAGTATTGGGAGACGGGGCCTACGGTTTTTCGTCCTTATTCAAGAAGACTTATTAGAAAGTCTAACGTTTTGTAGATGTCATTACAAAGGCAGCACTTTCTCCTCAATTATTTTTAAGACCCTAAGTGTTGGTCCGGTCGGGGTTTGAACCCGCGACCTCCCACACAGTAGTCCAGTGCTCTACCAACTGAGCTAACCGGTCGGCAGTTTTATGAACACTGTGCACACAGTTTCAGTTTCAGTTTCAGTTTATTCACAGTTATTCAAACATAATATTAGCGTACAAGAATAGAAAAAAAAGTAAAAGAGAAACAAAGCTAGCTCATACATGTACATTAGGCATTAATTTCGAATAGTGCATGGTGGCCAAAGGAGCAGAGCTTTCGAGTTGCCCACTACCACAGTGCAGTTACTAGTGAAGGGCGGTTTTTTACAGAATATACATATGTAATCACTAATTAAGGCAGATAGATAGGTACACACTGAATGTTTTCATGCCCATTCAGTTGTCAAGACATTGAGAAATGGACCACAGGTCCCATACCACCAAGAGGTTTTAAGTTTTATACATCCCCAAGAATGAGGTACACACACACATGTAGTCCTCTTCGTCTACAAGAGAAATTATGTGAAAATATCAATGTTGTAATAATTTGGTATCCTTACTTGTCATTTTCAGTTTTCAGCATGACATTCTCATGACAAACATCACTAACTTGACCATCATCAACTCCAGATATCCTCTTTCCCTGAAAAATAAAGTGCAAAAAAATCAACCAGGTGAATAAAAATGAACACATAAAAATCTCTTTTAGTTTTGTTTGGCTTAAGTTTCTAACTAGTGCAAAATATTGTATCTATAGTTCAAACTTCACCATTGTAAATCATTAAATGATGATTAGGAGAGTATGTAACATGGACAAAAGAAACATTTCTTACTGCCAAAAGTGTGACAGCTTTCAGAACTGAGAATACTATTTGAAATGATCACCAAAGACAAATTCAATCAAATTCTCACAAGTGCATAAGAAATATATGGAGAAAAATTACTGCAGTATTAAAAGGAAACTAATTTACCTAATTATGTTGATTTTGGGTATTGGAAAGAGTTTTAATAAAGTTTAATAAAGTTCCATACAAGGAAGAATCACAAATGTGTCTTAGACATGTCTTGGCTTAGGAATAACTGAAAAGGATGATGCTCTAATCCGTTGTAACTTAATTAAACTCATATCTAACAATCGGTCCATGCATAAGTGTGCATTCATTGAGATATGAAGCATGCAAGAACTTTGGAGAGCACAAAAGATGTGTAAGTCAGTTGCTTGAGGCATAGCCAAGAGCAACTCTAGCTTCTTGAGTGCTCTCCAAACTTCCCAAATGCTTCATATCTCAATGAGATGTATGTACATGTACAGTATTGTGCAAAAGTAATGCAAACGAAATTCGACAAATTTCGTTCTTTGTTCTCGCGAACTTTCGCGTGAAATTTCACGCGATATTTCGAGCGAAATTTCGAAAGTATCGCACGATATTTCGGAGGGTCAAACGAAATATCGCTATTGCGAAAATTCGCAGAAGCGAAAATTCGCGGGGCAACTTGCAGCAACTACAATGACTGAGAACCTTAGTGACAGCAAGGTTCACATCGCTTCCGATCACACAGCCGAAAAGTCAGTCTGAATACCTGAACAAAACTTATCGTAATCTGACTTGTAAACGTTTACTAACAAATGAATGTCAACCTTAATAAAACAACAATAAAATATAGAAAGATCACCTACCTACTTGGAGTCAAACACACAAGTAAGCGAGAAATGTTTTTCATGACAAGAGCGTACAGGCATGTGAAAGTCGCGCGAAACATAAACAAAACACTTCAGTCGACCGTAGCATGAAGTTCCATTATGTTCCTTGACCGTTACCGCTCTAATACTTGTGTGATGCTACCGAGATGAAAATATAACCTCTGATTGAGAATAGCCCACGTTCAGTTTCTTAAAAATATAATGATTAGGATTAAGTGGAAAGTGCTGGAAGATAGTAAACAAAACGAATTGCGGTTGTTTCACCAACGAGCAACAAACAATTCAGTCGACGGAAAGTGGTGCCTAAATTTAAAATGTTAATTCCATGACCATAATTCTCTTATACTTGTGTAATGCTAACGAAATGAAAGGAGTTCCCAGAGATGGTTGCAATGGCCGAGATTGTTAACGTCAAATGTCCAAACTTTTCGGAAACAACGTATTTGCATAAAGCTAAGATAATGCTTCTCAAATTACACGTGCAACACATTTGAAAAGTCACGTTCGATCTGACGGGATTCATATTACTTGCACGCTAAACCTCAATGCAACAAATGGTTTTCAACGAATATGTGGGTGATCATTGCGGTTATGAACACTACTTAAGCAATAGTGTAAATAAAGCCTGGAAAAAAAAGACTAGGCAATTCAGGCTTGTGCAAGATTCGAGACTGTGTGGAGACAACGCACATGGCCGTATTGAGTCTGACAAAGCCTTGTTTTTGTCTTGAAGAATAAATACATTTAATGTTGCTGGAACTCATGCAAGTGTGTAGTGTCTTTCAGTTTTACTTTCTAAAACAGACCATGAACAGGTAAATTTCATTTCCAGAATGTGAAACCTTTAAATGGAGGCGTAAACATGCACAGACATTTTAGAATTTGCTTGGCACGTGTTAATGTTTACATGTCATGTTTGTGGTGCGAGGGAGATAGAACGAAACTATAATAAATGTATCATTTACAGCAAGCGAAAAATCACTGGATACAAACGAAAATTCGCTCGAAATATCGCTAAGTGCCACGAAATTTCGCTCGAACTATCGGGGAGTGCCGCGAAATTTCGCTCGAATTATCGCGGAGTGCCGCGAAATATCGTTGTCGCTCAAACAATAGGACTCCCGAAATATCGTCGAAAATTCGCTCCAAACGAAATTTCGCTAATTATCGTCGAATCGCGAATATTCGTGAAATTCGTCGAATTTCGTTTGCATTACTTTTGCACAATACTGTAGCTGGTGCATGATACATGAACCAATTGTCTAATTATAACATTTTTAACACGGTTTAACACCGACGTCATCAGTGTGCACAATGAGAATATGTTGTCCAGTATACCCACTTAAAAAGAACTTACAATAACACGATCGAATTTTTCATGAGAATATATTATTATGTGCAGACCTGTTTAAATTCCATCAGCTCCATTGTCAGCTTTTGAATCTCAAGTCTCAATGCAGAAATCTGTTTACTGGTTTTATCTTGATTCACAACAACCTGAATAAGAACACAGAGAATTTCAGTGATGAGACATGAAACCTTAAACTCCTCACCCTCTATTCAACAAAGACTGGTAATTAGCATGAAAGGTCGATTATTGGTGAGAAACATTACATGTGTATACCCCTATCAATATCAAAGTTTTATAAAGCTAAGGAAACAAATGTGGGTAAGGCAATTAACTTCTTTTGTTTACAATTTCTGATCCCATAACCATGAGTCAAATGAGGCAGAATCCCCCAATCTCCATTACTGTATTGGTTCAGTATCCTCTAGTCCACAAGTTTAAGTTGCAAATTAGACATACAAATTCTTTAGGTCAACATTATGGAAAAACAGATCAGAATCTTTATATCTACACAGCCTATATACTGGGAGAAAAATAATGTTGGTAAATTCACAATATATTTGTACACAACTGTCTGTGACAAATCACAACACCTCATAAATACACACAAAACTCAAGTCCTATATGTATATTTATATACCTTGTTCTTGATATTTCTGGCTCGGTTGGCATATTTTAGTGTGTTCAGTGTTTCCATGAAGTCTCTGTCAGAGGGTGACACACAGGCAATCATCAAAGTTCGGCTAGAGAGGTAAGATGAACAACATGCTCACTTCTTAGTATAATGCATCGGTTTTTTTTTTTACCACAATAGGACAGTTTTGAATCGTGTTAAAACACAAGAACCAAGTCAAGGTTCAGGGGAATAATTTGCATTTTCCTTTGTTTTTGACAAAAGAAAATGAAAATTATTCCCCTGAACCTGCAGGACTCTCTTCTTTTGTTCTCCCACAATTTGAAACTAGCCCCTTCGCCACTTCCACATCTCCCATAATACACTTTGTTTGACCCCCAAAATTGTTTTCAATTTCTCTCGGGATCATTGTAAATCCCAAGAGAAATTGAAAACAATGGTTATGTAACATTTTGGGGTGCAAACAAGGTGTATTATGGGAGATGTGGAAGTGGCAAATTGCTAGTAATCTCGCAATCTGATTGGCTAATTTGCCATTATCTGTAAGAGTCTAGACAATGCTGCTCGTGTCAACATCAACGATTTTCCTTTTGCTCTGAAATAAACATTTCTTTGATGTTGATATTGTGGTAAAAAAAACAAATGGAATGTGGTTTAGCATTGTCTGCACTCTTATCAATGATGAAATTTATCATCACAGTGGTCAAAATTTGTTGCGGACTCACTCAGCATGTCCACGACATTTTGACCACTGTGATGATGAATATTGTTGTCGATAAGAGTACAGACAATACTAAACCACATTCCATTTGTTAAATAACACCAAATTCCAATCTTGACACCTTGTAACACTTAAAAGTTGAGAATGAATTTCCAGAGAAAATGAGCTGAATTTTCCAGAGTATCAATCATAATTTTAATTATTTTTATTTCAATTATTATGTTAAAAAAAGGATGTTACATATATGTATAGTTGTGTAGTCTAACAAAGATTGTGATGAAAAAAGAAAAACAGTATGAGGATGATGATAACAAAGTATACATACAATAAGGTAAATAGATTAATACTAAGTACAAGAAAAGAAAACCCTACAGAGATTGGTATTTGTTTTTTACATTCGATGACTTGAGACAACATAAGGACCTATAAAAGCTTAAGCCCAGGCCAAATGGACTTGCAAGTTGTCGCAAGAAAACGCAAGCTGAAGTTGCGTTTGCAAGTTTCCTCGCAAGTACACGAAAGTTGCAAAAAAAAAAAACATTTTAATGGCTACTAGGTTACTGTAACATCGAATGGATGTCACTCAACTTGCATTGACTTGAGTTGGGTCAAAATAAATGATGAAAAGATTGTGTAATTATACTTACATGAAAATTTGATCTCAACCAAAATGAGTGCGAGTCAACGCAAGTGCACCCAAGCCATGGCCAAACAGAGTCGCAAGTAGACCCAAGTTTTCAACTTGCATCTACTTGCGAGTCCGTTTGGCCTGGCCTTTACAGTAGTGTTCAAACCACTTAAAATCATAGAAACAGTATGCAATAGGTTATAACTCTGATCTGCACCTGTTGCCTCCAAGAGAGTCTTGTAGCAATCTTGTGAGTTTGGAATCTCTGTAAGGCACATGGCTTCCCCTTTTTGTAGCATCTCCAAGGGCACTAATCACATTCCCAAGGGCCAGCTGTAAACAACAGGTTTTGAGGTAAGATGTAACTCTAACTATGTTCTCAAGCATCTGTACACACTAAAAACAGTTTACACATAATCAACTGTTCTAATATAGAACCTGTTACACAAGGCAAAGTGCATACTGGTATTATGAAAATGTCTGTATTAGAGTGCAAATATTAATTAATTTAAGTAAGGTAATTTGCACCTATCTAAAAACCTCTTACCAAACCACAGTTGATTGAAATGCCTTCCTTTGCTCTGTCCCCTGTAGCACCAGTTCGCTTGAGTCTCTCCGAGCCAGCAAGATCCACAAAGTTGAACTTGGCAGTAAGCATCTCATACTCATAGTTGTTGATGTTGTCTGATGATGGCTTGTCGTCATCAGCATCAAGCTAAGTAAGCCAAAGAAATTACTGTAAAAGCTCTATTAAGACCCCCTTCTCTATTAACACCCTCTCTCTAATAAGCCCCCCTCCCCAATCTGGAGGTCATTTTTTGTAATAAGCACCCCCTCTCTAATAAGCCCCCCTCCCCCTTTTGGGACATAAGATTTTGTAATAAGTCCCTCCTATTCCCTCTTGTGAAATCAACTTCACATGGCCCAATTGGTTTGCTTTTTAAAAACTATGCACTCAAACACATAATACTGTTTGCTGCTCTTTATTAGATAATAAAATTTCACCATAGTTGTTTGAGTTTTGTCCAAAAACTGTTTTAAGACAAAAACAGGATATTTAAGATTTGAAATAAGCCCCCCTCCCCTCTCTATTAAGCCCCCCTCTCCAATAAGCCCCCCATTAATGAGACCTGAAATTAAATAAGCCCCTCGGGGCTTAATAAAGCTTTTACAGTATCCACATGTATATTATTTTCAATGCAACCATTAAATTAAAGTGCCAGTCAGGAGGGAATGGTTTCAATATGGAAACCAGAAAATACAAGGACAACTCTGGCAACCTCCATGCTCAAGACTCAAGACAAGAACAATATAATTTTTTTGAAAGGCTTTCCGCAAAAGGGGTGTATGTCATTTTTGACCTTAAAATCCAAATCTCTATAAATTGACATACTGACCAGTAATGGCGACAGAAATGGAGTTCACTCCTTATTTTGTGATTTAAAGGCCTGGATTCAGCAAATTAGTACATGACTCTTTAGCCTAAAAGTGAACCAACTTTGTGTTGCATGAATGATTTCTCTTGTGATTAATCCATTACCCGCTGATAATTTCAATACATATAGGACAGTGGAAATACTGACTATTTGCATTGTCTCCAATGTAGACAAAATACAAAACAGAAAACAAGCAAGATGTTTATTATATTTCGGCATAATTTATGCTACCATCAGACTGTAGTAAGCAAATTTAAATATTGTAGAGGTGGTGATATGATTTGAATTATACACAAGAAAAGGCAAGCAATTAAAGTTAATCATCTGTTTTGTATTTTGTCTACAATGGAGACAATGCACATACTACAGGGCTGTACTTTTATCCATCTTGTAATTAAGCCAAAACAAAAGAAATCAACCATGCATCAGATCGTTTTTGTTTCTGTTTCTTGGCAAAAGTCATAAGCTAATTAATCGAATTCTAGCCTTCAAATCACAAAACAAGTGCAGAACTTAAATTTCTGACACCAAAACCAGTCTGTATGCAAAAGTACAGTGAGTTTAGATGGAGTTTGGACTTTCCCTTAATTTAACTTTTCTCTTTCATTTGCAGGGCTTACATTTTACCATTCTTGAATCTTTATCTCACAAACTGACATTCTAATCACTTCTGATCACAGTATTATGCATGACACATGTCATATAAGGCTAGTATACGTTGTAGTATGCTATTATAGCTTAGCAGTTGAGCATCCAACCAGTAACAGAAGCCAAAGATCATTGGTCTTTACCCCACTGTTGCAACAAGAGGGTAATTCATATTTTCTAACAGACTGCATGTTGAGACATGTACCTTTACAACTCTCTGCTGCTTGACATGTATAGCAAAAATAGCATGGGATCTTGATGACTGTGCATTCATATTTGTGCTTGCAGTAGTCCGGGAGAGAGCTCCTTGCTGCAAACAATTCAAAGTCTGGAAAAGGGAAAATATACACACAACTGTAAAATATTGATTTTTAAAGGACAGCTTTCAATACAATAGATTAAATATGTAGGTTTGTGAATGGTTATTTAGACATTATGACTTTTGCTACAACTGTTTTATGCACCCTCTCCAGTGCACAGCTAACACCATACTGAAATTGTACACGAAACGCATCATTCAACTTTAAGTTTGCTTTCATGTACAACTTTTGCATTACTTTAAGTGAACTTGTCGTGTGTAACAAGTTGTAGGGATAATTTACACAGCACAATTTGTATCGCATGCAACAAACTTAGTTAGATCATGAATTCACATACATGTATAAATCAATCATTAATCCACAGTTCCAATATATGATTTTCATATATTCATTCTCATAGATTCACCACTCACGGGTATATTACGAACCAACAAAACGACCAGCTCCCAGATGGCTTGTTAGCTCAGTTGGTAGAGCGCTGCACCGGTATCGCAGAGGTCGTGGGTTTGAATCCCATACAAGCCTGAATTTTTTAAGGCTTTATTTTCACTACTGCTTAAGTAGCGTTCATAACTGTGATGATCATTCACATATTCAATCATTAATCCACAGTTCAAATATATGATTTTCATATTCATTCTCAAACTTAGTTATATTACCATCTAAATTGCCCTTAGTTTATAAAACCTTCATTCCAAATAAAGGCAAATTATTCATTTTGGAAGACAAGAGACTACCCAAGCTTTGACAGCAACCAGTGTTATTAAAAGAGTACCATTGAAAGATATAAAGTCTTTAATTGAAGTTTAACCAAATTTTCATGCCTGTATATTGGTGGCATACAGCATACATGTAAGTATAACATAGGATGTGCATGGCAATGCTTACATCTTGTGCCGAGTTGACTGGCTTCATGGTTACCCCCATGGTGTAAATATTACCATTTGCATCTTCATGAATTTTGACATTGCTCTTACGACCCTGTAAAACAAAATATTAAACCCCTGAAATGGCATTGTGCACTAAAATAGAGACATTATAGACCTTTTTCATAATGGCGGACGATTTTAATTATTCTTTTGTATATGTGTTAATTAGCCCTACTAACCTCACTTTAATGAAAAAATTCTATTGAATTTTGCACATGCTGACGAGGCTAGTAGGGCTCATTATCATAAGAATAAAAGAATAATTTGTAGGGTGCCATTATGAAAAGGGTCTATGATGGAAAGCGTGAATACTTAATATATTGGTTCTACTAATGCAACATACATTAACTTTTCATCACAATTAAATCAATGAGGTCAACGTAAGATATACAGTAGTTGAGCAAAGGGATTATTTATTCTGGGCTGACAACTCTTGGATCTTGAATTCCAGTTGACTGAAGAAAAATAGCTTGGTTAGAAACCTTTTACTGAAGGTATTCTTTATCCAAAATCTTATTTCACATCATACTGCCCCTGTTATAAGATATAAATCTTCCTATTGTGCCAGTAATGACTTGCACCAGAACTACTTTATAGTGTACATTCATAATAATTTGAAGCAAATAATTTAAAAACAAAATTAATCTTACCCGGTTATTGTCAAAATCGAACAGATCCATGAGTTCTTCATTGTAAAGCTAAAAAAAACACAACTTTGGATTAAATACATGTACATAACGAAATTGCCATGAGTACACACACAAGCTCTGGAAACCCAGAGAGTAGCTGGCTGATTTTACTACAGTAGCTAGCTATAAAAGCCGGTTGCCGGCTTCTAATGACAGCCCTGGGAAACCCCATGCTTATACATGCTGGTGTACTGAATCAGAGCTCTCAGTGTGCACAAACACACTGCTCCTGCAACCCAGAGGACAAGTGAAATCCACTTTAATCATTGTTAACTTGGTTATATTGTATTGAGCTGGGAGCCATAAAATTTTGGTGTAAAAATCCAGTTCACAAATTCTGAAAGATGGCAAAAATCATCCTTACCTCCATAAATTGCACAGTGACTTTAAAATCAGGCAAAGGTTCTTTTCTCTGTTTGGCATCCTGTTTCCGTTTGTCAATTCCCTCAAATAAATGAGCCACAGCACGAGGAATAATCCCTTCCTCTTCTGGAGAGGTAGCAATATCAAAGCCAGTACCCATGGTATACGTCTTGCCTGACCCTGTCTGTTCCACAAAACAAAGTCGCAAAAGTGACTGTGATTAAGATGGTGATTGGCATAATTTTTAAACCTGACTTTAATAATACATTTTTGTCATCAGTAACAAAGATCACATTTACTTCATCTTAAAATAATTTATTAATAAATGAGTAAATATGGTAAGAGAAAATGTAGTATTAAAGAAACTAATCCAGTCAGGACTAGACAGTACAGAGTTGTTGGACAACTCACTGGTTTATACTGGGAAAGATACTAATTATTAGATTCCCATCTTAGAGATTCAGTTATCAAATGAATGGATCAATGAAAATATTCAAGGTTTACTTTGAAGTGAATGCATGACTCAGCAGCAGAGAGGAAATTGTTACATATAACCAAACTTAACAGGCTTCTTAGCTTAGCCATAGAGATTTCCATGGAAATAGCCGATAAAAAAATTCACCTTAATTTCACATTTCCATAACTGGCTAAACACCTGATATCACCTATACAAAATTAATGTCCCATATTATAAGCTTGTACACTAATGGTAAAATTCAAAAACCTTGAGTTTTCACTTTTGAAAAAAACTACTGACAATGAAACCTCTACATAACTCTATATAACGAAGTCCTTGTTACAAGGAACTATATTCTTCAGCAGGACCTTTCAAAATGTATGGAAAAGGACCTTGATATAACAAACCCTTGATCTTGTAAAGTAGCCATTTCCCTAGTCCCTTGACACATTGTCAAATGTTCCACTGTACCATTTGGACAAATGTGTATCTGAAGCTTTTGAAATATCCCTTGTTGTACGAGTAGCACTTAAATTTATTCACGGGTTGCTTTTAATTGCATCGAGGACATTCAAATTGAGAGTTTTCACAGTTCTTCTCATTTCCTAATGTAAGACAGTTTTGATGCAATGGCTATCTCAGAGATGAACAGATAACTGTAGAAATTTACCAGACCTGAAATAATATCTCTATGCAAAGTGCAATTTTGACCACTCTGGGTGAAAAGAAAATGCCATTTTTCAAAACAAGGAATTTCAAACTTGGGAAAATATTTAGCCAACAATTTACAGTTCAATATTTACAAAGGGTGGCCTTGAAGCAAAATTCAAATTCAAACCAAACTAGTACCTAATTGTTTTGAGTGAAACATTGTCCAGTGTTTTGTGCCTTCCCTTACAGCTCAATGCTCCATTATCTGCTATAATTGAAACTATCATTTCACAAATCTACCAAAAAAAATCTGGCTGAAACAAGCTACAATTCTTAGAACTGTTCTTGAATTTGAAGCAACACTATATTAAATTATTTTTTTACCTTCATAACAGACATTAAAAAATGTTCTGTGCAAAAAAGATATCATAATGATGATGCTATAGATTATTCATATTCAACTTAAAATAGTTACATAAACAAATAACTGCCATAATAGTTAAGTGTAGTCAGCTGAAAAGGAAATTCTGACATTTTAGCTAACAGAGTACACTAACCAGGAATTAAAACTCTATGGCAGTTAAAGGAAACTGACATCATGATATTTCACAATCATGATAGTGTGTACTTTTTACCAACAATAAAATGATATTAAGCATGCAATCATTTCAAGACCTCTCCTGCACATAATTTTTTTTCTAATTTGAAGAAATGTTTAGTTTCTTTCACTCTTTTTAGTTCCTTTGATGCCAATTATTCAGTTGATCACCCAAGAAGATCTTGAGATATTCTTATCCTTTGCAAAGAACACCAACCACATCAACAACTGCAAGATTGCAAATTTATATTTGATATACTGGCATCAAAAGGAGAACTCTGCTTTTCAAGACTCTAAACAAAAAAATCGCCATTGAAATCTTTTTTTTTTTTAATATTCAAATTTATATTTGGTATACTGGCATCAAAAGGAGAACTCTGCTTTTCAAGACTCTAAACAAAAAAATCGCCATTGAAATCATTTTTTTTTTAATATTCGAAAACTCGTCTGAATAAGAAACAGTTCAACGACAGAAATTTTTAAACATTTTATCATCGATATCAATACACTGCTATATATTGAGATCAAGTCACCTTGACAAATGAATGCAGAATCCTTGTGGTTTGCACAGAGACTCGCTTTTGTAATTATATTTCTAATTCATAACACAGTGCAATTTATATATTTTCATGGGAGAGTGCGGAAAAACCATTTGACAAACGTTTGACGGTCTCGAGGGAAATCGATTGGATGCAAAAATGATCATGAAAAGGGACAATTCAATCTGAATTATACTTCGATTATTGCATTTGACGAAAAACAAAATCGCTTTTCTGATAAAGAGGAGATTAAAGACTTAGACATCGAGAATGGCTCCAATAATCATCTCAATATATGAGAAATAATTACAAGCAGCTTGTACTTTAAGTTCCCGCACATACACACACAACTTACAACATGCAGGAACCATAAAACATGTTACGTCAGTCCTCGAGATTTGCTTACTTTTTTAAGAACACTCGAGATCATGATTGAACATGAAAAATAGAGGAACTGAACCGTGGAAAGTTTATGTACAAAGTTAGTGCTATTTAAAGCCATGTACCTAAAAAGTTACAACCGGAAACCATTTGAAGACATGCTAAGTTCAAACGCAGTTTATTCCAAGGCCATGTCAATTTGCTATTTATCTCCGTACGAATATGTAAGTAAATTTTACCTGCCCATAGGCCAGGACTGTCGCGTTGTAGCCATCGATGCATCTGCAATAAATAGGGATAATTGACTTCACGACAAAAAAATTATATTGACGAGGTGACGAGGACATTTGGCACTCGTTGAGAAGATGTCGCGTCGGGGTTCGAGAGCAGTTGGAGCATCACAGAGAGATGAAAAAATTTAAAAGTCGTAAAACGGAAATTCAGTTAACTCACCCTTCGACGAGTCCTCTGAGACACTGCTCATAGATCACTAACTGTTTGCTCTCCACATCAAAAACATGATCGAATGTAAAAGCCTTGTCTTTTCCGAGCACAACTTGAGGGTGACCCGGGGTAACATAGGTACAAACTCTACACATATCGATTCGTTCGGCTGCGCTTTGTGGACGAATCCTACGACAAGAACACGATAAAGAAGCAAAAATTAATAAAAGCCACGCTACTAAACACTTGGCAGGGTGTCTATATAGTTCTACTGTGTAAATTATCAGAAATTTCGCTTGACCACTCAAGTATCCAAGAACCTCACCTTAGCGCCACGCGAACCGACGTTTCGTCTTCCATGATCACAAGCGTCTTTTGGCTATAAAAACAGTGCAAATTTACCGGGAACGAAGGCCGATGTTGTACTAAGCCATGCACCCCAGCGATAGACTACTTCATTCATATTCGTTTATCGCCGGCGAAAACACGGATTGAGAAAAAACTGCGTACGAAGTTCGCCCTTAAAAATCGCGCGGCCAGACTCAAAACTTGTGAAAAGCCGTTGCTCTCCTTTCAAGCCATATATCGTCAATATCGTTGTTGATCAATGTACAGTTCACTGCGCCGGAGCCATTGTGAAAGGCTTTCAATACCAGCGAAATGGACAGGACAGGTAAATGCGCTCCGCTGCTTGAACGATTTTCCCACGAAAATGAATCTCATTAGATTTGCATATTCGCCTTTCCAATCCAAAATGGCCGCCAACGTTCAATCGTTGAGATTGCTGCACTGGGGGATTGTGTGGGAAGGTTTCGACCAATCAAACTTCGCCGTTTGAATTGGCGCGTTTATGGCGGGTAATATTGCGATGACGTCAAATCGTCTGGAAAATGACCGGAAGATTCTCTACTCGACAATCATAACAAAACATTGTGACAAAAAAGTGGATTAGAATTTTACATTTCCGTGATATCTGTTCATTAAAAGAAAGTAATCCGCTGCCTGAGTCACGTCGTTATCTCTGCTACGCGAAAATTACACGTAAATTTCAAAGTATTACCAATATTTTCTCTCGGTTACCGTAACTGTAGCCCTCGACTAATCTGAATCGCACAAGACCAGCGATTCCGATTTAAATGCAAAAATAATAAATTTACCAATGAACCAGATCTTTTTCGTAACGATACCTTTCTTTCTTTTAAGAGAAAGGCAATTTTAGGGACCCAAGCCGTATTGTTAGTGAAGAAGTCTTTAGCATGAATTATTCAAGACACGCGTGTAGTTACCAACACGATAAAGTACTGTGAACGATAAATTATTAAGGAAGAAATTAACTATTGAACACAAAAAAATACATTATTTTCTCCAGTTCTGACCTGTCTCCCCATGAAGCACAGAGCAGAACGATTCAATAATCGATGAAAAACTTCCAAACGAGCCATTTAATTTTGTACTTATTTTTAGCTAAGTGGTCAGTATTTTCAAGCTCACCCCCAGCCGGGTAACGAAACTCGATGCATAGAAACCCATACCGAATTGGGCGGAATTTTATATATTTTCTAAAAGTCATAATGTATTTCACACCATTTTCAAAACACTTTGTAACCAGGGCAACTCAAAGCCGCTGTGTTGATATATCTGAACCCGCAGCTGCATTTTCTGAATGTTTTCTCTGTCCAGTGTCAGTTGCAAGTCGGTTCTTAGCGGTTAACATCAAATGCCGTCGTGCGCTACGGTATGCCGTAATGCGTTTCATTCCCGTGGGAGTTACAGGGGCATCCAACTAGCCAAATCAACCAAAAGCTGTAGAAAGGCATTTTAAGTACCTTGTGATGTTTGAAGTCTGTTTAAAGAGATGTTTTCATAGGTTAGAAGAAGTTCATCTGTTCGGATTGCCTAGCTGAAAAATCTTCCTTTGAGAAAATGCAAGCTGAAATGAACTTTCCACGAGCTTTCTAGGGAACTATTCTCTTTCCGAAAATACTAGCTGACGTTTTTGATTGCCAAAAACAACAATTCCGACCTTTCCGAAAATCTAAGCACGAAAATCAGAGTGCACTGTTTAATCGACGCCGAAGGTCCAAGGCGAATTACCCTCGGCCGAACAGATATCTACCGAAACTTGTGGTTGGGTGTCCCTGGAGTTAGTGCAATATTCGGGACGCGTTCTTCAGATTTGATGAGTCAATTTCAGGAATACTGCAGGATGATATGAAGGCTTCCCGTGTGAAAAGGAATCAGGTTCTAACGCCCAAACCAATGAAACGCGAGTAATGACGAAAACCAATTCGTAATCTGTTTTGGATTTTTAAGCATCATCAGTTACCATTGGAAACTCGGAATCACGAACAGACTTCGCAATGGTCGTGCGAAATATGCAAACTGGCCAAGCTGCATAAAGGCTCTAGGACAATCCGAACAACACATATTTGATGTCGACATGTACTGACATGATATCTTTTCAGAAAATGTCTTCAGTTCGCTTGCCGCCTAAGCCAGGGATAAGATTCCATATACGCCTTTTTTAAATATGTTTTATATATTTTTCGTTAGCTTGGTCTGTTCCTTGTGCATGGTTCAATTGTGCCAGTAGCATCGTAACCCCGCCTCCCCCCTCAACCACCTCCACTAAGGGCAAACCCGGTGATTAAGAGGTCCCTCCTGGATAGACCCCGCTTGGAGCTGCTACAGAATACCAGCCTGAAAATTATCATAACTTTCGCTATCCGTAAAACAGATCAATTATTCCACAAACAGATACTAACGATACCCTTCTAGACCGCTTAGTAATTCACGAATTGTTAGTAACTTCAGTTACGGTGCTGAAAGCAAAACGAAGACTGCGAGATTCGACGAAATATAAGAACTCCTATATCACCCAGGACTATGCAAGAGCCATACAAATGGAAAGAAAAGTTTTGATAAAAGCTATGTTTGTAGCCCGAGAGAAAGGTATGAAGGCAAAAGTTGTGGACAGAAATTTAGTTATTAACAACAATGTTTACATCGTAGATAATATTCCTCATGATCTTAGGCCACCTAGTATTTAAAACATCCATTTCACATAACTATCGCTCTGTTCCAAATTAATGCACTTTTAGGACGTTAAAGAAAACCTTCCCAGCGCTCAGTTCGCTTGCCCAGAACAAGATGTTCTACCAAACCCAATGCAAATTTTATCGTATTTTTCTGTTATGTGTTTATCTTAGTTGTATTTATGTCCTGTTTTTTGCACGAGTGTTTTTTTGCTCTTTTAATTTATTGGTATGTGTGTGTGTATAAGGCGGTAGCCAATAAGCGTATCTGTGCCGCTGCAACAATGCCGGCTTTAAATACCAACTTGGCACCTTCAATAATCCCACTAACGAGTTAGTCATCTGCTCTTTAAATGCGAGGGGCTTAGCTAACATTACAAAGAGACGTGAGACTTTTCGATGGCTTAAGACGAAAAAATGTTCGATCCATTTTCTTCAAGAAACTCACTGTACTAAGCAAGATGAGGCATATTGGATATCTGAATGGGGGTACACAGCCGTATTTAGCAGTTTCTCAAGTGCGCGCGCCGGAGTCAGTATTCTTTTTAATAATAATTTCGCTTTTGAAATTTTGAAATTATTTTCCGATCCAGAGGGCCGTTTTATCATAGTTGACATCAAAACAGAGAACAAAACTTTGACTCTTTTGAATATTTATGCACCAAATGATGACAATCCTGCTTTCTTTGAGAATGTTCTCACCCACCTTTTATCCTTTGATTGTGAAGATATAGTTTTCGGGGGTGATTTTAACTTGGTAATTGATATTCAAAAAGACAAGAAAGGTGGTAACCCAGTGACACACACCAAAGCGTTGAAAGTTGTTCAGCATATAATTGATAGGTTAGACCTTACTGACATATGGCGTCTTCTTAATCCTGATACCGAACGATTTACTTGGAGAAGGAGAAACCCCGAAATACATTGCCGCCTAGATTTCTTCCTTACTAGCTCCAGGTTAAATACAATAGTAACCAAAGCAGATATCAGCCCTGGATATAAAACAGACCACTCTCTCATTACACTTCACCTGGTGAACAATCCAAACCCTAGAGGCCCAGGATTTTGGAAGCTAAATACATCCTTCTCGTTAGAAGATGATTATGTTGCTTTAATAAAGAAAACAATTTAAGACGTTGCAAAAGAATATGAAAATAATGATGAGGTTGATGCCCCTTTCCTCTGGGATACAATGAAAATGCGTATTTGGTCAACATCGCTAAACTATGGTAGGAAAAGAAAACGTGATATGAAATCTGAGGAAGCAAGTATAGAAAGCGTTATATTGTCCCTCCAAAGAAAACTGGAAGAAAATAATCTACTCGAAAACACAAAAACGAATCTCCAAAAAGAATTAGAGGCCAAAATAGCCGAAAGAGAAGAAATTGTAAAATACAAAACCCGTTGGGCAATATTACGATCCAAATCCCGTTGGTACAATGAAGGAGAGAAAAACACAAAGTATTTTCTAACTCTAGAAAAACGCCACTTCAACGAAAAAACAATTAAACATTTGCAAATAAGCGACGATAGTATCATCTACAAGGACAGTGACATCCTAAAAGAAGCAAAATGCTTTTATCAAAAATTATATTCTTCAAGTTTTCCAAATCTGGAGGCCCCCGAGGATATTTTCTTTCCCAAAGGAAACGCTCTTACTCTCAACGTGCTTGAACAAGAAGAGTGCGAATGTCTCTTAACTGAAACTGAATGCTTAGAAAGGGATACTTCACAACTTAATGTGATCAAGTAAGCTGAAGCCACTCAAAAGGCACTAAGGCCACAAGGTAGCGGGCATTACCCCTTAAATCTACCAAAGCAAAGATGGAGCCCAAGCATTAGCAGCCATGGACAGCTGTTTCGGCCTTGTTAGGCCTCATCAGCATGGCATAGCTAATGCTCAGGCTCAAGTACCCACATATCAATAAAACAAGCAATGAAAACGTAAAGCTTGTGGGATGTGGCTGGAGTGACAAGGATACTTCACAAATTAATGTGATCAAGTAAGCTGAAGCCACTCAAAAGGCACTAAGGCCACAAGGTAGCAGGCATTACCCCTTAAATCTACCAAAGCAAAGATGGAGCCCAAGCATTAGCAGCCATGGACAGCTGTTTCGGCCTTGTTAGGCCTCATCAGCATGGCATAGCTAATGCTCAGGCTCAAGTACCCACATATCAATAAAACAAGCAATGAAAACGTAAAGCTTGTGGGATGTGGCTGGAGTGACAAGGATACTTCACAACTAAGTATCCTTGTCATTCCAGCCACATCCCACAAGCTTTACGTTTTCATTGCTTGTTTTATTGATATGTGTTTTCCTTGAGCCTGAGCATTAGCTATGCCATGCTGATGAGGCCTAACAAGGCCGAAACAGCTGTCCATGGCTGCTAATGCTTGGGCTCAATCTTTGCTTTGGTAGATTTAAGGGGTAATGCCCGCTACCTTGTGGCCTTAGTGCCTTTTGATTGGCTTCAGCTTACTTGATCACATTAAGTTGTGAAGTATCCTTGTCACTCCAGCCACATCCCACAAGCTTTACGTTTTGAATGCTTAGAAAGCCTCAAATCTATGGAACCGAACAAGAGCCCTGGAACTGACGGTTTGCCAGCTGAATTCTATAAAAGATTCTGGAGTGATGTTAATCCATATCTCATAAATGCCTTAAACAATTCATATGAAAAGGGCCTACTGTCAGTGTCTCAAAGAAGAGGTCTGATCTCCCTCATACCGAAAAAGAAGAAACCTACCGATCAACTGAAGAACTGGAGGCCGATCACTCTGCTCAACTGTGATTATCAGATAGCCAAGAAAAGTATCGCTTCTCGAATTAGAAAAGTTTTGCCAAAAGTAATCAATAATGATCAAACCGGCTTCATGAAGAATAGATTTATCGGAGAAAATATTAGGCTGATAGATAGTCTGACAAATTTCACGAATAAAGAACAAATTCCGGGGCTATTACTATTCGTTGACTTCGAGAAGGCCTTTGACAGCTTAAAATGGTCCTTTATTCACAAAACCCTCCAATATTATAACTTCGGAAAATCTTTAATGACTTGGATAAAACGTTTTTATACGGATATTAGCAGCAGCATTCAAAACAATGGTTGGGCTTCTGAGTTTTTCACTTTACATCGCGGTGTGAGACAAGGCTGTCCACTCTCCCCTTATTTGTTCATACTTTGCGCAGAAATTCTAGGTAATGCGGTGAGAACGGATAACGGCGTCCGCGGAATAAAGATCCTTAATACTGAATGCAAACTGTCCCATTACGCAGATAACACAACCTTAATTTTGGATGACTCACAATCTTCTCTCTTAAGAACTTTTGAATTACTTGATGCATTCGCGGCCATATCGGGCTTGAATGTTAATTATGAGAAAACTCTTTCCCTTTAAATAAGCCTATAACTTGGGCTAGGGAAAAGGTCTTCGCCTTGGGGGTTTGGTTTTCGACCGGAGAAATGAACTTCATCTCCAGTAATATCCAGGAGAAAATTGATAAATTAAAGAAGATTATAGGAAGCTGGTCGGCCAGACGACTTACTCTTTTGGGTAAAATTACCGTTTTGAAAAGTCTAGCAGTGTCACAGTTGGTGTATGTGTTGGCTTCTCTCCCGACTATTCACGGCGCGCTGAAAGAAATCAATTCCCTGTTATACGAGTTCCTCTGGGATGCGAAAAACGACAAAATCAAAAGATCGGAAATGATTAATGACTACGACAAAGGAGGGCTAAAGATGATTGACATCGAAAGTTTCAACAAATCATTAAAACTGAAATGGATACAAGCCTATTTGAATGACGATAATCATGCTAAGTGGAAGCTCTTCTTTGACTACTATTTAGAAAAAATCGGAGGCAAGTTGGTGTTTTTAAGTAATCTTAGCACACAGGATGCTGCAAGTCTTGATCTAACTGACCCCTTCTTAAAAGAAGTTCTTGAACACTGGACAAACCTTAACTATAGAGAGGAAAATTTTAGATTTTATGAACTCGTACATCTGGCAGAATTCATTAATCAGAATCGGAAACCAACCTCTTTTTTACCCGTCTTGGTTGGAGGCCGGAGTGACGGTGGTCAAGGACCTTGTAGATATTAAACAGGATTTCTTAAGTTTTGATGTTTTTTAAAACAAATTTCAGATTAAAACCAACTATCTGGAGTATTATAAAATTCGATCTGCCCTAAAACAATATAAGAAGAGTTGCTCGCTAGAAACTGATAAACCCCATACAGAGAGTGCGGTTGAGACTATACAGTCCTCGCAAAAAGTTGTTAATGAACTTTATAAGCTGCTTATCGAAAAAAAGGCTACCCATCCTTCAAGAACGGGGGAAAAATGGAAACGGAAAATTCAACCATTTGGAAATGTAACTGTTGATTGGAAAAAATCTTATCAATTACCGTTTCTCTGTACAAGGGACTCTAAACTCAGAGTATTTCAGTTTAAACTTTTACACAGGAGGATTGCTACAAATGACTTTTTATGTAAAATTGGACTAGAGCAAACTGACCTATGTTCCTTTTGCAAAGAAACTGCGGAAACTCTGATGCATCTTTTTTGGAACTGCAGACATACAAAGCTTTTTTGGGAAAGAACTTTCGAATGGATAACCGAAAATTTTAAGGATCTGGTAAACTTTAAGCTCTCCCCTTCTTTCTGCTTGGGCCTTATTGACAATATATCAGATCTCCTTGTACACCAGATCATTCTTATTGCTAGATCCTACATATACACTTGCAAGTTTAAAAGCTCTTTACCAAAGCTGGAAATGTTTATACAGCTAGTTAAGATAGCTATGAAAGTGGAAAAACAAGCAGCCCTAGAAAATAACACTGTTAGGGCTTTTGAAGTGAAATGGTCTCGACTTAGATAGTCCCTCGCATACGAAGTGATTCAAATGGTGGAAATGGTATGGCTGCCACTGTTGTACGCGGTACTTGATTACTGTGTTGTAAGTAGGTTAGTTTTCGTTGTAAGGTCGCGTATTATTGTTTTTATAAATAACCTCTGTATTGTGTGTCATGTAGTAAGTCACATGTACGATGTAGGTATGGTATACTAGTATAAGTGCTATGTGCAATATAAGTGAAGTGTAGTAAGCAAGTATGGTATTAAGTACTGTGCAAATATCATGTCATGTAAGCTAGTAGGTAATACGGAATGTAAGTAAGTAGAGTGTGGTATGTGATTAATAAAAGTGGACAAAAAAAAAAACTTCAGTTCGAGGAAAGGTAATTGAAGCTGCCCTTCATTTTTTGAA
>JAEMWC010000323.1:782500-857677 GCA_016490735.1 Pachyseris speciosa
AAGTCGCATGCACTGGGTCAGGAAATTTACTGGACTAAAACAATGCAGTTTCTACGGCAAAATCTGTTGACAGACATCAAGAGTAAATTGTAATGTTAATTTTGTTGTGAGAGAAAATTGAATATTCTACCCATTTTAAATTCCAGCAAAAGAGCCCCCCAAATAGTGTCATGGAGTACATGGCAACAGCCCAGCTTGCAATAAGCACTGTCAGCTGACCATAACTGTCGGCTACTTTAGTGATAGAAGTCAGCCACTTGGCCGCTTTTTTTTCAAATTTTAAACACGCCGTCGTCAAAACGCTTTTGTACAAAACTGAAACAACTGCAGTGAAACTTTATGATTTAATAAAGAGCAGCAAACAATATTGTGTGTTTGAATGTACATTTGTTTAAAAGCAAACCCACTGGGCCGCATTGATCAAGCCCGCCGCACACATGAGGAAACAATGAACTGAGCAAAATGCATCGCGAGGCAGCTAGCTCAGCCGTTTCCTCCCGTGTGCGGCGAGGTTTTTGTGGGATTTTCGCCTCGCGAGGCCGTGAGCAAAATATCAAACATGTTTGATATTGATCTGACGGCCTCGCGAGGCGAACTTCTCACCAAAATTTCGCCCCACACGAGGAAACGGCTGAGCCATCTACCTGGCAAGGTATTTTGCTCACTGAGCTGTTTCCTCGCGTGTGCGGCGGCCTTAATAGGGAATAGGAGGCACTAATTACAAAATCTCCTGTCCTAAAGGCGGAGCGGTACTTATTAGAGATGGTGGGCTTAAAAACCGACTTCCAAATTGGGGGGGGGGGGGGGGGGGCTTATTAGAGAGGGTGGGTTAATAGAGACGGGGGCTTAAGGGAGCTTTTACGGTATTTAAACTTATAGTTCGGAATAATTTCTTTTGATAGTTAAAGTAAAGATAAAGGATTTTGAGGTTTGTAATTAAATTCTCGACAGACTTGTTCGTTAAATTTCACGCTTGATGAAAGATTCATTCAAAGGTGGCAGCCTATAAGACACAAGGGCAGATAGTACGTACGCGACGAAGAATTCAAGGGCAAAAATAGGGAACTTTCGCTAGTCCTAGCAAAAAAAGATCCAAAAATTTCTGTTGGAATGTAAATGGCCAGCCTATTTTGGTCTTCCCAAAAGGAGAATGTCCGGAGGAAACCGGAGCGTTTACCATTTGCACGAAAAAACCGGTCGGAATGGAACTCTCACAATGGTACAGGCTGTTCCTTTCAAAGCGGTTTGGTTAGTCCGAGAGTCCTTACTATTTGCACAGAAAACCGATCGGAATGGAACGCTCACTATGGTACTGGCAATTCACGGCAAAGCGATCGAAAAACGCGCGAAAACGAACCGTGGAGCGAGTATGGTTTGACAAATGGTACACAGGGGCACCCAACGACATGTTTCGGTAAATATCTGTTCGGTGGAGGATAATTCGCCTTGGGCTTTCGGCGTCGAATCAAGAGTGCACTCGGATTTTCGTAACTAAAACGTGGCCTAAAAGATTCGCAATTGGAAAATCATAACCCCTGAGTTTTTGGAAAGGTCGTATTAGCTGTTTTTGGCAGTCAAAAACGTCAGCTGTCATTTTCGGAAAGAAAATAGTTCCCTAAGAAGTTCGTGGAAAGATCATTTCAGCTAGCATTTTTTCAAAGAGCCATCCGACTAGATCACGGAGGGTCGTGGGTTCAAATCCCATCTGAGGCTCGGATTTTTTTCCGAGTTCCCATTTGATGCACAATATCTTTAACTTCTCTTATATTTACTCGCTTTGGTGGAAGATTTTGTTCCCTAACATTTCCGGGCAATTAAAATTTCAGCTAGGGAATCCGGACAGATGAATTTCTTCTAGCTAATGAAAATATCACTTTCAACAGACTTCAAACACCATAAGGTACTTAAAAATGCCTTTCTACAGCTTTTGGTTGATTTGGCTCTTTGGGTGTCCCTGGGTACAGACATTTTCCGGTCATTTCGATAATTTACATCCACGATCCAGTAATTAAAAAAAAAGAACGGGTGATTTTGTATTCGTGTAGTCAGTCCAAAGTTCAGTTTTCTTTTGTGAAATGGGATCCATCTTTCTTCTCTCTTTAGTCTTTTGTTCCGCGAAATATAAGCTTACCTTTGTAACGGCTTGCGCCGAATATCATTTAATTTCTTTGTAGCTGATATTGCAAGGGGTATTATCGATAATGATCGCTATTAGTTAGGAAGGCATTTTTCTTTTCTTCATACGATTTCTTGCCAATTATTACCAATATCCAGAAAAGCTACTGAACTACAAGCTGCAATCCGACCAGACTTCTGACTCCCCAATTCATAAAGGCTTTCGACTTCCCGGCCAACAGGAGTCTCTTGCAGTCGTTTTAAACTATAAAACTGTTAAGGGACGGTTTATGTTGTCGGAGAAAGAAAAGAACTCGCTGAATGCTGTTTGTGTTAGCGCGTAATAACCCACGAGCACCATGGCTCATATGGCTACCTTGTGTTTTTGCGTGCACGCAACTACGTAAATTCAGTACGCTACTTGAAATAGAACAGTTTGGGGGAAAGTTATCCAGTTATTCAATGATGTTTGGTCTGGCTCAAGTCGGTTACCTCAATTCATGCAGGATTCACCCCAAATGGCTCACTGATCGAGGCGGCAAGTCAGGCGATTAGCCGCCTTGTGTGCACTGCTTGGCAGCGGACATGTCACTGGGTCAAGACGCCTACGAAGTACATAAGAGGCGACTTGTCTATGGGCGGATAAATGACGCTTTTCCCGTTGGTTTATTTTGTAATTTTGTCACTACAGTGCACACGAGGCGAGTCGCGACATTGGAAATTTGTGCCATTTTGTTCCCGCGCCTTGTCGCACCAATTCAAGCAGGTTTGAATCCGTGCATCAAGTTGCGGGGACAAAATTTGGTCGCCGCAGCGGCATTTTTATGTGAAACTAGACATCTCTGCTCGAGGGGGATTGTCCCTATGACCTATACCCGCGACCTGTCGCTGCGACTTGTCGCCCAGTGTGCGCTGGCACCCAAACCTCGTATTATTATCACGGACACCTTTATCGAATTGGGCCGTATGCTTTAGTTACGTTACCGTAATATCTATCGATTGTCCATACTATGGTTCACGACATAAATAAGCTGTTGGTGTACAAATATTAAATGGGTCGGGTGCCCGTAAAGAGTTATCCTGCCATAATATTGAGTGTAATGTTTAACACAGTTTTAACCGACGAAGGCGTCGGCGGCAGAGTTGGCAAAAATCGGTGGATATTTTGCAAGATTTGCCGGCAGGATAATACAGTTAATTGGGTTTGCGCCAATTGTCTCCCCAATACACGAAATAATGCCGTAAATCGCAGCAGTAGGATATCTGTTGTGTCGTTGAGCATCATGACCAAAGAGTTGGACTGGTTCGGGCAGTGCATGTTACAGAGGCACCCAACGAGCCAAATCAAGCAAAAGCTGTAGAAAGGCGTTTTTAAGTACCTTATGGTGTTTGAAGTCCATTTAAAGTGATGTTTTCATAAGCTAGAAGAAGTTCTTCTGTTCGGATTCCCTAGCTGAAATTTTAATTGCCCGAAAAAGTTAGGCAACAAAATCTTCCTTTGTGAAAATGCAAGCTGAAATGAACTTTCCACGAATTTTCTAGGGAACTATTTCCTTTTCGAAAATACTAGCTCACAGTGACGTTTTTGACTGTCAAAAACAGCAATTACGACCTTCCAGAAAACCTGAGAGGCTATGATTTCCCAATTGCGAATCTTTTAGGCCACGTTTTAGTTACAAAAATCCGAGTGCAGCCTATAATGGACGCCGAAAGCCTAAGGCGAAATACCCTCTGCCGAACAGATATCTACCGAAACTTGTCGTTGGGTGCCCCTGATGTTACTATGTGCTGAAACTGATGAAGTCGAATGTTTGGTTAGTTTATATGCGATTTTATCTTCAGCTCAGACGCAGTACCCCTTTCTATGCTGTGGTTAGTAATAAACAGATTTTACCGTAGGCAAAACAAAACGACAAGTTGCCGCGGTAGACCTTGCTTCATATTGATATAATGCAAAATGGAGCGAAAATGTTTTGATTGGCATGGCATGGAACTCTTTACAGCGTCCAAATCGGGCATAATTTGGATTCGTTCTGATGATGGGCTACGGCTCGAAACTTCAGGGACCTTTTTCTCGAAAGGCCTGAAAACTGGTGTATCTGCGTGAATGTTCTCAAACCTAAATGCAATGTTTCAATATTGATTCCTCAAAGCTTCATTATGTACAACATTCGCTAAGTTGAACTCAAAATTAACACCATTCAATAACAAATGTATGTGAATTTAAATATAAAAACACTTGTCTAGCCTGGTTAGTTGTGAGACTTTCGAGAAACGGTCCCCAGATCTCGAATCTTTTACGGTAGAAAATGTATTCAGTTGGCCTTGGTCCCAAAAACTCTTTTCCACTCCTCCATCGGCGCACGCAGCACCTCCGGGCTTTCAAGTTATCCACTTTACGACACTTGACAGCACCACCAAATCAGTTGCTTAGAGCGTTTTTAACCAACTGCTCGCAGGGTAACTGTAATCAGACCCAAGATACACATAATCTGCTCGATATTATTATATATTGTTATTGAAATTAACCGTCTGAACTGTCTGTTTACATTAAAAGCGATTTCAAATGGCTGAGGTTTTTCTCCTTCCTTACCTATCGATTAAACAATGGCCAGTCAAATCCAGCCAATATCTTGAAGAGGGTAATTATATGTACTATTTTTGACGTAACATGGAAAATCAAGAACATTCGAGACATATATCGATTTTATGAGGCGGCAAAAATGTCGAAGCCAATCGAAGCTTTTTTCGTGACCTGGGGCTCGTTTCTCAAAACTCCCGAAAACTTTTCGGGCCCGAAAAGCTACTTTATGTGTACTAGGTTCATGGCCAGAAATTCGATTTCTACTATCTTCAATAATCTTTTATGAAAGGTCGCAATAAAATTGAGAAATACATTGGGCTAGTTTGCCAAAACTGCTGGTACAGAAAACCGACTGGAACAATTCTTCTCGGGCCCGAAATGTTTTCCGGAGTTGTGAGAAACGCACGCCAGATTACTTTAGCGGCTAAACTGAACTCAAAGAAATTAATTTATATTAAACAACATTTTGTCAATTGATTTGATTTTTGTCCGCAGTATTAATACGCAGTGACATGAATAAAACATAACTTATTACGTTCCAACAAAGTACAACGAAATGCAATAAAAGCAATACTTTACTTTGCGGCAGGGATTAACATTTCTTGCCGATTGTTAATTCGATAATCCACGCCCCTTATTTTAGAACGTGAAGACTTTAGGAAGATTCCCCGGATTGTTAATTTCATCATTCATATTTGCATCCCCTTCCCTCCCTGGAGAGTTTGTTTTTTTTTTTTCGCACGTATCCAGGTAGCCGACTGCTAGGGCATGCATGCATGGTAAAAATTGTGATGAGTCAAAAGTCAACAACTGTAGAAAGAACATGTAGCAACGCTGCATAATTATTCAGTTTCACAGGACTTCGAAACTGAACGGGTTAATTTATTATTGTCGTCGAGTATTGCGCTGAGAGAAAATGGTAAAACGATATTGAGACGCGTTTGATGGAACGAGCGTGAAACAGATTTTTTTGTACTGCGCCCTTGTATGGCTTGGATTTTGTCGATGCGGTTTGAACAATGGCCGAAGACCCAGACCAGCTGAAAAACGTGTTAAAGGAGCGAGCGGTTGAGCTCTATAACTTATGCGACCAAGACGGGAAAGGTTATATTACAAAGAATGAATTACAGGGTGTCATCACAGATCTTGGATTGCCTCTAGACGCTGCGCAAGTTAACCAAACTTTCAATGAACTCGACGAAGATCAGAATGGCTACTTGACTTTAGAGGAGTTCACAGCGGGCTTTGGACTTTTCCTTGGTATTCGCTCAGACGATGAAGGGCACAGCGAACTGGAGGAAATCACGTCCATCAGCGACCCAGGTCGAGAGCTGTTTTTCTTGTGCGACCCCGAGGGAAAGGGATACATCACGAAAGCAGATTTGGAACGAGTCGCCCAAGATTTGAAATTGAATTTTGAGCAACTTGATTTCATTTTCGATAAGCTCGACATCGATAAAAATGGTCGATTAACTATGGATGAGTTTGTTGAGGGATTTGGGACGTTTCTGGCCGAAGGTGACGATTCGACCGAACTTGACTCGTCTAAACATGATTTGAGCGGTGAATTCGCGAAGGACAGTAGTCTCATGGGACACGATATTTTTGAAAGTTTGGAGACCGGTCTAGCTTCGCCAAATCACCCTTCGGAAGAGGCGTTGTTTCGAGAAATCGTGGAAAGCGTTGGAGAAGATATATTCACGGGGTAAAAAGAATACCAGTATCACCTTTGTGGTAGATTGTGCTTTTTAAGTCGCATCAATCCTTTAAATTTAATATGGTCTCATGTTTGTACTTATGCATATCAAATTTGGCGCCTTACAATAACATCTGAAGCCTATTATTGTTATGATTATAGGCACTTTAATTTTTGAAGCCTCGTTTTGCGAAGTTCTTGATACGGAAATTGTGATTTTGTCCTCTTGAGCGTCGATTGTTATGGAGCGTGTTGCTATCGCTTTCTTCCAAATTCCCTCGGGTGATCAAATGAAATGTTTGTTTACATCTGTATTTTCCCGCAAAAATTCAATGAAGTTTTGATTCCGCTTTCGAACCGGCGATCATATCAGATTACAGCACTTTATTGGGGATGAGACCAAAAACTGTGTATGCTTTGCTTTTATTATGTTTAAAGATATTTAACGCACTTGTGAAAATCACCGTCAACACAAAGCGGAAAAAATCTAGGTTATAATTATTCCAGTCCATATTGTAAACATTTATTATTAGGCTGCTTATCACACTGGGCAAAACTTCTGGAGTTTTGTCATTTGTTTGAAGAAGAAAATGTAAAACCTTCCTTCCATTAGATAAATTTTGACTTTTTAACACGACGTGTGAAATTCGGAACCATAGTTGCCAAAATTTCAAAATCAAAGTTTTGTCGAAATGTTTTCTCAATTTAATAATTGCTGCTGTTCTTATCCTGGATGTAAATGTGCTGACTACAATCAAACCGCTAGGTGCAGATAAACAACTCTTTAACACCTGACAGGGATAAATCATCCCCTCCTGATTTTAGTTCTTACTAGCTTTTTCAGTGGAGCAATTTACCGGCACATTAATCTTATCAAGAAGATCTTTATGGCCTACCGCGTTATTATGTAATTGCTTTCAGACCGTTTTACCATGAAATCGATCGCACTTAAGAATATTACCGGTAATTCTCCTTTTTAGATCACTTACTAAAGATCAGCTGCGAGATTTGTGGGAAGCCCTTCGGAAAAATGATGTGCGTGGTTTGCAGAAATTCGAGGAGTTTTTGGGAAAAGTTTCCGCCGAGATAAGACGGGCGAAAATGGATTCCGAGCAACTCGAGTCTGCTTTGAAAAGGTATGCAAAATAGTAGCTGTTTATCAGGGAGTTTTGTTTTGTTTTGTTAAAAAAAGCCTAAATATTTGGTAAGGAACTAATGATAGTAAACGCCAGCTGTTAGTATTGTTTGTCATTTGTTTATTCCTTTACTGAGAAAATTTATAGAAATATTTCAAGTTGTTTATATTATAAGAAACAATATTGTTTTGTCTACGGCAGACTGTCCATTTGTTTCGAAATAAAGAATGTTCATGTTTTTCATATCATAGGTTTTGGGAACATGAAAATTTTCAACAGTTGCAATTTTCCAATTTAGAACGTGGACAGGGAGAGAAGGGGGATTAACTCAAATTTTGAGATTATGACAAAACATTTAAATCAAACATAATTATTATTCTGTAAAACTTGTAAGGTGCGAAAATACAGTATGTATCATATATAAGATAATTATTCATCAGTTAAAATACTTCTCAAAGAAATTTCTCTAGACTATGAATTTCTTTATAATTTATTTGCTGGGCCGTAGCCAGAAAATTGTCACTGAGGCAATGGGTACACACACACACACAAAACACCTCTTTAATATTCATTTATTATTTTGCAATGTATGGCCTCTTGGGGAGACATCAAAACATGCTCACCTATCTGTACCTACACAGACTGTTTACTTTTTTCAGAAGACACAAGGAAGGAAAAAAATAGTGTAAATTCAAAATCTTTACTGAGGCAAGTGCCTCGGTTCAACTGTTACTAGCTGCAGCCCTGATTTGTTGCCTCAGGTGATTCACCAACTCTCCTGCATTACGTGCATCACTTATCTTCCACATATCCTATTACAGGAATTTTGCAAACAAATTCTATTTGATATTTCTGAGGGATGGCTTAAAATTGGTTAGGGAGGTGGGTAGAAAGTTTTTGAAGGATGGGTTAATGCGTTGAGGGGAGGGCTATATTTCAGATCTACAGAGGTTACCCTCTCCTATGTACAACATAGGCTGCTGTGATTGTATGGCTTTACACAATCAAATTACAGAATACAGTCAGTTAAAACTTGCCTTTCTGCTCAAGCCTAGAGAATGATTCCTGACACCGGCCACTAACTATTTTGCATTTGATGTCAGAACAACATTAGCCTGAAATGATATCCTGAGGGCAAAAAGGGGATTAAAGGATCCTGGGAGGGGACACAGATAATTATTTATTTTGGTAGCTTTATGACTTTACAGCAGAATTCGTGACTATAGTAAAGAAAATATAAAAAAAAAATTAGTTAATTTTGACAATAGAGAGGCTTAGGTTATCAATACTGTACTTCAATAGAACTTTGTGTCTAAGAGACACTGCTTTAAAAACCAAAGCCAAAGTTAATTGGCATATAACAGGATCCACACTGTGACTAGGCAAGACAATAATTAGTTGACAAGAATAACAACGTTGAATTGAGTAGCTGAGTTGAATACCGTTAAATAATCTGTTCCATTTAAAGTTTCACTGCATTTATTTTTGTTTTTTACAAAAACTATTGTCATAAGCCCCATCTCTATTAAGCCCCCTTTCTAATAATTCCTAAACTTCTTTAAGCCCCAGGGGGCTAAATAGAGCTTTTATGGTATAAGGAGTTTGGAGTTTAGCTTTATAAAAAGGAAGCACCCAAGTTCTGGCATGCGTTTCTTGAAACTCCCAAAAACTCTTCAGGCCTGAAAAATTATTTTACATGCACTGGTTCATTATTAGAAATTTGATTTTGATATTTTTAATAATATTTTTAAGGAAGCACACTAAAAAAAATGAGAAGTACATTGGGATATCCCTTTCCAAAAAGCTAGTACCAGTCGACAGAAAACCCGACTTAAAATAGGCTCCCTGGAGTTTTGAGAAATGCACACCTGGTGCCCTCTGATCATGAGCTAAATCCACCACTGTACCCAGTCCTTTGTTTGTGTACCTGTCATAAAAAAGGTTTGGCTTAATAAGCACTTAATTGAAATTATTCCCTTTTGTTTTATATAACAGTAAATCAAATTCTCATGATAAGGAAGTCCAAAGGTTATATGAAGAAATGGAGCAACAAATAAGGACTGAGAAAGAGAGAATTCATAATGAGGTAAGGCACACACAATTTAATGACAAAGGATTTGTTTTCAAACCGTAGATGGCCCTCTGCCTCTTGTGTCTGAATGGTTCATTGTTAGTAATTATCTACTGCTACACCTTTCTGGATATAGTGATGCTGAACATGGTGCAATTATTACATTTGAGTTTGTGAAGTGTCTTGTCTTTGAAGGGGTTTTGACCATTGGCTTTAGGACAATTTTTAATGCACTATTATACTTTTTCCTTTTTGAAAACATTTGATTTCAAGAGAAACCCTACAAGGCCAAAATATACACTGTTACTGAAGGCTGCTTAATCACCTGAGATTCAGGTGTCATCCTATGTCACTTCCCTTCCAATTTCTCACTCATCCACTCTCTCTTTATTAAACTTTAAATTTGTGTGGATGGAATCCTTCTTAAACGAAAGCTTGTCTGCATCGTTACTTTCCCATAATGTTGTCTTAAAAGTTAAATTTCTGATTCTCATAAATTTTGAGCCCAAGTTATCTTGGAAGTGAAAGAGTTTTATAAAAGGGACTTAACTGCTTGATGTATTTCTTTTCAGCAAATAAAGCGAGAAAAATCTTTGAAGGACGAGCTGATGAGAGAACTGGAAAACAAGGAGTTGGCGATGCAGTCACTTTTACAAAAGCAAAAATCGGTCAGTCTTTAATTATTATTATTATTGTTATTTGAAGCTTCACATCAAACATGTTTTTAAGCCCTTTATCACAAGAATTTGAATGTTTTTGCTGAAAGTGTACATAAAATTTAAGAGTGCACAAGATTTTGTTAAACGTTGGTCATGCATTTTCTAATAAAGTTATTTCCATTATCTTAAAAAAAAATTGCTATTATTATTATTTTTTTTTACAGAGCAGTTTTTTTGTCTTAAGTCCAATGTAAAGTAGGCTGCAAATAATTAGCAATAATCCAGAGAGTAGTAGTAATAATAATAATAATAATAATAATAATAATAATAATAATAATAATCACTTTATTTAAGTCTCAAATGTATTTAGCCGAGCACAGATGCTCTACTAATTGGGGAGACTAAATCAAATCAACTCTAAATAAATCAAATGAAATCAAATGTTGGTTTAGTGCAGATGGAGAGCGATTGGAGGTTTCCCAAATTGGAGACACCGGGATGAAAAATGATTTCCTTATAAAACAAAACTAGTGGATGCCCATCTTCAATAAAGCCCTTTTATTTATGTCAAAAGTGCGAAGAAAGTCAACACAAATCCAAGTCAATAGAGGTTATTTGCAAATACTATCCCATTCAGAGCACAGAGTAAAACCGGTTATATTCGCTTGACTGTTTGTTACATCACAGGCTTCCCAAGCTCATGCAGAGTACATTTTATTTAGTGAAAACGTAAAGCTTGTGGGATGTGGCTGGAGTGACAAAGGATATACCTCACAAATTAATGTGATTTGGTAAGCTGAAGCCACTCTAAAGGCACTAAGGCCACATGGTAGCGGACATTACCCCTTAAATCTACCAAAGCAAAGATAGAGCCCAAGCATTAGCAGCCATGGACAGCTGTTTCGGCCTTGTTGGGCCTCATCAGCATGGCATAGCTAATGCTCAGGCTCAAGTACCCACATATCCATAAAACAAGCAGTGAAAACGTAAAGCTTGTGGGATGTGGCTGGAGTGACAAAGGATATACCTCACAAATTAATGTGATTTGGTAAGCTGAAGCCACTCTAAAGGCACTAAGGCCACATGGTAGCGGGCATTACCCCTTAAATCTACCAAAGCAAAGATAGAGCCCAAGCATTAGCAGCCATGGACAGCTGTTTCGGCCTTGTTGGGCCTCATCAGCATGGCATAGCTAATGCTCAGGCTCAAGTACCCACATATCCATAAAACAAGCAGTGAAAACGTAAAGCTTGTGGGATGTGGCTGGAGTGACAAAGGATATACCTCACAAATTAATGTGATTTGGTAAGCTGAAGCCACTCTAAAGGCACTAAGGCCACATGGTAGCAGGCATTACCCCTTAAATCTACCAAAGCAAAGATAGAGCCCAAGCATTAGCAGCCATGGACAGCTGTTTCGGCCTTGTTGGGCCTCATCAGCATGGCATAGCTAATGCTCAGGCTCAAGTACCCACATATCCATAAAACAAGCAGTGAAAACGTAAAGCTTGTGGGATGTGGCTGGAGTGACAAAGGATATACCTCACAAATTAATGTGATTTGGTAAGCTGAAGCCACTCTAAATTTGTGAGGTATATCCTTTGTCACTCCAGCCACATCCCACAAGCTTTACGTTTTCACTGCTTGTTTTATGGATATGTGGGTACTTGAGCCTGAGCATTAGCTATGCCATGCTGATGAGGCCCAACAAGGCCGAAACAGCTGTCCATGGCTGCTAATGCTTGGGCTCTATCTTTGCTTTGGTAGATTTAAGGGGTAATGCCCGCTACCATGTGGCCTTAGTGCCTTTAGAGTGGCTTCAGCTTACCAAATCACATTAATTTGTGAGGTATATCCTTTGTCACTCCAGCCACATCCCACAAGCTTTACGTTTTCACTGCTTGTTTTATGGATATGTGGGTACTTGAGCCTGAGCATTAGCTATGCCATGCTGATGAGGCCCAACAAGGCCGAAACAGCTGTCCATGGCTGCTAATGCTTGGGCTCTATCTTTGCTTTGGTAGATTTAAGGGGTAATGCCCGCTACCATGTGGCCTTAGTGCCTTTAGAGTGGCTTCAGCTTACCAAATCACATTAATTTGTGAGGTATATCCTTTGTCACTCCAGCCACATCCCACAAGCTTTACGTTTTCACTGCTTGTTTTATGGATATGTGGGTACTTGAGCCTGAGCATTAGCTATGCCATGCTGATGAGGCCCAACAAGGCCGAAACAGCTGTCCATGGCTGCTAATGCTTGGGCTCTATCTTTGCTTTGGTAGATTTAAGGGGTAATGCCCGCTACCATGTGGCCTTAGTGCCTTTAGAGTGGCTTCAGCTTACCAAATCACATTAATTTGTGAGGTATATCCTTTATACATTTTATTTATCCGAGACCACGGAGAGTCAAGGCAAGAGGTGGAAAATGGAAAACACAGCGTACTTTCACAAGCTACGACACTGTTAACACTCTCTAACCTGCGATCATTCGTTTCTTTTATACAAAAAGAACCCCTGATCGCAAGTTAAACACTCTTTTAATGCAAGGTTTGAAATAAAGCTTTCCCACCTCAAATGTGTCGCGTACTTGTCTCTTGTGCCGATCTTGAAGCCATTCTGACGCCGTTTAGTGACGCCGTTTTCAAATTAGATAGTTATTTACACAATTCTTTTTACGATCGGTGACTTTCCTATACAATTCTCTATATAAACAAGCTGTCCCATACAGGACAGATGCAGAGTCGAATTTTGAGCTTGGGAGACCTGTGGTCACGCACGTCGTGAAACATCAACTCATTCAAATAAATAAATAAATAAATAAATAGCGTGAAACTAACGCGAAAACGGGAAACCTTGCAGTAAAAGAGTGTTTAACTTGTGATCAGGGGTTCTTTTTGCATAAAAGAAACGAATGATCGCAGGTTAGAGAGTGTTTACAGTGTCGTAGCTTGTGAAAGTACGCTGTGTTTTCCATTTTCCACCTCTTGCCTTGACTCTCCGTGGTCTCGGATAAATAAAATGTACTCTCAATGCTTGAGACATTGTACGTTTTAGATATACTAGATATGTGGCCCTTTTCGTTGTAAAAACGAGTAAATAGAAAGCTTGAGGACAAATGCAGAAAAAAAACCCAAAGAAATTGTAGTTGCCTAAGATGACGGTTTACATTCTGCTTCAAACCAACGAAACATGAGTAAACGGACTCCGTAACCTGCGATCAGGCGAATTTTTTTATAGGTTTTTTCCTTCCCCTCGCCGCGAAAAAAGATTCGTCTGATCACAGGTTACGGACCGTAAAAAGAAGCCCGGCCATGTAAAATGGAAGGAGTAATGCTTTGAATGGGGCTGCAAATGAAACTGATTCCGCGTAAATGTTGTCACATTCAAGTCTTGGAAGGTTAATTCTAGTACAGCTTTTGAGTTGCAGCAAAGACAGTTCTACCACAGCTGAGTATAAACAGTTTTAATTGTAACTTTTTAAAATCTTTTGTAGGACTTTTTCGTTTTGTAAGTTAGATCGTAGTATTGTTAGAAGTCTATTTCAAGTGGACAGTTTTGGTTTTTGTTTTAGCTCGAGGATGAAATTCAAAAGAGAAACAGCATGGAGCAAGACATCAAGAGTCAAAACGAAAAACTGTTTCAGGTTAGTTATCGGGGCTGTGAACGGCTGCAATATCAAGATATCAAATGTTAACGGACATGCTTTGGCTCGCTTACAGCTCGCAGCTCAAGGAATGAGAACACACTTCTTCAGTTCGTTTCCGACTTTGGTGAGATCTATGGTCAGAATTGGAAATCAAGAAGAACTATGACTTCGATCTTCCAATAAGAGTAATTTTTTTAGATACTTCTTCCAAGCCACAATTTGCTCTTCGTGATCCCACGAAGATAGCAACAAAATATAATAAGGGCATTTTTTTTGTAAACTGTTTGGCATTAGATTGGCCAGTTTATCGGTCGGTTAAGTCGGGAAAGTCAATGTTCAAAGTTTTGTTTGGGTTGTGGTTGGGGGGGGGGAGGGGAGGGTGGTGGAGGAAGGACACAATTCCATTTTAGATGTATAAAGGACACTTGGAATTTGGTTGTAGCAGCAGCTTTGAAGAAAGAGTCTTTTAGCCTTTAAAGAGCAAAACGTTCCGGAAAAAACACGATGTGAGTAGTTTTCTCTAATATTAATAACTATTTCCAGTATCTTGCTCGGAAGAAAATACGAACGAACTTCTTCGCTCTAAAGTGTTACTTATTTTGTTGCTACTTAAGGTGGGGGGGGGGGGGGGGTACACATGGATTTGAGTGAAATTTTAAGGAGTTTAAAGAAGGGATTAAAATGTATAATAAAAACCAAAAGGGCACTCCAGGTTGGTGGGGGAACTGTTTTGGTGTCCATGTACTATTTTTCAACTTCAAATTCCATTTTTTGAAACCTTCATTAAATCTGCAATATTTCTTATTTCCCCAAAATTTAACTAAACCTTTTACAAAAATTATCTCCTCCCAAATATACTCCCCAAATCACCTAACTAATCACAAAATATCCCACAACACAGCTTCGTGAAATGAAAATAGGGATTTTTAATTGCTTGAAACGCGAACGAGTTATGACCATTAAATCCATGTAACGGTGTTCACGTGTATTCCCGCCTTAATCGTGAATAGTTCTTTGCAAGTGACGGAATTCCTTTTTATGGTCCACCCAGAAAACGATGTATTTGGAAGAGATGTTGAGTTCTTCCGTCAGCTCCTTAGAGGACACGAAAAGTTATGTGAACCAACTTCAAGCTCAAACGGCCATGGAAAAGAAAGAGAGAGCGCGGTAAGTGCAGACCCCCCTAATCTAATGCCTTCATTTCAATCTCGCTGTTCAACGCATAGCTAAAATGAATCCGTGGCTTTCGAGTAAGTGTCGCTGTGGTTTGTGCTTTTCTTCACCCTGTGATTGGTTAGAACTGGCGCCACTTTTTCAGCCAATGAGAAAAACCAATCGTTTTCCCGCGCTTGACGTGGATTGCATTCCTTTGCTTGCTTGAAACGCGTGGTCTATCTCTCATCTGATGATTAAATGCTCGGAGATATTAGCTGCAGAAGCTACTCTAAAATGCGAGGGTAAATAAAGTAATGTATGAATTCCGATTGGTTCGTTGCGCTGTTTTCGTCTGCTCGGTAAATGACCGGAGTAATAACTTAGGCTGCGGTTTTGCGACATTTAACAAAAACTACCCCAGAAAAATTGAAAAACTGTTACTTGCATTCACGACAGAATATGATGAATATGATATGTGTTTGTGGCCAATTTAAGTTTGTTATAGTGGTTTTATTTGGTAGTTTTTTTTTAGTTTCTAGCTTTCTGTCCGGTCTCTGCACTGTACCAAACACCGCGAGAATTTTGCCTTTAAAAATTTTGTCCTCTAGTTGACCGAAGTTTAGCATTCTCTTAATGACCCTTAATGTCGTTGCTCTTTGCTGTTCAATAACAAGCACAAAAAAAGTTGAGTTCAGTGATCGGATTGTGAACGCGCTTGTATTGCTAAGCGGGTGGCAGGGACGCACTCCTGCCGGTAATCTGTCCCAGGGGTCCGGAGGTTTGGGTTCGTGAGAAAGACCTTTACCATATTTCCTCGAATAACTACCCGGGAAGTTAATTAAAATTTCGGCCAAAAAAGGGCTCGCTTGTTCGAAGAAGGGCGCTTAATCGAGGGGGGGCGCTACCGCGCTTATTACGTTTTTCTTAAAACGAACTGTAACTCTATTTTGGCAAATGCACATGAAAGAACTCTGCAAGCACAAGAAGATAGAAATAACTAGAAGGCAGTATCATAGAGACTCTTGTTCTTCGGCCATCGAAGTTTTATAAGAAAAACAACACATAAAGCGGTTATAAACATGGTGAAGCAATGCATTTTATGAAATCTGACTTGACGTTTCGTATGTCCCAACATACATTTTCAAATGTAACCGTTATGAGATGAAACACTATCTATATTACCCAGATCGCTCGCAATTTCTTTTTAAATATAGCTAGTGTTTCATCTCATAACGGTTACTTTTGAAAATGTATGTTGGGACATACGAAACGTCAAGTCAGATTTCATAAAATGCATTGCTTCACCATGTTTATAACCGCTTTATGTGTTGTGGCAATGGAAACAGGTTTTCCTTGTATCCTTAAGAAAGTGAGGGGGAGGGAGGGGCGCTTATTTGAGAGGGGGGGGGGGCGCTTATCGGCCGAGGGGGTGCCGAAGGGGTGGGCGCTTATTCGGGGGAGGGCGCTTATTTGAGCGTGGGCGCTTATCCGAGGAAATACGGTACATTATCCTCTTGGATAATCATCTCTTCCGTTATTTCAAGGCGCCTGTGGTATGTTTCGTCCGCTGTTCTTTAAACAAAACCCCTCGATCAGTCTGAACATACATACACACACAGCCTCCCACACAGTCGTTTTTAGGGGACTCGTCAAGTACTTCACCTCCTCCCCTTCAATTTTGGAAATACGTGACTTCCTATTTTCTCGTGCTTTTCCCTTGACAAAATTTTCAAGTACCCCTTCACTCTTACGGACAAGTTGGCGCTTAATAATTGACGTTTCTCCCACACGAAAACACAGACTTTCAAAAAACTGGTTTTCAGTATGGTATCTTCTAATGACACAGCTGCGCGTAAAGCGTGTAACTAACTAACTAATGCAGACTTTAAAAAGAACAAGAAGCATTCTGGTGAATGGTAAAAACGCAATATTTTGAAAACACCGTTTTCGAGCTCATATCGTTTCCGTGTTCATCGTGTCGTTTTAATATCGTATTTTTCCAATCTTGTGTTCATTCGTTTCCGTAAATACTTAAATTAAATGCTTTGGTTATAGCGGAAATGCACTTAGTGATAATAGTCTCGCAGATCGTTTTCATATGGTACTATTCCATTCTCGTATTCATATCGTTTTCCAGTTTGTGGATTTGCAAAGCGATCTGAAAATGATCGTCCGGACGAAGAACTTTACTTTTTCATCAGCAGCAACAAAAAATGTTGAAAACGCATGGTTATGGAGAGGGACCTATTTTCATCCAACCCGGAAACAAAACACAGCGAATCCGGTTTTCGCGGTGGTTATGTTTCATCCCCACATCTTGAGATGTCACTTGGCCTTGAGAAAATACCGGAGTTTATCTCTTCTTTCCATGCGAAATATCGTCAATTTCTGAAAAAGACTGACATAACAGAAGTGTTTGCCATTTTTCAGTCTTGTTTGTTTACCCGTCTGTATCAACATGGCGCGATTTTGCATATTAAAAATGCAAATTATGAGCAGTGAATGTTTCTACATTGTAGACTTAAAAGCATGAAAAAAATCAGTATTTGGAATCATTTGAGAAGCAAACTGAGGAAAAGGTTTGTTTTATATGCCCCGTATTTATTCGGAGTGTTTTATATTCCATGACATATACGATGCCTCATCACCCTTTATGGCTTGGAATGTACACAAAACCTGAACTAAATTTAGAAATTTCTTCTTCAACGCTTTCCGTCTTTGAAATTATGTACTTTTCAAGAATATGAGGTGCCGGATGACTCAACATTGGAGCTTTATTGCGTTGCGTTAACTCTGCGTAAAGCTCGATTCTATGTCTAGACCTGTTCGTCATGATTACAATAAATGTTCTTTCTAGACTGAAGTCTGAATTTTTAAGGAGAAAGTAATTTGGTTGATTCTTCAGCGAAACATCCTCGTGAAAAAAATACTGGGACAAACAATTGCTTTAAAAAATGAATGAAAAAGATTTGCCAACAATATTTGATCTCTGCAATTAGACACTATTAAATTTGCTTCGCAACTCACAGTTCATGGAATTTTATTACCAATAAATGAAGGCGACGTGTTCCTTCATAACAAGAAAAACTACCAAGGACTTAATAGCTGCTTTGTCTTGTTTACTTTTGAGTGGAACCGAAATCAGCGACTAAAGCTTTACATACAATTTCCTTTATTGTTTTGAACAAAATGTCTTTCGTCCCTTACGTCATTCAATAGCTTTGTTCAGGGGCTTGAAGTCCCAGATGATGTGGTTAACTACACAAAGAAAACTGCCAGCTATCAGTTTTCATGTTCAAAACATAAGACCACTGGTCATTATTTGCGACGGTAAAATTCATAGAATGCCATCAGTTTATTTGCAGCCTATAATTTGATAGCCTTTTGTGGCCCCCTCTCCAGAAATTTCGGCAAATTCCGTTCAGGCAGTAAATGTCTAAAGAATATTTATTCAAATATGTGTACACTGGTGGAATAATGAACGCAACTGCCAATGAAACTGGCGGATGGTGTTTGCACAGTGGATGCTCTTCGTGCCTACTTGACTCGCTAACGCAAAGCAGGTTGATTAGCCATTGGCGTGGAATATTGCATGTGTTCTAAATCCCTTACTACTAGAAACGTCTATGCTCGACACCCGCCGTACACAAACAGAATACCATGGACTTCACAGTTTGCTTAACAACCTCGTGAACTCTGTATTGGTTTTGAGATTTAGAAAAGCCAAATGTCGCAATTGCCAACGTATGTTTCTCGACTGGATCCCCAATTTCGGCGGTTTGTCAACGTTGTCAATGTCTACCCTTCGTCGGATACATCCGCGTCGAACGAAGATTTGTCAAAAGACCGAGCGTCATCTGTGGCCTTCAGTTCGTGCTCCGACTTGAGCCAAGAATTTATTACCGTTGACGCTTACACAGAAGACAATTGGCCTCCAACTCAAGGTTCACAGAGACGAGTTTCTGAGTTCTTTTTGGAGTACGCAACTATTCTAAGCAGTGAAAGTGAGACGTCGTACGGAAATGACAGCGACATTGCGACATGCAGTTCGGCATCTCTGAGTTCGAGGGAAGATCCACGGAATCTCAGTAACTCGGAGCAACGTTACAGTCACAATAGAATCCGGTATGATTGTTTTGAAGATGATTCTGTCTTTTGGAGTGAGGGGTACGGAAAAGGTTCCCACAAAGAGAAAAGAATTAATCAGTGTTTGCAAGAGCGACCTGCTGTGCCGTACAAACAACAAACAGTAGAGCGCTTTCCGGAGGAGCCATTTTCGAGTAAGGCTGATTCAGAAAGTAGTTACAGACTTGACAGTGAACCAGAGGGACGTTTGGAATATATGGAAGAAACTGTGGAGTTCTTCGATGGCAAGGATTTTCAAGGGAGTGAAACTATTTATAGCCCTGTCTCCAGGCATCTTGATCAAGAGGTCATTTCTAGATACCCACAGGACACGTCACGCCAGATTGCAGACAGTTTTGACGATTTGTCGTCGATAGGTTCGGAATTCGGCTACGCTCAAGATGTCATCGAAGATGGCTATTCATCTACAAGCAGCGCCGACAGCAGCTTTGTGTGTTTCGCGCTTACTGGCAAACAAGATGACCAGAGACCGAAACGAAAAATCGCTGCAAAAGATGGCCGCGTAGAGTGCCGTAAGAAGCACAGGCACACCGGCGGAGGGAAAGGTAACGATCGAGGGCTTAAGGCGTATGTGGTGACTGGGATTACTGGGGGACCTGCCGTAAGAGTATTCCGCGATGAAAACAAATCAACCAAGTCAAAATCAAGGCCACCAGACTACCCGCGCAAAGATGCCCAGCACAACTCAGGAAGGACCGATGGTAGTTTTACCGACCACGGTGGCTTGAAACAGTCACAGTTTCGGCATAAAAGTACTGAAAGAAGTGGCAACGATTCTGTATTTGCCTTGATTGCCGCCCCGGGAAATTCGTTGGTAAAGGATGGGCAAAGCAGTAAACATGACGGAAAGTGGAGAACAGAGAAGGGGGCTCGCTATGGTCCCGCAGGTGTCGACGTGAATGAAAGAGTTTCAGCAGGCACTTCTGGGCATTTCACGCCGAACAAACCTTATAGCAACCCTGGAGCTCCCAAAATTACCCAATCAAAGATGAGAGTCCAGAAGAAGCGTGCTAGTAAATATGATGAAATATCGTCAAAACGTGGTGATGCACACGGTCGTGAATCCATTTATGAACCAGTCATCAGTCCTAACACGTCCACTAAGTACGACAAAGTTGACGTGATGCCGAATGCTCCTACAAACACACCCCCTGATTACCAACAATCCAGTCAAGATAAATCGAACAATTTCCGAAATAATTCGTTCACACGGTCAAGAGAAAGAGTTCAGCCCAGCCATTCCTCCGAACAGATGTCAATGGGTAACAATCCTTCTAACAAGTTAGACGAAAGAAAGAATATCTCTCAATCTGCAAGGCAAAGGCAGTTGCTAGAGGATCCAACTACGGCAAGAATTATGCGTGAGGATTTTCAAGGAACAGCGCTTCCTGTAAGGATTCAATCAACTAAGAGAGCAGTTCGTTCAAGTCTGATTCGTGGATCGGCTCCCAAGGGCCAAAAACAGGAAGGAAACTTGGATTCGACAGCGCCCACTGCTATCGGATTAGAACTGAGGCTTACAAATACTGGAAAAGCATCGAAGGAAATGGATGGAAACTGGCCACCGAGAAAGAAAAATTGGATCAGCGGACAAGCTGAAGACCTCTCTGGACTACATGTAGATGAAACGATGGATGACCAGTCTTCCCCCTTAGAACCCGTGACAAGAGACGCGTTTGACTCTTACAAGGATCACAAAGATACCAAAACTGCTAGAAATCTCCTACCAAGAGCGCAGCACCCAAATGCTAAAACTTGGACAGACAGAGATTCTTCACACGAAGAGTGCGTGATCTCAGACTCAAAGGGCGAGTTATTTACTCCCGTCAAAAAAGCTATCCATAGGACAGTCAAGGGCTGCCTCCCGGACACTGGTGTAAGCGATGATGAATGGGAAATGGGCTCGATGGAAGAAGATCAAGTGTGTCCAGAGATTAAGGGAGACGGATCTCATGGAACTGAATCAGAAATTTATGTGGACGTGGGTGAAGATCAGAGAGCTGCGGCGCAGAATGTGGACATGACTGAAGGCCGTCAAACTGGTCCAGGGGACATTCGTTTTACAGAGATCAAGGGATACAAGAGAATAATAAGTTCCAAGAAAAGAATTGATGTTTCTTTCGGTGGAACGCAACGAGTAACTTCTACAGAGGATGTGAATGTCGTTGTGAGAACTCACATTGACAAGGGTAGCCAAGAGGTGAAATTGGAAAGTGACAACCAATCCACACCAGCCTTATATGACGCCCAGCAACCACCAGTGGACGACTTGCACGCAGTGAAGATTGACGTAACTGATAGCAAGGAACGTAAGATAGACAAAAGGAGGCTAGTGGACGTCGTTTCTCAGCGACCTCGTTCACAACAAAGAACTAACAAAGCTGTGATTGAAGGAAAACCAGAAGGATATCGTTCCACGGAAGGGAAAGAATCTGAAAGGCTTTTTACAGAGAAAACAGAACAAGAAGTAGAGCAAGTCTTGGAAAAGGATAGCAGATCTCCAAGTATTGACAAAAGTATCCACTCTAATGACGAGAGAATCGACGTCAACAATAATAATTGTGATCTTGATAATGATAGCAATGGCTTCTTCCTAGTTCCTGTTTTCAAGAGAAAGGCAGAGGAAGCTTTTTGTGAGGAAGAAATCTCCAAAAAGAGGGCTGAAATCATACAACAACCTAGTTCGAGTTACCAAGAAGACGAAGTGGAAGAGTCCATGCTAAATACAGAAAGTGGAGTTGATGCGTACTCTCCAGTAACGGATGAAAATTGTGATGCATCTCCTAATGTGATAGACGGTGGTAATGGAAGCCACATGTGTGAAACGGACAACAGAAACTATCAAGAAGGTGTAACTCTGGATTCCAGCTTACCTCTCTCAATGCAAAGAAATCATGATGTCATTCCTCAAGAGGTTTCGAATAATATTCCCTACACCGGTTTGCAAATGACTAAAGAAGGAAATCGAAGTGGTCCTGACAATACCGCTATGGTCATAGTTGAATCTAATGTTTCAGCTGGTGACATCAAATTGTCTACTTTTCACGATGAAAGCGCTTTTCGCGAAAAAGCAAGTGAGCATTTTTCCCAACAGCCAAACGTACTAACGACGTTTTCCGGCAGAGAAACCTCAACAGTACGAGTGACGTTGGTTAAGCCACAAAAGAGGTATGGAAGGGGGAAAGGAGATACTTGTGAAAAAGCGACAAGAACAGACCTCCCTCTGCAGAAAGATCCTCAGCTCTTGGTTTTGAAGGAAGATAGTCCTTTACACCACCATGGCTCGGATAACGCTGGTCAAGCAGTAGCACCAAAGGCAACCGAGGAGAATGGCGTAACCGAAGATGTCTGTTTTGTAGCCTTCGATGTCGACGAAAGTGCGTCTGAAGTCGGAGCTTGGGCTACACCTAAGTTGATAATTTCAAAAAACCATGATGAGATTGAGAACGTTTTAGATTGTAAAGCAGCGTTATCGAACAACAGCACTGAACCCGAGATCGCTGAAATTGAAGTTCACAGTGAAGTCGCCGAACTTTTCAAAGACGGTGAAGTGGATGCAAATAGTGAAAATCCCATATGTGAAACGGAGGTAGATGAAGTCGTCTGCAGTTACGAAGAACAGGATTCCCTTTCTCCGTCAATAAAAAGCCTTAAACCCGATAAAATGGCTTCAACTGGTGAACAACGAGGGGACATTCAGGTTACTAAGGCGACGACTGGGACTGTGGACTCTTTACTTGCCACTGAGACTGCCACTAGTGAATCGAAAGTAGGCGAGTGGGAACCAATAGGCGCAAAAGGTAGTCACTCGTCCTCACACTCACGCAATGAGAAAGTCTCATCATCACAGTTTAAAGCTGACCGAAAAGATGACATTGGAGATAGCCATGGAAGGAAGTCGTGCGTTAAGTCTATTCACTGTGACTGTCTCCAAGAATATTTGCTCCAAAATGGAAATACAGAAGACGAGAGAGAAGAGCCAGTGGCCTCAGTGAAACTGGAGAAACTTGAGGCCAATTCCAACGTGGAATTCCACACAGGCACACAGAAATGTGACACCTTTGCAGGTGACAGATCGTATGTCAAGGCGTATGCTGATAAAACATGTCAGGTGGCGTTAGTGGACAAAAGTGCAAAACCAGAGTTTAAAACCAAATACAGCCAGACTTCCTTTTCACACAAGAGTGTCAATGCTGAATGTCAAACAAACGAAGCTATCGGGGTCAATTATCAAGGAGAGGCGGTCCAGCACCAAAGCGTTGAATGCCAGACAGAGATACAATCCAATGCTTTCGCCAGTGTCGGTATCCAGGTCAAAGTCCCTGACCAAGACTCTGAAGACAAGAGCGACATTGCTTCGGCCGAATATGGTGACGTGGAGGAGGAGGTTCAGTCCCGGTGGAGCACAAAATGCCAGTACATTGACAAAGACTGCCAAACGTCACCAGAGGCTGAACTACTTGACATCAAGGGATCTTCACGCTTTCCAAGTAATGATAACATAGTCATGCTGGAGGTTACTGAATCTTCCCATCGTCCCTCTCTCGACAGCAAGGAATGCCAGACATCAAGAAACAGCCTGTATGAATTTGTTGATACCGGGACGTCCACTGCGGAAGATAGTTCGAATCGCTTGGTTTTCCTTGAGAGCAAAGAGTGTCAAACATCGTTTGACGCTTCTTTTGTGACGTCGTCAGCGCAATGCGAGATATTAACCCTTCGTGATGGCAAAGATCGGTTGGCTGTAACAGCAGCATTGGCATCTTCGCCTACTCCACACGCTGATAAAGATTGTCAAACGTTGCCGGACAGTGACCTACTTCATACAGCATCAAAAGAGTGTCAGACCTTATCGTGGCCTCATACGTTTGAAGAAAATGGAGAGGCGGACGAGGAGGTTGAAACATCTTACGAGAGCAAAGAGTGCCAAACGCTGCTGGACAACGATTTTCTTCTTGTAGCGTTAAAGGGATTTCAAACATCTTCGTCTCATTATACTCCTGAAGAGACTGAAATCTCCTACGAAAGTAAGGAGTGTCAAACATCACTGGAATCTGACCATATTCCCGCGATTGTGCAGCAGAGAGAAGAGGAAGATGAAAAATGCTATGAGAGCAAAGAAACTCAAACATATCTGGACCCTGATCTACTTTTTGCAGCGTCGAAAGAATGTCAGACCTATTCATGGTCTCATACCCCTGAAGAAGCTGAAAAGGCTGGATTGGACACTGAAATATCCTACGACAGTAAAGAGTGCCAGACGTTACTGGAATCTGACCTTCTTCTTGCAACCTCAAAATACTGTCAGACGTCTCCTTGGTATACTTCTCGAGAGGTAGGATCACAGACAGAAGAGAGTGTAAAAGCTCACCGCAGTAAAGGATGCCAAACATTTCTGGATTCCGATCTTCTTGTCGCGACATCGAAGCAATGTCAGACTTCGTGGTTCAGTACTTCTGGAGAGACTACGAGGTTGGCAGTGGAGACCGAGACATTTCATCACAGTAAGGAGTGTCAAACAGAAGTTGGGGTGCTATCAGCGTCCTCCAGGGCATGTCAGACAGTGCCAGAGTTTGACGCAGGTGGCCCTTTTAAAGCATCAAGTGAGTTTCAAGCTCATCAGTATAAGTATGTTTCTCACGACAGCAAAGAATGTCAAACGGATCCTGGATTAATTAATGGACATGGTCATTTGTGGACAATGACCTTGAAAACGGACTCCCCTCCCAAGTCCGCAGGTAGTTTTGAGGCAAACAAAGGAACGCGCGAGACGAAAGAGAGTCAAACACCCACTTCTGTCACATCTTCAAAGCTCTGTCAGACATCAAGTTTGCAATCCGCCACTGATTATCACAGCAGAGAAAGTCAGACTTTACCTGACGGTGATGCGTTTCTTTCGTCATCAAAGGAGTGTCAGACAGTGCCATATTCTCTGGAAGATCTGAAGTTACTTATTGGCCAGGTAGAGGACTCCAAAGATGTGGAACTTTTCAACGATGCCGAGGCCGATAAGTCTTCCATTACTTTCTGGTCAACACCAATGGGACCTCTCCAAGGCGCTAGTCGTCCTGCTACGTACGGAAAAAGTCCAGATACAGCTGAAGAATCCATCTTTGAATTTTCTTCGAGAGATGAACCAAATGATACAGACCTCTGTCAGACTGGTGAATTAGGGACTAAACTTGCAGACGCTATTGTTCCCATAAATTTCGCTGAAATAGGCTGTCAGGCCGTGTTATGCCATTGTGGAAATTTTGTTGATGAACACACAAACGATAGCAGTTGTTCAAGCAATCCTCAGAGCCGGTATTTGTGTTATTTTTTCTGACTTGTTTTGGTCACTTATTTGTATGCATTTCTGTCACAATCCTTTCTTTTCCTTTTATTGTGGATGTGTACCTATGTTTTCCACCGAGAAAAGTCATGAACGCAAACCAGTTTTGTCGCATGTTTGCTTCTATCAACTGAATTAAATGAGTAAATGGGCTAGCGCAAAATATTCGAGACCTGGCGTTTCGAGCGCTAAATCCCGTGAGAGGATTTGCTTACTTTAATTCACTTTCACCTTTTGCCTCAAACAAACAAGCCTTAGCTATTGCGGAACACCTTTTTTTTTTCCTTAATATGCTTCTGCCTTTCATCACCTAGGCCAGGCACCCAACGTAACGGGGGCCAACCAAAGACGCTGTCAGTAACATAAAATAACATTTTCATTATAGGGCGGCTATGCGAGTATCTGAGGGCATGCAAAAGGAACAAGCAAGTCTCATCAAGCAGCTGGACATTCTCAGGTAAAAGAAAAGTAATGAGTGAAGGGAACCCTTACCACCCCCCCCCCCCCCCGCCCCTCCTCCTCCGAGGATACCCCGGACCCAAGTGAGCGGCGGTAATTGAGACTACCCTCACTCGGACCCTCGTTTAACAGCTCTTATGTGAACCCTGTGAAGATTAACTGTTGTGTGTTAACTCGTATAAACCGGAAAGTCCCCGCCACCGCCCCCTCCCCCCCACCACAAAAAAAATATGTATTTATGGTTATCATGGAAACAACTATTGATTTCTCGTTTTAAGGGATATGAATCAGAAACTCAGAGATGACAAGGATGCAATTGAGGCGGCACACGAAGCGGTAAGTGCATCACTCTTTTAAGCTGTTACAGATTACGTTTCAAAATCCATTCAGCGTTTATTACATTTCTAATATTGTTGGCAATTTGACTTACGAAATATGTGTCATATTCTGTGGTTGGTCGGTAAGATAGGATCCCATGAGTACTGTAAATTTAAGCATCCTATCACTGCATTACCTTATTATGCCATAAATTCCGAATAAAAGCCTACAACTCGCTTTTCCCCACATCCTAGAAGCTAAAATTCTTTGGATGATAAGCCCTTCCGAATAATAAGCTCGTGGACTGTTAGGATTTGTTGTTTGGAACTGTCAGTCAGAAGAACTGAATTTCCGCGCTTATTTTATGGATCACAGTTTGCTCGAAGATTGGTGCTTGATTGTCGCCCTGGTTTAGAATCACTTCTGCTTAGTTAGCCTCTCTAGTGGTCGTAGACGTATCCTGCCTTGTCCCTTTGTGTTACTGCTTAGTTGAGAGCGGTACACGTTGTTATGCGGGACTGGCGCAAAGACTGATTACATCATACCCCACCCTCATTTTCTTGCTTTATGCTAGCCTGCTCTCGCGCGCCCAAAATACCGCCAGCTACGCAGGCTGTATGGCTAGCTTTATGCCGACTTGGGACCAGGTAGGATATCCACATGTATCGCATGACGTTCTGAATCTTACGCATCCACCTCTGTCGTTGCTTTACTCTGACCACCGCTCAACTTCGTTCCCTTATCTTATAATAATGATTGTTATAGAAGCATAACAATGTAAGTTTTAATCTTAATCTAATAACAACGTTCATAATACCCTTCAACTAACTGACTTGTTTTTGCCAATGCTTACTGCGCATGTTTTGGAACTCCGTTGGATTCTTCACAGATGCTAATGGCTGTATGTATTTGTTTATTTTTCGTGTTTTTTGTTTGTTTGTTTGTTTTGTTTATTTTTTTTTAACTCTTTTGCTTTAAGCTTGTTTAAACCTTGGTGGTTATCGCGGCGAAATAAGACAAAAAAAAATGAACATCAGTAACTGATAACTCTTAGTTTGAAATTGACTTAAATATAGTTGTTTTTATTTTTTGAAACGTTTTACCGGTGTACAGACACGCAAAAGTCTTTATTAAAAATGCTTGCATTGCGTTAAACAGTTGTATATGTAAACTTTTCGTTTTCGTGTAATGGAGATTTAAACTCACCGTCACCTCGCATTTTAAAATTTTGTCCCGTAATATTCTCTTTCTTTGAAAACTTTTAGTTTTATTTTCACGTAGCTTCTCTTCCTCTGGTCCATGTTATTCAAAGAGTGAGGAACTTTATTCAGGAACTAAATCAGTCTATCTCAGTGATAAAATTTGTAGGTTGGAGTAAAGTTTATCCGCCGTTTGGATTTATTCCTGGAATGAAGTTCTGCGCTCTTTGAGCAACGGGATCTAAGAAAAACCTTATGACTGCATAACCTTGCTTAACTAATAAAATAGCATGAGGCAAAAACTGCAAATATAATGCAAAATATAATATACTGCAAATATAATATACTGAAATTCTCAAATTGCATAACCCTAATGCATAATTTTTCACCTTTCTTTATTAATTTCCACAAAATAAATGCTTTTCTATGAGCGGACGTAACGATGAACGTTAATATTTTTTGCAGTCTTTATCAAAATGCCCTCTACTGAGGGACGTTTCTTGGATTTTCGATGATAACCATTAGACCTAAACTCACCTTAACATTATAAGATTTAACTAAGTTAACCCCCTATGGACCAAATAATATAATCGTTTGTTCTACATTGTAAAGGCCACCTTAATATAACCAGTTGAATGAGTCGTTTTTAAATCCATTGGTCGCTTGAGGGTCTTTAAAGAACAGTGTCGTTCAATTTTATTGGGGAAGAAATGGCAAACATCTACGAAAAAGGCAATATACTTTGTGTTTGCAGTTTCAATTTATGACTGAAATTATTCTCCGTGGTAATCTTGCGTTTCCAAACAAACTAATGACAATGGCAATGCTAAACGCTTCTAATAAAAGTAAATGTTAAATTTCTTCCAACATGCGAATAAATAGCAACTTCAATTTAAAATAAATCATCTAATAAATGCTGCTTGTTAAACAGAAAAAAGAACGAGGACACAGTCTCAGCGATGAGATTGAAGAAGCCGAGGTAAGAAGCTAAAACATTTTCAGATAGTTTAAACTCTTCTTGGAAATATCCTAAACCAATTTATCATCTGAAACGTTCTTATGCAGCAGTCACCACACCAGAAAGTTCATCACATTGGAATTTTAATTTGTTTAAACCTGAAAACTTTATAATGCCGTTTAAAACAGCGTCCGACAAAAACGGAGAATTAAGAATTAAGGATGTTGAGCTGAAATGGATGGAGGTTAGAGGGGAACATGTATGCCAATTCCATTCAAAACTCTTCATCTTCGCTTGTGACTGTTATCAAACCCCATTTATAATAACAACTCATGGTACTATATTTCAGCGCAAATCTAAACTTCACTTTATCCCGCGTTTTAGATCTGACATAAAGTGCTGTAAATCTGTAAGGTTGAAAGAGTTAAAACTGGTAGAAAAGGTTACGCGTAACCAAACAATCATAACAAGCTGGTAGTTAATAAAGCGCATGAAATTTCTTAAAATAGGCTTTAAAAAGAAGAGTCGTGAATTTAAATTACCATGGAATAAAAGTAGGCTCCTAACAGTCCTTCTTTGTGTAGTCGTGAGTGCGAGAACAGGGAGACTAGACCGTGGGGGCCCCCACGGGTTTCGTCTTTTCGCGCGTCCTTTCGACTATATAGAAAGGGACTGCTAGCAACCTCAGGAATAAAGGACGTGGAGAGAACAAGTGAATATTTGAGAATCCATTAAACAGCAACTGACAAAAAGCACCTCTCAGACCGTTCATTTGAAACTCTATTTCTCCTTTGAAATCATTCTTTCGTACTTTTTTCTTGTACGTGTTTTTGAATCAAACATATATTAATGTAAATCGAGGGGCAAACCGTAAACCGTTTCTCCATTTGTGAAGAGTTTGAACGTGGGCAAATTCACAGGAAAGTAGTGATTCCAAACCTAGAACCACCCCATACAACACATCAACAGGGCTACAGTGAAGTATTGCAAAGAAGCTTTCATTTGATTGGTCAGAGACACGCTACATGATTTCATCGAGGGCCTCAAAGGCTAGCCCATACCTTACAGCACATTAAGCATAACGGAAGGAAAATACTGCTTTCATCTGAATGGCCAACTGCAAGATTTTATCCATTCAGACCCAACTTGCGATTGTGCTGCGAGATAGACAGTACCACAGGAAATTACTGCTCAAGAGCTTTCAATTGAATGATCGTAGACGAGGATTTTATCAGTAAGATCAAACATTAGAACCACTTTTTACAGCGAAATAAAACAGCATCACAGTAGTTTGAATGGTCACACTCCAGAGTTTCATCCACTTCATCCAAGTTAGATCCACTCTGCACAGCATCTTAAACCAAACTACGACAAAGTACTCCCTAACAGCTGTCATTAAAAGGGCCAAACATTAAAGGATCTTGCTAACGAAAGTGAAAGCCACAAAACACATACCACGACGATTCATGGTTTTCCTCCGTTGGAAAACTCAAATCATGTCATCCATGTTTTCTGTTACTTAGTCGCATTTCCCTCTGGCATGTTTATAGAAAAAGAACAAAGTGCCCCGGCAAGGGTCCCAGATGTCCAAGTACGTTAAGAGGAGACGCAACCCCTCCCCGGAAGATACCTGGGGCAATCAAAGCTTGGTGGAATCTCTCAGTGGTGACGATGTTGATGGCGGATCAAACGACAGAAGGTTTGTTGGATAGTATGAAGTAAATATTTCAAGAAGGAGATAACGGACTAAGTCGTAACCTTTTCCATGTTGAAGATAGGTGCAGAAGCGTATCTACTCGAAGTCAGCTATAGCTCAGTACTCTTGCAGTTGTTGAGTCGGTAACGGAAGGGTGAGATTGAAAAACGAATTTTAGGATCGTTTGAATGGACGTGTAGATGGTCAGTGGAGGGTTGGGGAACAACTTGGATTTGGACAGTGAAAGTAAGGTGCAGGGAAACTTAACAGGCCTGGATAGTGTGCCCGATGTAATAGTTCAGTTTCGAGTTTGCTATGACCGCTGAATAAAAGCACTGAGAACGCATTTATACACCGTTAGCCTCGACCTAAAGTAAAATTTTCACAAATTCCAGCGAGAAGATGATCTGTTTACAGCTCTGTCTATTGTTTAATTTTCAAATTTGTGGCACCTTCCCGCCGGTATGTGTGAATATTTTACTTTAGGTCAAGGCTAACGGTGTACAAATGGGTTCTCAGTGCCTTTATTCAGCGGTCATGGCGAACTCGAAACTGGACTATTGAAGCCATAATTACTTATATTAGCGTCATTTTAAAGATGTTTATTGAACAAGTTTAAACGAGAAACTGAAACCAAGTTACGATCAAGTGTTTTAACGAGAGTTTGGCTCGGATAATGGTCTAGTACCTCAATTAACTAAAAATAAAATCACTGATCACCTTAAAGCGTCTTTGAAGGAGAAGCCGTGGGCTTTCACCACTGTTTCAAAATGAAAATAACTTTAATAGAAATCCGTAACAGTTAAAACTCAGCCTTAAGAGCCATGGAAAGAAAACATATAAAAATCTTGAAGACAATTAATAACTAATTAATTTTGATCATTTACCACTTGCCTCTTTAAACCTAAAGAACAAATGAGTTCGCGCTTCCCCCCCTCCCCCATCCCATCCTTGCCCCTAACTACACCCCAGCATCACCCTCTCAGGAGGAAAGCCGTACCCGAATGAGCGGCGGAAATCGAGCCTAATAAACGTACCTTAAACCTTTTTTCAAGTGATGGTAGTCGCGCCAGAAGGCGTTCTAAACGTCGTGACATGAAGAAACAGGGCTCTGTGATGTCCTCTTATTTTGGCTCAAACAGCAGTGAAGGGTAAGTTATGTAACCAAAATCTAATTGCCCGATATAGATTGCTAAGCACACGAGTGACGAGTGACGAAAATGATCAGCTGTGAATACCTTTAACTAACGGAGGAGGATTTATGACCAAATGCATAAAATGCATGTTGTGACAAAACGAGTTTTCCATTTAGAGCTTTTTTTTTTAACTAACTATGTACCAACAAGTATGTACTGGTACAAACTCCTCGTTTTAAAGAGAATGTTCCTTAAAAGCAACTCGGAAACAGTTTTGACTCGTAAACCACGCCAAATGCATGAATGTTTAAACCTCTAAACCGTGTGATTAATGAAACGTTTTAAAATTGAAAGCGGGGATTACTTTATTATTTGTAAAATGTGAAGGGGTGGTGGTGGATGAATGACCAGAGTTGTATTGGCCATTTCTGGACATAGCCGTGGAGATGACTGAAATGACCGAATTTTTCCAGGACTGTGCGACCATTTTATAACTTTAGCGAGAGAACTCCGCATACATTAGAGAAACTTTCGATACATCAGGGAAAATCCGCATATGTAAAAGAAGCTCACTACATACGTTAGGAGAATTGTGCATACACGAGCGGAACGCCTGAAGCATTAGAAAAACTCTGCATATCTTGAAGAAACTCTGCTTACGTTTGAGGGAATTATCAAAGAATCAAAGCTTCCTCAGATTTGACTAATTTTGGTACAGAATTTTTGTTGTTGACTTAATTACAATCTTAGTTAATCATTTCTCTCTCACTGTTAGGTCTGTGTCTCTTCACGGATCGATACAAGAAGAAGAAGAAGCTGAATTTGAGGGCGATCCAACGCTAGAAATTATATCGGACGAGAAGGCAGAAGAAATGGAACAACCAGTATGGGCTAAAAAAATAATGTCCTTCGTTCAAACCAAAGGTAGGCTGTTACTGCCGTCATTTCTCGTCTGTGTTTTCCCTTAAAATTCCGACATGGTTTGGTTAACCAGGCAATGACATGTTTCGCTCTCAAAAGAGGAGACATTACAAATTTAGCCCACAGTTCGTGCAAGGGTGGAAGGGTTATCAGGGCGGACAATTGCCTGTAAGTAAGTAATGCCCCATCTGTGTTTAGAAATTGCTGCGGAAAAGGATAAGAAGATGATTTTGAGCGATGAGGAGCTCGAAGAAGATGTTTTTAGAAGACGAAAAGTGGAATTGATATCTGCAGGGACAGGTGAGTTAAATCTTCTACGTTAATTTTTTTCTGTAGCTTAATTACGCTAGGAAGCAATACAGGACACAATAAAATTTCCTCAGATGCAAATTACTAATACAGTTTCTTCTTTTGGTCCCGCGGTTTTCACGGGATGCGGGCGGCTCAATTGACGGGTTGTGATACGCTGGCGTCATCAGAAATGTGATCTCATAGCGCTAATAGGTACATGCTATATTGTATGAAGCAGTCATTTCGCATCATACCAAAACTGGATCGGGTTGAGGATTTCTAAAGGCGCGTTATGGCGATATTGGACCCCAGTCAGTTCCCCAGTCAGCTAGCCTGCACATTTCACTTTAATCCTCCCAGGAAGATGGAAGAAAGTCTGCTCGCAAGTTATTTCGCACCATACCAAGCAGAGATAGGAAGGAGAATTTTGAGTGGCTTAGGGTGGCGCGATGGGGCGAATGTTAGATGCAATAATCAGAATAAGAGCTACTTACCTTTCACGCTCATAAGCTGCGCATTTTAAACCCACGTTACCTTTTGATCTTTGCGCCTACCTCGCACATTATTTGAATATACGCTCACACTGAGCTCCTTTGATACTTACGGTTAGGTCGTGGCAGATTAAAAGAAGTTCGAGAAGAATCTGACATGTCATTATCCGAGGAGTTAAGTGACGAGAATGGCAGTACTTCTGATGACAGACCCACATCACCGCGTGCAGCACCTGTCGGGAAGGACAACGATATGCAACGCGTGGGATCAGTACGTTGAAGCTCTGTATTCCCTGATTTAGTAGTTTCTTTGAATTTGCAGGCGCTTTACGCTTTGCTTTTAATTGCGCCGTTGTCAGTAAAATCAGAGATCTCCAGTGATTGCAACAGTAATATGTGGACACCGCAATATCTGATACACTTAAGCCTGGTTTTCACTAGCGACGCAAGCACAAGCGCAAGCATAAGTAGCTTATGCCGAGTGAAAACGAACACTACGCAAGCATAAGTGCAAGCACAAGGAAAAGGAAAACATTTGATCCTTGCGCTTATGCTTATGCTTGCGTTAAGCCCGTTTTCACAGTGAAATACGCGCACTTATGCTTGCGCTTTTGCTTGCGTCGCTAGTGAAAACCAGGCTTCAGTTGGAATATTAGGCCAAGTGTCAAAATTTACCTCCTATGTGGGCATCTGCCGCTTCCCTTGAATGTTGAATCAGTGAAACGGCACGAACTTAGAATTGCACAGGAAAAATACTTTACTTACTGGAATGGAATCCATAACCTTTGACTCGTGGATCCGACGTCGTAACCACTCACGAGAAACTGGGAAAACCTCGGGCGAGCTGATTCGTTCACTAAGTTCACATGTGTCCCAAGCCCTACATACTTCTAGGATCAGTGACAAATAATTATTATCGCTGTAGAAACATTTTGGCGGAGATTCATCAGGAAGCAGTACTGAGAAGTGTGAGACATTCCTACCATCATATTTGCCTCTATTCAAAAAATGTCACCCTTTAACTGGCAAAGTGATTTTTGATTTTACAAGTCATTGTGATCAGCATCGCAAGAACCACACAAGAAATTGTTCCAACAAATCCGAAGAGAAATGACAAGTGCATTATTGAGATAATTCGAAGCAGTATTTTATCGACGTTTTGACTGTATTTTTGCCGCTATCAAGTGTCATTAATATATTGCCAAAAGCTTATGTGCAATTTTGTTTTGCACTCCACAGCAAGACATGAGTGATGCTGGTGTATCCGCCATGAGCGAGCCTTCAGCACCAGAGAGAGTTTTCAAAGTAGTGTTTGTCGGTGACTCGGGTGTTGGAAAATCCAGTTTTATTCATCGGTTTTGTCATGACGCTTGGAAACCTTCCTTCACCGCAACGATAGGTAAATAAATGAATTATATTTTCTTATTTTTTATGAATTATATTTTATTGTCAATTCTTCGGGGCATTGGGTGAGATCAGTGCATGTTGCCTATTATTCGGACCACCGACTTACCATGAATTCTAATTGACAGCGTATGAGCCCTATTTGTAGGCCTGTGCAGCGCGACTAAGTAAGGCCTATGCAATACACCATTTTGCTAATGATCAGTTCCTGGTGAATTGTGGGTAGATCCAGTCCTTTGTGGGGGCAAACGGCCATTTTAGGAAGTAGTTTGAAATTGTAATTTTGAACGTTTGCCCCCACAAAGGACTGGATCTACCCACAATTCACCAGGAACTGATCATTAGCAAAATGGTGTATTACCTGAGATCATTGGAGTTTTAAGGAAACCAGTGTGGAGTTTGCACTGGTGTGAGGGGTGTGTGTGTGTGTCTGTGGGGGTGGTGGGGGGAATGGGGGTCTGGCCCTGGGTCTCGATGCCAGATACGTTATTTTAGTTATGCTCAAGTATGACGTACTGTACCTAAGCTTCTGCTGTGAGTAAATCACATCGATTATTGTTTCTTGTTATTAGGGGTCGATTTTCAAATAAAAACCATGAACGTAGATGGCAGATACATTACACTGCAGCTTTGGGACACCGCTGGCCAGGAAAGGTACTGTTTTGCATTTTCATTGATCCCCTAGCAAGGCGCGAGAAAAACCGTGGCCGAGATTTCAAGAGGTCAAAGCTTCCGTTTTGTCTCGAAAACAAGAGATCCGAAGAAACGTTAGATAGCACTCAACACGACCTGAAAGTGAATAGAGACTAGAAAAGAGTCGTCTTTATCCCTGTTTTCCGCGCGAATCTCCGACTTGACTTGTCCCTATTTTCTCTTCCTCTGAGTTTCGTTCTCAGCGGTGAGGCAACGCGTGTTTATAAGTGAAACCAACAATGCAATGGAGATAAACCACGCGGGATGCGGCTCTTGATTTACGAATTCTTCGAGTGTTCTTCCAACATCCCAAGTGGTTTATCATGCCTATAAACCATAGAAACTTGTGGTATATTTCTTTTATATAATTCCGAAGACGCGCGAAATTTCTATGAGTTTACTGGCACAATAAACCATAGCTGATTGAGCAATCAGAGCGCCCGCATTGATTTGGCTATTATATAATGCTCAATATTCGTCAAGAAGCAAATAATTAAATTTTCATCACATTGTTATAGCTTAAGTCGTGAGCTTTTTAAAACAATTTAATCGCACGTGATCTACTTTAATCGTAACAGATTCCGCAGCATTACAAAGCAGTACTTCAGAAAGGCAGATGGTGTTATCGTTTTCTATGACGTCACCATGGAAACGTCGTTCTTAAACATCAAAAACTGGATGATAAGCGTGGAGGTATACATAGCTTTTGAAATCTTTTCTTCTTGTTGATGTTTTCCTGCTTCTTCTCTATGATTATGAGGAGCAATCTTTCTCGATCGATAGTAAAAATTCAGTACTCTCATCTGTTGGTTAACGCCTCAAATTCGGTGGTTAACCTTCGCTTTTCCCACTTTCTGCTCTCTTTATGAAAAGAAAAATGTAGAACAGCAACCAAAGAAAGAGAAATTTGTAAAAAAATGTTTTTAGCACAATACATGTAGCAGATGAATTTAAACGACTCTCAAAATCAGTTTAACTCAACAATGACAGTTTTAGATTTTGTTCGTTTTATTGCTCGTTTTCGTTTTCTCATAATCCCTAGTCGTTTGGGGTTGTCGTTTGAAAGAAGGATTGATTGATTGATTGATTGATTGATTGATTGATTGATTTTTGCAGGAAGGAACAGATGATGGTACCGCTATCATGATCGTTGGAAACAAGACTGATCTCATCGAAGAGGATAGCGAGCGGCCAGTGAGGAGTCAAGATGGCAAGAGATTAGCTGAGGTAAGTTAGATTACGTTAAACAATTCTAAAGTTCGTTACATCGCGCATTCCGCGGTCTTTCATTATAGATTTTTGGAGTGTAACTGCCAAAACAGCCCCATCGCCGCCTACCAGAGTTTTATTGATTTCTATGGCAGCTGCGTAACTTCCACAGTAATTTTAGTCGTTTGTCTTTCACCCTCGATTAGGAGACGTTAACTATTATTATTATATGACTGGCTCTTTCAGCGGTCAAGATGAATCAATTCTCCTGCTGTGATTGGCTACCCGCGAGGTCAAGATGGAGCCATCTTGACCGCTCGGGATAGCCCGTTCGTCCCGTCTTTTAGTAGCGTCCTTTGAGTCATATCCTTTATTGACCAAGCTTGTTCGGTCAAGATGGCGGAATATTGGCCTCGTTCTTTTTGTTGCGTGTTTATGGACCTCGACTTCACCTCGGTCCATAAACACGCAGAAAAAGAACTTGGCCAATATCCCGCCATCTTGACCTCACGCTTGGTCAATAACCCATATAGATATTCGTACAACCACTTCAAAAGATTATTTGACTGACTGACTGACCAACCGACCGACCGACCGATCGACCGACCGACTGACCTACCGACAGAACCGACCGACCGACTTATTGATCGATCCATTGATTGTTTCCCTTTGGTTGACAGGAATACAAAGCCTTGTATACAGAAACAAGCGCTAAAACAGGCTTCAACATCCAGGAATCTATGGCAGAATTCTCTAAGTAAGTAAATGCTCACCTTCTTTTAGCTTTGATAACTGAGGCCTCAGGGTGGATGGATTTTATTTTGGGGGACAAGAGGCTTTGTATAAAGGAGAGGGTTTCTTTTTCACGATGAGACGATATACATGTGGAATTCTCATTAGTTTTATTAAAGCCGTGTTTCTGTTTAACAATTAGATTATGAGCTCGAGATTTCTGTCGCGATATAAGTAGCTGATGAGGGCGCAGCCCGAATCAGATATCCCTCATAGAAATCGTGAGCGAATAATCTATTGCGGATATAAACATGACAAACCAACGCATTAAAACATGCGTTGGTTGTCATGTTTATATCCGCAGTTTTTTTTTTTTTCCTCTTAAATTATCTAAAGACACTTCGAAAACGAGAGGAAGGGGCCGCCATTTTGTTGACAAACGCTACTTACTATCTATCACTGATTCAGTATAAATCTACTAGCATTCTATCACGAATACTCTTTTCTGATTGGCTACGATACTCGCTATCTATTCAGTGATAGACAGTGAGAAGCGGTTGTCAGTAAAATGGCGGCCGCTTCTTCGCGTCTTGGAAGTGCCTGCGAGGAGGATTTAGATAATTTAGTTGTTTAGTTTTAAACGACTTGTAGATTTATTCTAAAACAATTAGATTATTCGCTCTCGATTTCTATGCGTGATAGCTGATTCGGTCTGCGCCCTCATCAGCTATCACGCGATAGAAATCTCGAGCTCATAATCTAATTGTTAAATAGATAGCGCGGAGTGGCGTAGCCAATCAGAGAAAGGCATTCGTGATAGACCGCTAGTAGTGTTAGACTCTGAAGAAATAGAGTAAGCTAGTGTGGTTTATTTTATAAAGAAATGGAAGCTATTTCTTCCTTATTAGTGGATCGCCTGTGATAGATGTACAGTATATGGGTTGTACGACCATATTTTTCTACTGTATTTTTCATTATTGTGGCGACTAATCTTCTCAACTGTATTTACTTCAGAATGTTGCAAGTTCGGGAAGACGAGTTAATGCAGAGTGTTCTTAATCTTGTCCAAGACAAACCCACCAAGAAGAAATGCTGCAAGTAATCGAAGGAGGAAGTGTGTTTTCGGGTTAGTCTGTTTCTTGAACTTTGAGCGATTCATGACGTTATTGCATTTGTTTGTTGTAGAAGTTGCATCGCTATCTGTGTGTGTTGCAGTTTGAAGCTTATGTTTTTTTAATGAGTCGACAAGTGGAAGCGGCCTTAAAGATAACACTTCATAGTTCTATTCCACAGGCCTCAAGAACTTGCCGCTAGATCGGAGATTGACTGCTCAACAACGAAGCTGTAGTACCAGTCAGGTCCTCTCCGTTAATGAAGAGTTTAGGGAAAGTTTCGTCGCGAATATCCAAGATATAAGGATACAGACTAAAGCTCTGGCCCCAGTTGTTCAAAGAACGGATAACTCTATCCAGCGGATTAAATGTATCAGTGCAACTGATTCATTTTAACCGGCTGGATATCGAGTTTTCCACTCTTTGAGCCAGGTCTTGTTACGAAATCCAGCGAGAAGTAGCTCTCATGGGCCTGTTGACCTAGAAACGTGGAAATCCTCTGAAAATTATTTAGTAGATGTCAGGGGAATCGAGATACTGAGTAGCCAGCAGTCATTTGCTCTTATTTCAATGCACACATTACGGTTTGATCAAGATTGTGGAGTTAAAAACCACCCGGCGTGTGAGGCACAATGAAAAGCACCGCATGGATGCACTGCTGCGTTTAAAGCTCATCCTAGCTTTTTGAAATTACCAAGAATTCAGTTTGTATATTTACGTGGAAAAGCAAGACAAGGATATTGTTAATTTAAGTTAAAAAATTCGTAATATTTAAGAGAAAAACGATATTCTATTTATATTGAAAACCAAAAAGATGGATTGTTGTGATACAGTAGTTTGAGCCGGTGTTCTACGAATGTTTTGCGAGTGGGTTTGGGTTTTATTTCGCGGTGTAAAATTATAGAAAAGCACTTTTGCCGGCCTTGAATGAAGAAAATGTCTGAAACTTAGGAATCTCAAAAGCCTGTCTAGTAAGATAGTCCGGCTTGAGGTAATCATTACTTTTGTTAGCTGATCTTTTTGGTATAGCCAACCTGAGTGGAACTGAATCATTCTTAGTCTTTCTATAAATGATGGCTGTCGAATAGCTTTGCCACCAGCCTCCTCTTCACAGCGAGTCCTTGTGCAAAGTTTTTCACGTGGACGTTAGTTTTATTTGTATACGACTGAAAATCATTTCTTTGCACGTAGCCTCACTTTGATAAAGAGGCTGGAAGCAACTCGGAAATGGCCCTTTGCAGGGCATGTCGAAAAAAGCCATTAGAAAACGCTATAAACTTTGTGTTAGCTTGTCTGTCCATGCCGTGTGTGAGAAACTGAAGTGAAGTGTTTGACAGATCCTCGTCGCACATAAAAAATATGAACTATACAGATATTTAATAGCCTATAAAGGTTTTCATTTTTGCAGTCAGAATCGTGAGTAACGGGCCAGGGGTAGGTCAGTTGCATTTAAGTTATTCGTTCTTATTTGAGTTGTTTCCACTTGCCCTGAAATTCGTCAAACGCGGGTCTCGCACGCTAAGTAGACCAATTTTCAGGTGAAAATTTTTATCACTCCAAGTTTTTGTAGAGACGTGAAGTATACTGTTTTGAATTTACGACGAATAGAAGGATGAAGCAAAACAAAATTTCAAGTGAAATTCGGCGTGTGATAGACTTTTTTGAGGTACGACATTTGTTTTGTTTTACGAACCAGGCCATTTTAAAGAGAATATTTTGACGAAATCCAACTTATTCGCGTACGTCTGTGCAACCGATCTGTTTCTGGCTCATTTCGCCACATCTTTTACATCAAGCTTAGCTTGCCGCGTTAACGAGAGGAAAACGACAAAATTAGCACCGTTCTTGAGCTTTTTTTTTTTTTTTTTGCCTTCTTTCTGATGAAGACACAGAAGATGTGTGCCAGTGAGATTTTAAAGTCACTTTGGACAGGTGTGAATATACCTTAATTAAGTTATTTCTTCATGCTCTTATATTTCCTCTGTCAGGAGGAAGATATCGTAAGACGCGTACTTTCGAGTTTTAGTAACGTCAAGATTTCAAATTTATAGGAGGAAATAAAAGTATTTTAACTAATCAATTTTTGTGTGACCATCATTTTTAAAGGAATTTAGGCAATGTTAATTGAGGTCTTTAACGTGTATAAACCGGTTCAAGCAAGAGAGAAATCGCATTTCCTGCATTGCGGCCGACGGTGTTCAATACTGGGACTATAAATCTACCGGGGGTACTCCCTATAATGGCCTATACGGGGAAGCTCCGCCCGAAAGGGTTACCTTTTTCAGGCTTCAGGGATATGAAAGGGTAGGGATTTCACGATTCGAAGTATATGAAAGGGTAGGGAAATCTGTCATTTAGGTATTTAAAAGGGCTTCATTAAAATATTTCGAACATTCATACCTCATGACTGTACTGTTCCAGTGGAAGGTATACGAAAAGGGTGCCATTTGTCAATTTAAGGTATACGAAGGGGATACCTTCTCTGTCTATATAAAAGGGTAAGGGGTCGGACCTCGAAGCGGAGCCTCCCCGTATTAATTTTTTAGTAACCCCCCCCCCCTGCCCCCTCCACCCCAGGATAAATCTACAGCCAAGATTCTCAATGACAACTTTGCAAATTAATGGCGCTGTACACTAGGCAAGTTTTCCTGCAGCTTGTCTCGCGCCTTTGCGAGACAAGGTGCACGAAACGTTGGCAGTAGTGTAACACCCCCACGCAACGCTTGAAAAATTCCTTGCAGCGTTGTACCAAAAAAATTGCGAGACATGTTCATTTCAGACTGTGACACTGAGAAATTTTTCCTTGTTCAGTGTTAAGGTCTTACATCAAGTCTTAATTCTACTCTTGAAGTTGCTTTCAAGCCCGAAAGACTTCGTTCTCCGTCAGCTACAACTGGTGGAAACCAATTACCATACCGTTAAAAAAAACCTCACTCGATTCCACTATTAACAATTTTATACACTGTGTATTTTCCAACGCTGGCCTGAATTGAAGTTAGCATGTGAAATGCAAGTTTGCCAATAGTCCATTTTGCAATCGCATGCTCATTGACCTGGCTCATGGATGGAAATGACGTTGGCGGTTCCCTTCTTTTGATACAGACCTCATTGCTTTTCTCGTGTAAATCGTGTTGTTCTTTTGCTAACTAGTCCACATTTGCACGAGAAAGACAGAGGAGTCCCTATCAACATACAGCCCCGCTTCCTCTCAAAGGCCAGGCGCTCGTTTCTCGAAACTCCGGAAAACATTTCGGGCCCGTAAAGTATTTTTCAACCCACTTTTCTGTTGATTGCTACTAGCTTTGGGGGCAAACTAGCCCAATGTATTTATCAATTTTATAGCAAGCTTTCATAAAAGATTATTAAAAGTATTAGAAGAATAATTTCTAGTGACGAACCTAGTGCACGTAAAATAGTTTTTCGGGCCCGAAACGTTTTCGGGAGTTTTGAGAAACGTGCGCCAGGTCACTGAACGAGGTAGGATACAGTACAAGCCAGCGAGCCATGCGAATCATGCGAGCCATAGCAGGGAGCCATGCGAGTTCAAGCCAGCGGCCATGCTCGCGCCACAATACGTGACCGTTTACACGACCAATGAAACCGACACGGACCGATACCGTGTCAACGAAAGGCGTAACCGCAGAACACCTTAAGACGTCCAAACTTCGACAGAGAACACCGAATACAAAATTATGAAAACGCCAAGCCGAAATCAATTCAATCATACATAGAGAGCTTAAGCAACGACGACGGCGACGGCAACGAGAACGTCACAAAACAATAGGCTTAATTAGGAAAAACAATGCTCCGCACGTGCATTTTGCATTTTGGTACATTTCTTTGCCGTCCTCAGCAAAACAACAACGTTAGATTTTGTGGAGAACGTGAGCGTATGACGGTGAACTCTTCTTTCTTTTTCCCAACTTCAACGCCTTTTTTGCTAATTTAGCTCCAGGATAATTCGCCCACATTTTACAAGTTAAAGAAGTTGGAATAATCGCGAAAGAGTTACAATAACGAGAAGTTACATTTTGAAGTGACGTTTTCGTTGCCGTTGCCGTCGTCGTTGCTTAAGCTCACTTTTGACAACGCGGACGACAGCAATATACACACGGACAACCCCATGAACTTCGTTCTCCGTCAGCGAAAACATTTAACGTTAAAGAAGTCTTCGCACACTCCATCATTAACAATTTTATACACTGTATACAGTCATTGCAAAAACACTGGTAAAAGAGTGGGACTCAATGGTCAATAAACAAGGGCCACTTGTAAGGAACATAAAGAGCAGACCAGTTTCTTTTCTTCCTTTGTTCCTTTACTATTTGGGTGGAGTTATCCAGAAAATTAATTGCAAGAGAGGGGCAGGGGGTAGAAATTGCACGAACCTATGTCCTGGCTGTCATTAAGGGCCAGGGGCCCGTGATTTTCCCCAGCCAATTCTGATAATTCTGGACTAGATCCCCGGCTACTTTCATAGAAAAACAGCATATTGACTACATGACAACGGCTGGTTCCCTGGCTACTTTTTGCACATCCCTGCCCTGAGTACAAAATTAGTCACAGCCCTGATACAGGGTACCAGTGTGGTCCCCAATATCTGATGCATCGACAGCATGAGTGAAAAAATAGTAATGATAGCCTGCGTAGCTGCCAGTTTTCTCCTCGTGGCGATGCCGGAAGGTCACCAACAAAACCGCCAGCTACACAGGCTATAGAGTACTACAAGAGATGACGTCACAAAAACTAAATTTGTGAAATTATTCAGGGATTTGCTCAGATATTCAGAAAGAACACGATAAAAAAAAAGTCCTACTCGCAAAAAAAAAATCAGCTTTTTCTTACAGTTTGAGAGCGAGATATTAGCACTGTTATGCTCTGCTGACTCCATACAAATCCCTCAAAATTTTACTCAGTTCTAACTTTATGAACCGAGTACAATTAAGAAGGATTTTTATGGAGTCAGCAGAGCATAGCGGTGCTTATATCTCATAATCAATTTGCCTTTTTGTGCTGATTTTTGGCATGTTAGCATTTTTCATCTTGCTCTCTCTGAAAATTTCGACAAATCCCATCATTTCAAAAATTTAAATATTTCTGATGTTACACTCTTATTGCACTGTGTAAAATTATGTTTGCCTGCAGGTTTCCCAAAGAAAACTTAAGAACTGAGATTCATTCTAATGATATTTTATTGTTTCAGTAGGTATTTGTACACTATTCATGTCACAACCACATTGATGAAAATTTCTGTATTACATATTTTGCTTAAGTACTTTAGATTCCCTAGGGATGGGTGCAGCCAAGCCCCTCTTCATACTCTGAGAGGGATGGATACAGGGATTATTTTTGGCATTTTCTTCATCACTGCTGTTGTCATCTGAGTCACTGCTTTCAACATTCTCTTTATGGGCATGAATTCCAGAATTCTGTCAAGAAAAAGGGGTTATTCAGTTTAATGCTCAGTATGACTGGTGACCGCCTAAAACAGGTTGCACAGAATACAATAAAAACGCTATTTTATATCACTTTTGATCACTAAATGGGAGATTTTCTGTTAAAAGTTATTTATTTGGTTGCTCTATATGTTAATGTTACCTTTCCAGAAGCAGCCATTACTTTGTGACCTGTCGCAAATTTCTGAGTCCATTCTTTTGCTTTTTGAACAAACTGTGGCTTGTTGTATTTAAATTCCTCAGACTAGAGAAAAACGTAAGCAAAGACCTAGCTGTCAACTTTTAAATTCACTTCCAGTTACTTTCTTTGTCCATAACAAAAGGTATATAATTTGTAAAGGTTATTTCCTACAAAAACAGCAAGATCAAAATGCAATAAGAGATTAATACAAAGAAAATACAGTGGAACCTTGATTTAACAAACCTCGTATAATGAAGTACTCAATATAACAAATGATATCCTTTATGGAAAAGGACCTTGATATAAAGAACCCTCGATATAACAAACCAATTTCCTTAGTCCCTTGGTACTTCTCTAAATCAAGGTTCCACTGTAGCAGATGGAGGAACTACTGGTTGCAAGCACTGGAGAAAGTGGCAGGTAAAGGAAGAGAGCAATGGATAAAAAAAGGGGGTTAAGAGGCATAAGCTAGGATGTACAGACACCAAGTTCCCCCACACACAGTGGACCTACAGTGTAAAGGTGAGATTAAATGGTTAAAATTGAACCTACAGATTTTGTAGCAAGAGATGAGTACTGGTACGGTCATGATAAAACGAAGACTGCAGACTGCAGACCATGCAGTCTGGGAAATTTTTTTATTCCTTTTTTTTAAACTCTGATTTGCATTTGATTGAGGTGTTTATGTACTTTTTTCTTACTCTTTTGGTGACATTGGAAGGCATTACTAATCAAAAAATTTCCCAGTCTGCACCGTCTGCAGTCTGTTTTATCATGGCCAGTACTGGTAAGAGCATTTATTACTCTCCCATAGTCTAGTCTCCCCTGGTAAGGAAATAATTAATGTAACATTGCAAAGACCAGACTCAAATTATCAATGTCAAGACTGCACGAGGCTACATTTGAACTCCATTATTGATAACTTAGGAAACGACACAATGAAAATATTGAAATTTTTACAATAAAAATATATTACAATCTCAGCCACAAGTGGATCATCAGGGTTGGGTTCTGCCATCAAAAGCTGTATGGATGTAAGAACTGTTGAAATATTCAAAGCTGGTTTCCATGCTCCCTGTCAAAATAACCAACATCTCAACAATCATTACAAGATAACAACAAATGGTACACAATTTAAATGCTGTTTGCAAAATTAATCAAGTGTGGTGGTGTTGTAATACAAGATTACATGTCAATGTTCATGACAGCCAATTAACTTGTCTAGTTAGTTGTCAATATGGAACATTGTAAGACTCTATTATATCCATTTAGAACTTTTGTTCTTATATGTGTAAAGTTTCCAACAAAAAATAATTATTGAAGTGGCTGGGGTTAATGCAAAGCTATCCTGAATGACATTTTAGATGAGATTTTTATATTTGCCCAGACTGCCTGAATTTTTGCATGGCGTCTTCATTTTAGTTTACAAAAAAAACATTGCTGTGTGATTTTTTTCAATCGATTCCAATTTGTTTTTTGAGAACAAATTTACATAATAACCCAAGTTTCTCCAGTCAGTGTTTTTTCGGAGATCTTTTGTTGATAGACAAAAACGAAAAGCCTTTCAATACTTTTTTGTTGTTGAGACAATGAAATGAGTGAACTGAAAGCAAGTCGCTGGTTATTTGCTCCAGTAGAGTTATTCCCTAATTAAATCATGGCTTTCTGCTTCAGCATTACAGAATATTTGCACAGGTTAATGCGCTATTTTTATTTTTAGAAAAACGAGGTCAACATATCATATCAGCTTTATTTAATGTCGTAAAGAATATTCAAATAGTGGATGCTCGTTAGTAGTCAACCCATTGGTATTGCATGTATTACCTGAAGCTGTAAAAAGCATTAATAAAAATAAAGGGTGTTTCAAGTCCAGTTGCCAAGAGAGATAGAGTAAACTGTAATTTTTAAAAAGATGACAAGTAGTTCTCATCCACAAGTACAATGTTTTCTACACAGATAGTACAGTTTTTCTTCATCCAAAGTACAAGATTTTCTACATAGATAAAGCAAAAGAAAAGGTGTGAACACAGGTGCTAAGCCGGTGCTGTGACTTCCAGGGCTGTCATTCAGGATCAAAATCCATTTGACCTTTCATGGCTCAATCCTGGGGCAGGTGTATGCATGCAATCAAAGTCTTGATAAGGAGGTTCAGCTGTGCCTTGTAAAATCAATTTTGTACCTGCATTTACCTTCGGAGGCATCTGAAGAGTATCAAGACAGATACGTCCATTTCCATCAATGTTGGGATGATAAATCTTTGTGACAAACCGCACTTTAGGAGGATAGAATGGATATCTGCAAATAATTGACAGCTACAATGTATATACCTTCAGTGTATCATTATTGGAGCCATTGCAAACTACTCATTCTACATACATTTCTTTTGCTATTATACACAATACCTGCAAACTATGGAAGTCTTTTCCTGAAATAAAGCCTTACTGTGTTCTCACCTGATCTTGTAAGGATCTCTGCCAGGTACAATGTAACTGGTATTATTTTTATCGGACAGAGGATCTTAAATTAGGATACTTTACTTTGATAATTACACAAAAATCTGGTTTTACCAACAGAGTTGATAATGTAAATTGGCCTCTATAAAGATCTTCAAAAACTGATGTTCTGTCCTGTGATTGTTTGGCAAAACTCATGCCACTTTTTCAACCAATGAGATGCAAAACCAAAACCAAAACCAAACACAACCAGTACATGTGGATTTTCCCGTACTTGGCACTGGTTAAATGTAACTGTTCAAGATTCTGATTGGTTCATCAAGCCTTTTTTCGTCCATTGTGATTCCCCGGACTAAATTGCTTTGGTTTTGGTTTTACAAGACTCAATTGAAAACCACTCTAACTTATAGTTTTTCATATTTTTTAAGTTCTTACCTTTCAGGAACTTGTATTTCAAGTCTAAAGGAACCTTCACTGTAAGGTGTGCCACCAGGACCTTGAATTTCTGGAAAGGCAAAAAAAAAAAAAAATTTATCATAGAATCTCGTACAGTAGAATACATGTTAGCATCACAATCAGTATTGTTGTATCTCTAGTTCATTACTTATTTTGGGAAATCTAAAGCCCGCCACACACTTGAGGAAACAGCTGAGCAAAATGCCTCGCGACGCAGATGGCTCAGCCGTTTCCTCATGTGTGCGGTGAAATTTTGGTGAGATTTTCGCCTCGCGAGGCCATGAGATCAATATCAAACATGTTTGATATTGATCTCACGGCCTCGCGAGGCGAAAATCTCACCAAAATTTCGCCGCACACATGAGGAAACGGCTGAGCCATCTGCCTCGCGAGGCATTTTGCTCAGCTGTTTCCTCAAGTGTGCGGCGGGCTTAAGGTACATACAATGATACAGATATCTTGGATTTCCTGAATTGAAGAAGGCATTTATTGTGGCCATAGAGCAGTTTTCAATTGAGTGTCAAAAGTAATTATGGTTTTGCTTTGGTTTTGCAATGCTTCACTCTGTGATTGGCCAGGAAAACTCGCACCACTTTCTCAACCAATGAGAAGCAAAACCAAAACCAATCGTGACTTGCAAGCGCGTATTTTCCCGCACTTTGCACCGGCTACATGTAATTGCTTAGTATTCTGATTGGTTCATTGCACTGCTTACTTCTGTTGTGACTGGCTGGAGTAATTGCTTTGGTTTGGATTTTACGACACTCAATTGATCTAAAAGCAACCTGATACAATTCGACCTGTGGAATGTGCTTTAATAATTTTGTGGGACGAACTCGATTTAGACTGGATTTATTTGGGAGGCGAACTATATTAGTTACGGGGCTAACTAGATGGGGCTCACTCGCAACGGGGCGAAACCACTTGCTTCCCTTTAGCCCCGCCGTAGTTTATAAGAGCGTTGAGGCCGAGATTGACCTAAATTTTAAGAACATGCTGAGAACGTACCCAAGCTGAGAATAAGATCTAAAAGCATTTTTAATTTCTACACTCGTTTCTGCATCGAGGTAAGAGCTAAGAATGTTCCAAGCTCAGAACATGCAAAGCTCGAAAAGATAAAGACATTCTGGATCATATAAGCTTACAAGGCGTAAAAATTGAGTGTATTTCTGCTGGCAAACAAAATACACCATTGCTGTATGAGAATACAATACTTTTATGCAAATAGAAAATCATTGTTACGAATTATGATAAGATATTCTGGTTTCAGGCGACAGACATGCATGATATGACTGAAATATTGTGATATCCTCTCGACCTCCACCGCAAAAATCCCAACAAACCTGCTTCGAGCTTGTCAATTTGTTCATCAACTGTCCAGCATGAAATTCCGGGTGGAGGCTCCTTGGTTAGAATGTTGAGTTCGCGTTCCATGCGCGTGGATCTTTGCATCTTGTAGATGCGTGAGCCCAATATCCCCAAAGCACGTTTCTACTGTAGTTAACTGCTTGCAGTTCACAACAAAATATCCGCCATGTTCGAAAATAAGCGCGAATGGTTGCACGAATGACAAGCATCCGCGCCAAGAGATTATTGGCCAATCACAAATCTCGAAATAAGGCACGTGACTAGATCCCAGGTGCTTCAAAGTTCCTGATATTTGCCCAGCTTCGTCATGAAAATGAAAGCTTTTGCTACAATTTACGAGGCTAATCCCAGAGGAACGAGTTCAAATGACAAGCAAAGCATCGTGCCTTCAATGAGGATAGTAATAGTTTTGGCTGCACGACGTCAGTTAGGTTTCCCAGATCGGTGATGGCCAAAGGCACAACAGTTCGACAGCGGGAGAAAAAGAAGAAATCCTCCTCTGTTTTATACCACAAGGAAGTAGCTTGTTCTCCGACCGAAAAAGCAAATGAACAGCAAACCAAGGAGAACTTGCTCACTCAAAACTTTTGGAAATATTGTTGTTTTTCACTTCTGCTACTGCTGGGTGGTATAAGCTTACTGTTTTTGCGAGATTTGATCTCAAGCTCGAACTCAAGTTCACAAGATTCTCTCCATAATCCAGAAAATGTGGCGTTTCCATGCCACTTTGGGGACGAATTCTCCATTGACCGCCGTTCTAATCTAAGCCTCGAGGAGTTCATTTATTGCTATGATGCCAAAAGGTACCTTCTGGTGGTTTGACCGTTGTTTTTTAGCCAGGGTATTATTATTATTATTATTATTATTATTATTATTATTATTATTATTATTATTATTATTATTATTATTACTATTATTATTGATGATGATGATGAAGGTGAAATTCACATAGCGATGTTACAACACCACTTCCTCACAGGTCTTTACCGTCTTGCAGACTAAATTAGAATTGGTGTTAGTGGTGAGGGGGGGGGGGGGGGTTCCCTGCTAGCAGAGGCGTCTTTTCCTTGCATTCAGCATGCTGGAGAAAAGAGACCTCTGTCATGGGTCGAAATGGTCTGTGTTGAGCATGCGTCATGGTTTCTTAGTGACCAAACCATCACGTGATGTTTTTAGCACGTGATGAAATGACAAACAATACGTGGAGCATGCATTTTAAAACCTCCGTCCACGAACTTGGACGGTGGCTTAATCAAAGACCGTTTTGACCCATGGCAGAGGTCTCTTTTCTCCCGCATGATGAATACAAGGGAAAGAGGCCTCTGCTAGCAGGGAATTGGGGGGGGGGGGGAGGGGGGTCATGGAACCCTTGTAGGTATTGGTGTATAATGAGCATACAGCATCAATTACATACATTGAATCCTTTGAAGAAACGTTTCTTGTCCACTAGTTATTTGTCATCTTCTCTCAAACCTATTCAAATGTGGGTTGCGTATGTTGCTAATTTTTGTCCTTAAAATCCAGATTTCTCTAAATCCACTCTACTTTGGCATGCTGACTGGTTATGTTGTTTATTTTTAAATAAACTGATGTCATGAATTTTGTGGTTTAAAGGCCTGGATTCATCAAATTAGCATATGACTTCTCCAAAACTGAACCAACTCATAACAAAACAAATTGCCTATGCGTCAGATCTGTTTGTTTCTGTTTCTTGAGATTTTGGCAAAAGTCATAAGCTCCTAGCCTTCAAATCACCAAGCAAGTGCAGAACTTCATTATTTTCTGACACCATTTCCAGTACATATGTCAAAGTAGAGTGAGTTTAGAGATGTTTTGGATTTTAAGGCAAAAAAAGCTATGTGTTTATATGCCCCTTTTGTGGAATACCCTTCAATTGAAGGACTTACCACAAAAGGGGCATGCATCACGTTTTTGTCCTTCACGCAGGTTCGACGGTCTTCAATTGTGCTCATCCTCGAAGTTTTTCCCAATTACGGAATGTTTATGTTCCTCAACATGCTGATGGAGGTGGCGGCACGTGTAACTGACATAATTTGTATCACACAAATCACATTTGAATTTTTTTTAGACTACTCTCTGCTGATTCACTAAGGGAGGCTTCAATTCCTTAAATGTTTAATAGCTCGTCAATGATCTTTCTGCTGAAAGATCATTGGCGAGCTAAGAGTTATGGAATTGAAGCCTCCCTTAGTGAACCAGCAGAGTGTAGTCTACAAATTCAAATGTTTTTTGTGCAGATTCACTTTAGGTTTGAAAATTTTTAACCTGAAGTCAAATTTGACCTGTAACATAAATGAAAGGTAATGGGAAAAAAAACCAGACAGTAAAATCAATCTCCCAGAGGAATTTGAACTCAGGTCTTCCTGTATTCACTGACATTGCATAGGCTATAGCAGATCTACAGACCTAACCACATTATGTGACTACTTAATGTGAACACTATGCCGCTGGCATCAGCACAAACAGGAGAAAGAGTGATGCAGAAACCTGCCAATATACTGCATTGCCTGTGGGCTAACATACCTACAAAGAGATCTTAATCTAAAGTGGCATTATTCCTATGGAAGGAGGAGGGTTCAGATTGCAAAATGATACATTCATGTATGCTGTCCCAGTTCCTGTCCCAAGAAGGGAATTCTTAATGTGTGCATTGCACCATTTTGTCCTTTTAAATATGTATTTTATGCTGTGTTTTTAAATACTTTAATTGTGAAAATTATGGTATAATTTACCGTCGATTGCATCTACCTGTGAACGCACGCGCCCAAAACATGTTTTCACTTGACGTCAAATGTCTACATTTCAGGTGTCAAACTTTAAAGTTTTCCTGCCCAAATGTGAAGTTTCAGCTAGTGTTTCACCACTTGCAGGGATACGTTTTCAGTCAACAAGAAAGGAAGAAATTTTCAAAAAGGCATCCCACTCGGTTCAAGTGCTTTTTTGGCTCTCCATACATATATCATTGAAGGGATTTTTGCTGACTTTCCTCTGATTTCTTGACGGCGTTGACAGTCAATTGAACCACGAGACACCGAAGGAACTTCGCATTTGGGGGGAAAACTTTGAAAGTTTGACACCTGAAACGCAGACGTTTAGCATCACGTGAAAACATGTTTTGGGCGCGTGCATTCACGGGTAGATGCAATCGACAGAATTATCCTTTGCAATGTTATCTTTGTTAACCTTGAAGTACTTAATACTGATAGTGCATTACTGTTTTGTTAGACCAGTTCTGATAACGGATGTGATAAGAAGCTGGAAAGCTATGGACTGGACCAAATCCTTTTTTGTTAATAACTATGGTGAAAAGAGGGTATCAATGAGAGCCACTGAGGTGTGTATGGGTTTTCATAAAATATGGTGAATCAAAAGATAAGAATTGTAAATGGTTACAACTGCGACTTTTTTAGATGCAACACTAACAGGACAGAACCAAACGCTATGAACGCTAACCTGACACCAGTCTGACAGTACAGCGACTGTACCCTGCATCAAAGGAACTAATTCTGAAGCCATTGCATAGATACTACAACCTTACAATATCCGTGTTGCTCACAGACCCATCAACGTTAAAGACAGAGATGAACCAAATGACAGACAGGGAGCAGTTTACAAGTCAGATCAATATGTAATTATTGCTGCAACTGCCAGACATTTATATCGGTGAGACTGGCAGAAATTTGAATGTACACTGTAAGACTACTGTAGTAACTGCCACCAACAGATTGCACTGAAAAGTTGGTTAACTAACTTAAAACAGACACCACTGAACCATTGCCAACAACTTCCCACATCTTACAAATGACTCATTGATGATATCAACAACAGACAAACAAGAGACAAACTGCCTAATTTTAATAATACACCAATGGACATTTGACTAACAAAGACGGATCGAAATGCACCAATCACAGTTTACAAGCCAGCCAGTAATACTGGTAACTTAAGTGTCTGCTTGAAATGAATAAAAGTTGAACCTTGAAAATAGTATTCACAGCCAATAACATCACAGCTTCAATGACAGCTTCAATTTAATAACATTCCTTTTGCTCAATTAGTAAGTGTGTTCGCCTTTTTTTTTTCACAGTTTGTACGTGTTGTTGCGATTCCAGTTTCCGTAAATCATCCGAGATATCCTCTTTGCTGTGAATCATCATTCCATATAATGCAGACATGTTTTAACAAAATAAAGGATTCCTTTTACATGTGCAAAACACACGTGTCAGAACTCCTTTTTTTCCAAATCGTTGAAGAGAGCTGTAGCACATCGAGAAAGCCTCTTGACCTGTCAAGTAATTTTTTGGTCAAAAAAGCTGTTTCTTTTTCTCTTGAACTGAGGCTACCAGATTGCGTTTAGTTTTCTTTGTCCTGGTCTACCTTCGGTGTCAGGTCTTTTATCAATGTCTTTGGCTTTTTTGCTTCATTGGAAGGTCAGCTGATCAGATGGTAAAATAAAAAATTGACAAAATAATGATCTTTGTCTGTTTTTTTTTTTTTTTATTCTGAGGTATTTTTTAATGATTTAATTGATGTAATGTCTTTGGTGATTTCAGGGTGCTTTGCATGAGGCCAAGGGGTTTGCAGTTCCTTTGAAGATGTTTGCGCAACATGCACACGAGGGCAAACCTAAGTTATGGACATATTTAGAAGATGAACTATTCATTGAAATAAACTCAGAACTGAGAGAACACGTGGGACAGCCTGTGAGTTATATAACGGTTTTCACACTGAAGAAGGGCTATGCCCGAAACATTTGTGTTTTTTCACAAGATGTCACTTTGACACTTTTTTCTCAATTTAATAATTTAATTTTTTTTTTGAAATTTTGTGAGTTATATATATTGTTAAGCCTATAAACAGTTCACATGATTTTAAAAGTGTGCAGTGCTGAGATCAGCTGAGCAGTATGAAATGTCATGACCTCAGCTATGTGGATCCCTTTTTTTTTTATTGCTATCCCTGGTTCCACTATGATTTATTTTCATTTATTTCCCATTCTCATAATATTTACAAGTAACACACCTAAGTTAGTGGCTGAAGGAGACCTCAGGAAACCACAAGGCTTATAGGAGAGGCCACCTGAAAGGATAATGTAAAAGTATAACTTGGTGCTGTGTGAGTGCGGCATGACCGATTCAGGAAGACTGGATGTTTATTAACTGATTAAAATAACAAGACTAGTATAAGCGATTAGACTTCAATAACCTACAAAATTTTGCTGTAATTATTTGCGAGTGTAGAACATGATGACAGGCCAAAATCTTGTGGGCTTTATGTCTGTCAAAGTTTCATCCAGTTGCCTGTGCTATATTATCAAGATTACCATTCTGGTATGAAAATAGTTTCATGTAAAAAGTTATTTTGCTACATTTCATATGAAATTGTGCAAAGTTTTCATCCCAAACTAGAAATGAGAATAGTTCCGCAGTGAGGTACAGTGTGATGTTTTCAGGTGAAATGGTCCTTTACAGATATGCGAGAACCATTTTGTTGTTTCAGACAAATCATATTACATCCCAAAATGTGCTCTGCTAGCTAGGGATAAATAGTTTACTAAAATATTTGTTTATGTTTCCCTGTTGTACCAGGTTTATCTGAAGGAGGACTTTTTCCAGTTGTTGCCAAAGGAGATCCGTCCCTGGAATGCCATGCTCCTTTGGGGCACTGCATATTCTCGATCATCACTCCATATAGGTGCTGTTCAATGTACAATTTGCATAGCTCATTTACCTTAATTGGAGATTCTATGTAACTCTTCAGATTTTTTTTGCCAGGGTGTGTTGCCCCTCTGACCCTAGTTTAGACAAAGAGTTTAAATTTCCTAATGCATCTACAGTACAGCGTACATCTGTTCAGATCTTGCCTTTAAAATCCTGTCTCAGTTCCAAACTTGAGACCAATTTAATGGTTCCAATCTGTTACTACCAGTAATTTCATACTACCATCCTTCCAACATGTACTTTGGTTACTTAACATCAGCTTTTTCTGTCGTATCTAAAATTTTACAACTTTGTTGACTAGTGTTATATATATACACCTGTATTTCTCAGATCCTTACAACTGGACTGGCACCAATGCTGTTTTGTCAGGAAAGAAGATGTGGAAGGTAAAGCCATAGTTCACAAGTTGCAACTGCACGGTTACAGGTGTTCATTAGGGATCAGAGATTGGAGAATACTCCAGCTACTATGCAGAATTCTCCTGCTAAAGTTTGCTTGCTCCCTGAAAGAGCTTTGCCCTTTCATAATAATTCTCCTGTTGCTTTACACTATTCTCCTGTTACTACAATTCTTAATGAAAACCCTGTGCACAGTTAACTCCTAGTTTACAACCATCACCTTGTTTTGATAACCACGTGGTTGAATTACTGGCAAAGGTTACTCCAAAAACAAAAACAAAAACGTTTACTATCACTAGCTTTTTCAACCCCCAAAACACAATCAGTCAGTTAATATGGATCAAAGTATATTATAATGCACCTATCAATGTTAGTCCCAAGGGGAGGGGGAGATATGGGATAGGGTGGGGACTTTGATCGGAAATGCAAATTTTGTGTCAAACCTCCCCACCCTTGGGGTAAAGTTTTGAGTTCAAAGTTCCCTACTGTAGGGATTGAGATCCAAGAGGTTGGCCTTTTTAAATGCTTAAAAAATACAAATAATCCAGGTTTAAAAATCTCAGTTTTTCCTTTTAATGACGGGAATGAAAGAACACAGAAAGAAACCAATGGTTTATAGTAACAACAGATTGGGCAAATTTCGTTACCTTCCTTTCCTACATCTTGTTCATGCTCAGAGACTTCTGAGTATTTTCATGATGGCAAGTCACTCATATCTAGGCTCTGCTCTGTCGGTTTTCAAGAAGGCAGCATTGCAGCGTGTATTTTGCCATGGCAAAGTCCAAGCTTAGGAAACCGTCTTTGATGAATATTATCTCAGTTTTCAAGTTTGATCAAACTTCCCCACCCTGGGGCCAACATTCTCTTCAAAGTTGGTCAAAATTCCCCACCCAGGGCAGGAAATGTCGATCAAAGTCCCCACCTCATCCCTTATCCCCCTCCCTCGGGACTAACATTGATAGGTGCATAACATCATGCTTGTATGAATATTTATTGGGAAAGGTAGGAGTGGCAGTTGTCTGTTTACAAGTAGTCGCCAACATTGTAGTAATCATTCATTCATTCAATCAATCAATCAATCAATCATTCAATTAATCAAGTAATCAATTAATTAATTAATCAATCATTTATTCAATCAATTAATCAAGCAATCATTCAATCAAGCAAGCAATCAATCATTCATTTAGTCAGTCAGTCAGTCAGTCACTCACTCACTCACTCACTCACTCACTTGTAATGTCAAAAATCATTGTCCTTCTTTGCAGCTTTATCCTCCTGGCCAAGACCACTTGTTGTACATCAGAAGAAATCAAAGATGTGGATTTCCTCTGGACTGTATGAAATACAATAGGTAAATTCATGATCAGAGCTACTTGTACTTGTCCTTTCTGCTGTTTCCATTTCATAACAGAAATTTTTCTTGATGATACAGCCAGGCCTAACTCCCTACCTAAGCTACTCTCTCACTTGTTTATTTTTTTTTTTTTTTTTCAGTCCTATAGATGCATTTAACCCTGATTACAAACAGTTCCCAGAGTTCAAACAAGCCAGAGCTATTTCATTTACTCAAGAAGCTGGAGAGATCTTAATTATCCCCACAGGCTGGTTTCATCAGGTACAAAGAATATTTATTATCCTCAGAGGGGCTGTTTTACAAAGTAACTTCCCCTTCCGGCCACCCAACTCCATTTTTCTGAGAGCAACATTCTTTCACCCTTTCCCTTTTTCCAAAGGTAAAAAGATGGGAAAAGTTCACATCTCTTCCATTGATATGTAGTATTTTTTTTACTCTGAAAATTGTTTCATTGGCTTGGTTTGAGGTAACCTTAGCTTGGTTAACTCTTTTGCAGGCTTTTAATCCTGTGGAAACTATGGCTATCAGTAGTCAAGTGATGAATTCACAGAATTACAAGTAAGCATGTAGCAAGTAGAATTTGTTCTAACGTTGCAGAGTTAACTTTCCAACAGGTGTTTCTAACAGAATTTGGTATAAATCTACTAGCATTCTATCACGAATACCGTTCTCTGATTGGCTATGCTATGCACTATCTATTCTGCGATAGATAGTGAGTAGCAGTTTTCAACAAAATGGCAGCCGCTTCTTCACTTTTTCGAAGTGTTTGCAAGGAGGATTTAGATAATTACTTGTTTAGTTCTGAACAACTAGTAGATTTATACTAATAAAAACAATGAGATTATTCGCTCTCTATTTCTATACGTGATAGCTGGTTTCGGGTTGCACCCTCATCAGCTATCATGCAATAGAAATCTCAAGCTCACAATCTTTAAGTCGAATTTTGTGTTGTTCCACTCCCTGTTTAACGTTTTGCTCATCATTACAAGTCTGACCAACCCAAAGTTTTGGTATTTGAAAAACAGTCTCTAGACAATTACCTGCTTCCTTCTCTTGCATTGATTTGATTTGATTTATTTAGAGTTGATTTGATTTTGTTTCCCCAATAAGTTGGCATCTGTGCTCGTATAGCTTCATAGTAAATATTCTTTGTATGTAGAAGTCCTTGTCAGTTTTTTTTTTTTTTTTTTTTTTTTTTTTTGGCTTGTTCACTTAAAGGGAACCTCCACTCTTACAAAATATTCACGCTACATTGTTGGAAATAATTACTAGCTTCCAAATTTTGTTTTGAAACGTGGAATATAACATTTTAAGTGTTTCAAATTTCCTGGGCGTGGCCATTTTAGATTTGATGGTGTGTAATGGTTGCAGCTATTGTCAGGAAGCAAATGAAGAAGAAAATCCTTTGTGTTAAACAATGGGGCAACCATTACACGTCATCGAATCCAAAATGGCTGTGCCCGGGAAATTTAAAAGCGAAAATAGGAGATGACCACATCCATTTTTTTTGTACACGTAAATGTTACATTCACATTTTAAAACAAAATTTGAGCTGTAGTAATTATTGCCTACAATTTAGCGTCAATTTGTTGTAAGAGTGGAGGTTCCCTTTAAAGCTTGCCATGCAGCTGAAAAGACCTGTTGTTTGTATGTTGTTCTGAGTTTGTATGTGGCGGTATGACTCAATATTATTTTGTTGCTGACCTAGACTGGTATTGGAAGAGATTTACAAAGCAGGAGAAGTCGATCCAAGGAATTTGCCAAGAAATTTTCGCAGTTTATCCGCCAGACGACAGGTAATCACAATATATTGCAACGTAACATAACACCCTTGGAACAAAAGAAAACACTGTGTGATGTAACATAGAGTTCAAACGCAACAACTTTTGTTTGGCACCGTATCCCGGCAGCCGGGCTCCTGATCCCAGCTATTTTGACCTTAGCCTGCATACAGGCTCTTCGTTTGGGCGCAAAGTCTCGATTTTACTTGAGATTTGCGCGCGGTCATCAGCTAAGGGATTTAACCGCGCGCCATTCGAAAGCAAAACATCTGAATTGCCCAAATGAAGAGCCTGACCATTTAACTCTTGAGTGAAGGGGGGGGGGGGGGGGGGGATTTCTGGTCAGCAAGACTTTTTTTTGTAGCAACCTAGTGGGCAGGATATTTTGTTCCCTTCATGCTGTAACTTTTTTCTATTACATTTCTTCTGACAAGCGCTTGCAGGAATTTTTTTTTTCAAAATCACCCACCCCCACCATCAAGAGTTAAATGGTCGGCCCTTATTATTCAACTCATTGTGACAATGCCCGAATATGGTCATAGCGCGCTTAATATTCGTCGTACGTACTCAGCAGATATCCTGCGATATACATAATTTTGTGTGTCGCTCGTGCAGAAAACTGGCGGCTTTTCCAACCTTTTTTACAATAAACGCAGAAAATTGTGCTGCTCAAATTATCCTGCTCAATCTTGCGGAATATCGCCTGATTTAGCTAATTCGGCCTACGGCCCTCAGGCGATATCCCGCGCAATTTCGAATGCGCAAGATATCCGTATTGAGCGCAGATTTGGTCATGCCTGCTTGTAATTATTTATTGCTAATGTGAGCAGCGACTGTCATATTGCGTAAACGCATGCGCGACGTGCGTCACAAGACTGCTAGTAGTTCCTCTCTGGATTGTCGCTTCATCCTCGCTTCATCCTCGCCGGGCTGTTGGCGGTATCTAGCAAGGGGTTGCTAGCAGTCCAGTGTATCAAAGTCCACGAATTTCCCTCTCAGAATTGCCAAGTGCAAATCGCAAGACAAATAATTTCAAGTTGTTCTACGTGTGTCGATCACTCTTTGTATGCAGTTTCGTGCTTCATGGCAGTTATTTAAACACATGCTTGTCGTGGCACGACAGTCTGGGCGAAAGTTCGTTTAAAGTTTATTTAGCCAATTCGTGCATATAACGGAATTTTGTCTCGGCTCATAGACTATATAAACACTTAAAATGTTTCCGCCCTTTTGTACAATCGGAACTTGTTATAAATGCCGCGCCCTTAGTAAAGAGCTGCCCCCAGAGTAAAGTTCTTTAACGAGCAAACAGTACGTACAGTGAAAGAGAACAAAATTGTGCCCGGAGAAAAAACTCCCCCTTGCATGCATTACCCATTACTTTACGCAATTTCGAAACTGAGTAGGCAAGAAAAATCTTTGGCAGTTTAATATAGAAAGAAATTCTTTCGTGTTAAGTTTTTGAGTTTAATTTAAGAATCAAAAAGTGGATGAGCATTTTTCTTGCGTTTCCGGAATACAGGTATTAGAGGATCGGAACTTGTTTATATCTCCTGCCCAGTTATTAAACTAAACAATATGTAGACTTGCGATTTTCTCCAAACTTTAAGAAGTGTTTTTTCTTTGCATCTGTGTACGGAGGTTAAGCGGCTTGATTTCTGGCCGCTCGAGACTGGGGGAAGGATTATTGAAGGAGGTTAAGAAACCTGTTATCTTTTTATATGGAAAAACGTGTGAGAGTTTTCATCTAAATGGAACAAGATGAATGTTGAGCATTCAGTTTGCTCGAGGCGTGGGCATTAAAAACTTGCAATAACATTGATACTAGTATGATGACCAAATGGTTCAGTGATGTTCCGATCATTCCTGGAAAAAACCGTTTCAATTTGATTTCCCTCGGAAACAGCCGGCTTTGTTTTATTTTCATCCGAATTCATGAAAGCGTTCTAGTCTAGGATGTGTGATCTATAAAAAGAAAACCCCTCTATGAAACATGCAGCAAACGTAAAGGTAAATATGACAGATATGAGCAAGAAAACGGAAAACAAAATTTAACCGCGGCGACAAAATTTCGGTTGTTATTTCAACATCATAATCAAACCGGTGCGCATGAACTTAGTGCTGCGTTTACTTATTCAGAAGGGGTGGATACCTCGATGGCGCAAAACTACTTTCGAAACGGGATTATAAGGGAAAAAACCGATGAAACAAGTAAACGCAGTATTTCGTGCAGTTCTTTATGATTTCAAGACCATATTCAACAGTACACAGTATTATGCGCTAACTTAGGGCATCTTTGATTGTTCGTTTTCGGTATATATGAGAATACTTGCATGCAATCATCTACAAGAGTCCCTAATGAGGGGTTTTTTGTCGGGGTCTGGAATATCGAGTGTAATTTATAAATTAAAATTTAATTTAATTTATGACAACTTTATTTGCATATACAACTCGAAAAAAAGTAAAATGCAAATAGGGTGTCAACAGGGAAGAACTTAATCTTCGGATAAAAGCTGACCCCCGAAAGAAAAAAGATATACATGTGTGTAAATATATATAAACATTTATAAATATATATACCGACTATATAAAAATCCTATGACATAAATGCATCAATAACCATCTAAAATGTATAAATAATTGTAAGATCTATAATATTGAAGTTACAATATAACCAAATAATTTAATTAACTAATGATGTAACAATGTGTAAGCAAACGTTGGGGGTGGACATTTATCTCCTCTGGGTTTTTTGGAATAGTTCGTGCAGTTTTGTAATATGTTTGAATACAAGACTCCTAGTTTCAATGAAATCTTGTGATCCATATCAACGAATGTTGAAGGGTAACCGCTCTGGAGAGACTCTTCTAAGAAATACCGGCTTTCAAAGTCCCCAAGTAAATATCCCGGCGAAGGAACAAATTCCTCTCAATCTCAGACAAAAACATCCTTTCCATAATATTCCTCCCAAAAGTAAACACATCCTGTAAGGGTTGGCTGTGGGATGTTCAATTAGCTATATCTTTCAAGTTACCTTTACCTTTACCGAGCTGCCTTGATTGCCAGTTTAGAAGCGCAAAATTCCTTGCAGTAACTGAAGTGAAACAAAAAGTAAGTCCTTGCATGGACAAACCTATGATCGAATGTCAGCAGAGAGCACACATTCGGCACTGATTTAACTAGTCGGTGTTCCAGGATCTCAGATGTTTGGGGCGAGCGAAATAACGACCGGAGAATGAGCGAAGAAAATCGAGTGGGGACTGGCATCGCTAAATTTTCTTAGCTCGTTCTTGCTCGCCCCAAAAATCTGAGAACCTGGAACAGGCCGGCATCTAACTGAAACGCGGTTCTATTTGGTGTGATTTAAAGGATTCACTTTACCGCGCAGATCGAAGGCTTTCAACGATAATTGATGGTCCCGTACTGGGCTAGTCAGCCTGAGAAAAATGAAGGGCATGCTCTAAAAATAATATAGTTTTCTTTATGCTCGCACTCACCAATCGTCTTCGTTCGTAGGTTGAAGCTGTGGTCAAAATAATTCCAAGGGATGTGATAACAAAAGGAAAGAGAGTCACGGAGAACATGCTGGATCAACTTAAATGGGATGGGACGGGTGTTTCAGCCAAAACTAAGATGACGTGAAACAACTTATCCAGTCGCAAAAGCCTGGTTTTCACTAGCGACGCAAGCACAAGTACAAGCACAAGGAGCTTATGCCAAGTGAAAACGAACCTCGTTTTCACACTACGTAATGAAAAGGAAAAATTTTGATCCTTGCGCCTGTGCTTGCACTTATGCTTATGCTTGCGTTAAGCCCGTTTTCACGGTAAAATAGGCACTGTTGTACTTGCGCTTATGCTTGCGCTTGTGCTTGCGTCGCTAGTGAAAACCAGGCTTTAACAGGACGTTTTCAGGCCGTTTCGTTTCTCAACTCTCAAAAAAAAAAAACTATAATGTCTGCATGACTAGGCATTCTTTTCTCAGGGTTAAGCCCCAGCAACAAGACGTGTGCCCGCAGCGTGAACATCAGGTTTACTTCACGGTGAATCCACGGATGTCACTTCATTTGAATTGTTGTTGTTCTCGTTGTTTTCAGTTGTTCACGGGCACCCGAACGAGCCAATTCAACCAAAAGCTGTAGAAAGCCGGCATTTTTAATTACCTTATGGTGTCTGAAGTCTGTTTAAAGTGATGTTTTCATGAGCTAGAAGAATTTCATCTGTTCGGATTCCCTAGCTGAAATTGTAATTGCCCGAAAATGTTAGGGAACAAAATCTTCCTTTGAGAAAATGCAAGCTGAAATGAACTTTCCACGAACTTTCTAGGGAACAATTTTCTTTCCGAAAATGCTAGCTGACGTTTTCACTGCCAAAAACAGCAATTACGACCTTTCCGAAAACATCAGGGGCTTTGATTTCCGCATTTTGAATCTTTTAGGCCACGTTTTTTAGTTAAGAAACTCCGAGTGCACTCTTTAATCGACGCCGAAAGCCCAAGGCGAACTACCCTCCACCGAACAGATATCTACCGAAACTTGTCGTTGGGTGCCCCCTGGTTGTTTTTGTTTTTCAATCGCTCACGACTCGCCGCGTTTTTTAAATTTTAGTCTACTCATCCCGTGTGCCCCACTATTTGTTTCACGTACTAGATTTTTGTTTCATTATTATTATTGCATACTAACTTACATAACATTATAACTTCCATATTATTTACATGATACTACTTACATACCATACTTACATACTACACTTTACTTACCGTACTTACATTACGTACAAACTTACATCACGAAAATACTATGTGTTACTTATTACATTGCTTTTTGCATGTCAACTTAAACGAAATAACTTACAGGAAACTTACACGGCACTATTTTCATACTATCTTGCTAAAAAACCTTACATAATACTAACATTCTCACATACGCGTGGAGATGAAATGTCCATAATAAAGGTCCTTCCTAACTGTAGTATTGTAATTGTGATTGTAATTGTAATTGCTGCTCTCCGTCACCGTATGCAACACATGTTACAATGTCCAAATGGCGATAGCGCGCTCAATATTCGTCCTGCATACTCAACAGATATCCTGCGAAAAAGGTAATTTTGTGTGTCGAGGAGAAAAATGGCGACATTTCCAGCGTTTTTGCAATAAACGCTGAAAATTTTGCTTTATCATAAATGTGTTGGATAAAAAAACAATTATCCTGCTCAATCTTCGGAACATCGCTTGATTTTAGCCAATGAACTCGGCCTACGGCCTCGTCGAGTAAGTGCACAACCGCGCGATTTTGCAGGATAATGTTAACTAGTTGCTTTCACGCGGTATTCGATTCGCTTGAACACACTCATCTCAAGGCTCTGTGTATACCAAGAAAATAAAAGCGATTTGTGGGGCATTTTCACGACATACCACGAGAAAACTTTGCGTAACTATTTTATACCTTCACCATGTTCTTACCATAGGAAATACAAGCGCAGGCCGAGCCAGAACGGGAAGGGGGACTCCGCACTCCGCACTGCAAGCCCAGCGCTCTAACCGCTCGGCCACCCTGCCTCCAACAAACTGCCAACAACACCCAACATGGTGTTTAAAACACGCCCAACATGTCCGGGATGTTGTTGGCCAACAGTTTTGCGAGTGTTTACAAGGGCCCGTTTAGCTAACAAACTGGGTACGTTTGTTCTGGTTCACCACTCGGGGTTCTGCTTGCGGGTAACCCTGCCAAGAATAGCAAACAAAATGCTCTTATTCCAAACCGGATAATAAACAGAAGCCGTGTTATAAACGACCATGTGACGGGCAATGTTCCAGGAAAATGCGGGGAAAAAAGTGGGTGGTCCATTTTTCTTAAATCTCCCACATGTAGAAACTTTGGGGAAAAAATATGAAAGCCAAAAATATGTCTTGACAGGATTTTAGGTGATTTAACTTAAAATTCCACGTTTGTGAAGACCGGATAGACGTCAGATCTTAGATCCGCGTAAGCTGATTTCCTTTAATCTATTGTCAAAATGTAGTTTTAGTAGTACAAATCTAAATTACTATTTGATATTAGCCCAGGATTAGAAAAGTTGAACAAAAAATTGAAAGGATTTCCTCTGCACTTTGTTTTAAACGAAACCTTTAAAATTGTGTTGACAATTTACCTCTGATAGGTTTCTAATCGTCTCTTAACTTTATATTATGCTGCCAAGGAGACTGCGAGTAGACTCTAATTTCGGCGATGGATTGTGGGGCAGGAGAAACTTAGGCGCGCGCGCGCGAACTAGCGAGGAGACGCGCGAGAAAAGCGAGGAGACCCATAAATTATGGCCCTGATCGCTCAGAGATTGAAGAGTTCGTGGTCTTGAATGAAATTGAAAAAACTTATTGTCAAAGTGGTTATAATTAGTTGAGACAAGCCGGTAATCTGTTCCGAGTCGATGTTATCATGAGTGTTAACGGCGGCTTCTGTATTGTTGACAGGTCTCTAAGAAAAAGCCAATCAGAGTTTTGCGCTTAGAATGTACGCGCTTTATATTCAAACTCCCTGGCTTTGTCTGTAGTCTCTAATTTTCGGCGCTCCCCTCGCGTCGCGTCTCCTCGCAATTTGGTGCGCGCGTGTATTTCTTTCGTTTCACAATCCATCTACTCGCAGACTACTGCCAAGGATTTTCTCACGACCTGATCACGAAAGTACTAAGGTCAAAATGCGGTCTTGTTTGTGGAAAGTGACGATAAATCCTCCAATAATTTATGTGAATAGGCCAAAATATGCAATTCAATACCCCGTCTGGGCCGTGTCCATTCGGGGGCAATCCATCAAGGCATCAAATGTGTTAGTATAGTATCTTGTTGAAATGTGTACTTATTTTCGATTTTAAAGCGGAAGAAGGATTCTGTTTATTAACTGGATTATTTAAGAGTTGTAATCAGATTTTATATTGTCTAGAACAAAACAACAAGCCGTCTGTGCACATTCCGGTTTGATGTTAGCTCCACTTGTCAAAAATAAAAAAAAAGAATGTATTGACTCGGACAACTGAATCAAAGCTACCTAAGTCCGTTGAAGTTGATCATGTGTTGCCGTTAGGTTCTCGGCTTGACTGAAGTCAGTAAAATTCCGAAAATTTGTCCCTCGGGGTGTAAGATACCCCGCAGGAATCATAACACATGGTCCATGAGGATATAAAACCGGAGTCCATGCGTCCACTTCTCTTCAAGAGAATACAGACCGGCAATTTCAGATATGCTTTTCACTTCATACGCTAACTTCCCTTCCGGTTTTATATCCTCACGAATACGCATAGAGAACGTAAACTAGTCGAAACCAAAGGTCAAAACTTTTCACTGAGAAACGCATCCGTCTACACACTGTCTACACTAGGCGCAACTCGAACGCTGCGTTTTTAGCCGAGGTTTGTTTAACCAATTTTTTTTTTTTTGGTTCATTTCATTTTACAGGCATCCATTGTGATGGTAATATGGTAACTGGATCTTCATTGAAAGGCTCAGAAGCAGAAGAGCTTGCTAAGATCATTCTCCACCCGTTGTACGAACCGAGGCAGCACATACAAAATCATTTGAAGGTGATGGCAAATAAAGACAACAACAACAACAACAATAATAATAATAATAATAATAATAATGATGATAATAATATTTTTTAATTTTTTAAATTATTAAAACTTTATTAGAAAATGACCAACTATTAACGAAATCTTGTACACTTTTAAATTTTATGTACACTTTCAGCAAAAATAAAATTTTCTTATCCAAATTCTTTTAATAAGAGGCTTAAAAACATTTTTAACGTGAAGCTTTGAAATATTTGTAAAAAATAATGGCTCAGCTTTCAGAAAATGTGACAAAAACTAGCCTAAAAACTTGCTTTAGAAATAGTCTAAACATTGTATTAAGTCGATAAATAATGTCGATTACAAAACTAATAATAATGATAATAATAATATTAGAGAACCCACATACCTCAAAACAAATCTGCGTTGACGGTTCCTACGTTTCTCCCAGTTTCGCAAATTAGGTTTTGCGAGGAAAAGGCGAGCGTCTACAAAATTTGATCGTTTAGCTATTCATGCAGAGAAACCACTCAGTGCTTTATGTGTGAACCAGTGGGATGTCCGATATCGTTTTCGTTCTGTTACAAAAGGTATACTCAAGCGCTTCAAAAATCGGGCTGCAACTGTACTGTAATGGAAAGACGGAGGGTTAACTATTCGCGCTAAAACAAAGTGAAAAGTCACTTAGTCCGTCGGATAAGCTAACTGATTCATTTTCCCAAACATGATCTGGCGGTGAGTTTACCTGGGTTACACCTTGAGGAGGGGTATGAAAAATCTGATATCTCATGGGTATGTGTGAATTAAGATAACGATCGCTCGATATTCGACTTCAGAAAGCAACTAGAAAGTTCGCCTTCCTCTTAGCAAATTAAATTTTTCCCTTGAAATTCAGAATTTAAGATGACACATTTTGATTACTGAGGAAATTAGGGCTGAGCAGGTTCAAGTTGTACTGATTTTCACTCACCATGATTATCTTCGGAGATTTTTACTGATTTCTCTGCCAGACTGGTTACGGAAATTATAATGTTACTTGCGTAAGTGGTGAGTTATTTATACCCAGTCTACCGAGTGTAAACTTGCACTCGGGTCGTACATTGTGACGTTTTCGATCAACTAGCTATTCATAGAGCTGAGACAAGCGCACGCAGATCAACTGAGCATTGGCCAAAGAAGTCAAGGTTATGTAGCTGGATGGAATATGTAAGTTGATGCAAATACACCGGAAATAAAATAGTTCTTTCTTTAATGAGATGGCTGTGGTAAGATTCGAAATCTTGGAGAGAGTATTGCAAGTTTCCATGCATGAAAGTTTGCTTTAACTCAGTTGGAGATCAACCTTTTCTCAGTTAATTTGTTTTTAAAATAGTGTAAAGCGAAAATCTTGTGACATACGTAAGATCAGATTACAAACAAATGACACTATTCACGAAGACAGGTGCAAAGTCCAGAATGACATGGCCATAGATGTGATCTGAAAGAAATTTCCTTATTTTCCCCTTGCAGCGATTTACGGGTGTGAATACTTTCAGCGTGACGTCAGTTCACTCAATGATGGAAAATAACGATCCCACAGCTAGTTTCAAATAAGCAACTGTTCATAGATAAAGGATCAGGCTCCAAGGGTGAAAAACATTCCCTCGATCAACTGCAAAGTCTATGACAAAACTTTCTAGACGCCAGGGTTACCTAGCTTAGATGCTACAAACATGTTAACAGAATGAATCGATAGCATTTTACGAACCGTATCGCTAAATTGCCCAGGGAATAACCCCCTGCTTAGCTTAGCTTGTCTGTGTGAGATTTAGCTTCGTATTATATTGCATTCTAGTTTTCAGCAGTTTTTAATTAAACATTGCTAGAATCATCTCGACCCCAAGTCTTCTTTGATCGAGATACCTCGAGAGATGATGTGGTAATTATCTCTTGTATTCCTCAAATTTTTAAAACAGTAATGAATAATTCTAGTTGATAGTCCGTAAAGTACAAGACCTTGAATTTGATTAAATCCCACAGCGTTACATCATGAACTAAAATAAATCGTGTCAAAAATTCATTAGTTGGCATAAACAGGCTCGTTTCACGCATTCTGACCTGAATTAAAGCCCCTCTGCTGGATATTTCTCCGAGGGCGGGAAGCCTTTCCTAGAGATCCGCCCGCAGTTCATAAGTAAAATGAAAAAATTATAAGTTGTATAAAGACGAGAGCATAATTGAGCGTTCGTCCTTGCAAAAGTTGTAAATTGCCGTGCCTTCCTTTCTACGGGAAAGAGGTAGTATAAAAGCTAGAAAAGACAAAGTGCAAAGAAATCTGGGGAGGGAAGAAGTTCCAGTGTACCTCTTCGACCGTTCCTTGACGCACAATGAAAATAAATGGTTGCTCGTTGCAAAACGATTCATGGCATTTTAAGTCTGCATGTTCGATATTCATGTGCGTGTTGGTCACGGAAAGGTTATATATACTGTATACTAGTTTATGACAATAGTTGATCATTTCAGCGAAAACGTGACATAACGGGTCAGTCACAAGTTTTAAAACATACTTCACACCGTTGCCTCTATTTATAATTTTGACAATGTCCATCAACAGAAATACTTTAAAAAGTGCAATCGTGTGTTTTATTATGATAACCGCGATTGATCAGATCAAAGGAAGTAAAACAACAGTTTGCTGTCTTATTTCCGGCTGATTTTTGGATGAAGTATCATCAATGTCAAATCAAGTTTGTTATTTTTATCTCTGTTGGCTATTTCAGCCAGTGGATATAGACACACTGGCTTCTCAAATAATCTATATTGAATTAATGACCGGATCGATGAAACAAAACAACGCTAATGAATGGCAACACTTACAGGAATAGATAACTCAAATATTGCGTTGAATTGTTTCTCAGTGAGTTTATATACATGACGTATTTTCAATCGAAGCGCTGCGCCGCGCTACAACGCGGTTATCTGGACGAGTGATAATGTAATGCGTCAGCCTCCATGGTAATAATAGAATATCATTAATCCGCAATATAGCGTCATACAATGACATTTTCGAGAGCGTATAGAGGGTTATAAGTCATATAAGAGGTAGAAATTTTCCGGTTTAATGGAAGGTTCCCCTATGATGTAATATTTACTGACCTTGTGCCTTAATTATAATAGCCTTGAGGACTTTCGAACGTCGTTAGATAAGAAATACTAGAGCGAATATTCTGCAGTAAATGCTCGTTATCGTGGAAGTGTGGAACAGAGGCGATTGCATACTAAGTAGAGGAATAAATAAAACCGGCTGAAACCCATTGTCTGCGAGTACAGGCGCCCGAAAGCTAGTCTGTGGATTGTCAAACTAAAAAGAACAAAGAAATTGATAAGGAAAGATTACATTAGTTGCTAAATATCCGATGCCCTCCACGCGGAACCAAACTTGGTCAAAATTCAAGAGTAGCTTAAAATGGCTAGGTTATTTTCCCCCTCAGTGCAAACTATTTTTAGGCTTAAAAAATTTAGATAAGAATGATCCCATAAAGAACCTCATTTTTCTCCAGAGCCAATGCAAAAACTCGCGTGGTTTTGATAAAATAATGCTGTGTTCCGGTTTTACGGATCCGCGCCCCTACACCGAATGCCGCACGTTTTTGTAAACTTCCGGTCGGAATAAAACGCTCCTTTGATGACCAAGTGGCGACATGGTGGTTTTTTGTCCGGTGTTATTTTTTCCAGTTTTGCTGGGGTTTGCATCATTTGAATGATCGAGTCACCACTTGTCCTTCAGACTATTTTTGTTGGTGGGTTGAACACGGTTACCTCACCAATATTTTTGCACCGAGGCTTCCAATTACAGCATCGGTCACGTGACCGCCGATACTCAAACAAAAAGTTGAAAATGGCGGCGGTTGTTTGGCAATGAGTGTGTAGGAGTAAACGAGTTCTCGCTCCGGCTTCCAGGCCTCGCTATGTCAAAGAAAGGAGGCGAAGCACGAAGTGTTAACGTTGCTGTTGTTGGTTTGTCTGGATTAGACAGAGATCAGGCGTTTTATGGCGTAGGAAAGTCGTGTTTGTGTAATCGGTTCGTTCGGCCGTTGGCCGACGAATACATTACTGAGCACTCCTCGGTGTTTAGTTCATCCGACTTCGGTGGCAGAGTACTGAATAACGACCATTTCTTGTACTGGGGTTTTGCTACGAAGACAGCAGAAGACGGTAGTGAGTTTGTTATTCATGTGATAGAACAGACGGAGTTTATCGACGATGCTACTCTTATGCCTTTATCCCGAGGTGGAAATGCACCCTACCCAAAGAGATGTGCTATTTCAAAACTCTCATCCCCCGAAAAGCTGATGTACATCAGCCGAGATCAGGTTGCTTTGCAGAATGATTACGAGCAAGTCTGTCTACCCGGAGGAAAGGTTACAATTGACGGATTTCTCGTCGTTTATGATGCCGAAGCGACTCAGTCGAAACGGCTCGAAGAGCAGCAAGAGCGGCTGTTGTCATCGATTCTCACTTATGTGCATAAGAGCAAAAAGCCGTTTGTTCTTGTGGCGACGAAATGTGACGACACTCAGCTCAATTTATTGCAGGAAGTTCATCGTTTCGCTCAGTCGAAAAAGTTGAATGTTCCTATCATCGAAACATCCTCTCATGAAAACGTTAATGTTGACCTTGCCTTTATGGTTTTGGCCCAACTCGTCGATCGTGGAAGGGTGCGTTCGAAAGTGATACCTTTTACTGAGGCGCAAAGGACTCAAAGAGACATTTTAGCGAAAGCTGTGCAGGATTTTCAGAGGCTCATAGATAGAACAGTAACTGACTTTCGTGTGATCTGGAAAAACACGAAGAAACGTGTCGAAAATGAAAGAGAATTTCAAATTCACCGCGATCTTTGCGGTCTCGATGCGTGCAAGAGACTCTTCAACAAGCACATTCGCAAGCTAAGGAAAGAGTTTGAGGAGAGAAAACTGAATGGCTACTTGTCTAGGCTCCCTGGTGCCTTGGACGAACTTATCCCGACTGCGTCATCTATGGATCTTTGCCAGTGGAACTGGCAAAATTGTCAAAAGGCACTTCGAAATCATAAGGAGTTTTTAAAATGGATGATTGTTTTGCCCGAGGAAACGGCGTGGAATGAAAGCGATCATTTGCTAACGGACGATCCACGTGTTCCCTTCGATGTTCTCTCTTTGCCGCAAGCAGAACAAGTGTTTCAGAATCATGGCGTTAAGTTAAAAGCCGAAGAGAAGCGGCTTCGAATGAAAAACGAATTTAGGAAACTTTTGGAGTTGACTCCTCAGATTCGACCCGGCACAATGTGGGTCGACGCAGCCGTTCTGCTTGAGAACGAAGAAAGTTTTCAGTACTTGAACGACGCAGACAAAACAAAAATCTTCGATATCTACCGTCGTGACATTACTGAGAAAGCCAAAGCCGATTTTCAGGAATTGTTATTTGAATCAGCGGGGTTGTTTTCAAAATTGGAACCTAATACGCGCCCCTCGATCTCTCAAGAGGACATGCGGTTAATCAAAGACGCTCTGAGCGAAGATGATCGCTACAAACGACTCGACAAGCTGGACAGCGATCGCGAAATTGGCCTGATAAATCACATCGCGTTGTTGTACAGTCCAACAAGATGTCTGAGCGGAGCAGAAAGGTGTCGAGATCGCCTCATGCAGGAGATTGTGTCCACAACCACATACAGGTATCTATCTTGCATTTGATCCGCGCGGTTGTTGTAGCTTGCTTACAACCATGGTAATGTTAATTCGATTACCATTTTTCTCGCACACAGGGAGGTGAACTCGACCTAAACTGTAATTTCTTTGTACAATGCAGTAACTATTAAATTTTGATTTCTCCTTAGAGTTGCCTATTTTTATAAAATTTAGGCCATCTATTCGCTTCTCGGCGAGTCATTATAATTTTATGCGAGCTCAACGTTCTCTTCATGATTGAAATTTTCTGCAAAGTTCACAGAAATGTTCAGTCCTTTATTTTATTTGCCGGTTCGCATTTCAAAATATTTACACACGTTTTGACAGTAGCTGTTACATTCCAGTGTGAAGAAACCGAAGGGAAGTCGCTTTGTTTTGTTTGTGTTCTGTTCTTCGCCCTCGTGTTGAGCTCAAAGGATTGTTGTGGCAAGACAAAACGATATGTGCATATTTTGTTTAATACTTTTCATGCAAAACATCTGGTCTGACTGTCAAATTATGTTGTTCAGTGGGTTCTCTTTATTCCTTGATTTTGTTCTGTGAAGTAAATTTACGTTCAATTCCTGAATTTCCCTTGAGACGAAATGATTAAGAAGCTTATTTAATTCGCATTTCAGACTTACAGCATGACATTCAGGCAGGTTATTTCAATTATAAGTGTTGGTAGAGCTTGCAGGCTGTCAAAACAGACAAAGGGGTTTCATTTGCATGTTTTCACTTGATTTCACGTAATTTATAAACTCAGTTTTTTTGTTGCCAAACGTCAATCTTGCATTTTTCTCTAAATTACTTTATCAGCAGTCACACCAAGATATCATAATCATGCTTGACACAAAAATTGTTACATATATATTTTTTGGGGGAGGTGGGGGGCTATGGCACTTGGAATGCATTTCCATTTATTTTAATTCATGGAGAAATGTCAATTTAGGAATCTTTTAACTTGATGGTTTTAACTTGATGGTCGGGGCAAAGAGCAAAGAAAAGGTTCAAACTGGCATGGAAAACGTGGCAAGCAGTTGTTACATGTATGTTACATGTAATTAAACGTGTGAAAGTTGTGTCCAGGCTTGGTTAAAATAATTATGTCAAAAAGAAAGACAAGTTGACACTGACTAAAATTTCAGAATTGAGAGGCAGTGGCATTGGTCTGTCCTTTTTGATCTGTTTTGATTGTTATTTACTGATTTCATGCCATCTGTTTTTATTTGCCTTATACCATCTGCTTCTGGTTCTCTGAGAATTAGAAAATTGCACACTGTGGGGCATCTTCATTTAAATCATTACATTTTGGGGTCAATGTTTTGCTAAATAATAATGAATACCTTGTGTTTATATTAATTACTTCTAGAAAAGTCTTGTGTAATTTCAAATAAAAGACAAGCCATGGAACTGTATCTTAAACAAAGAACATTCAACCAACTATTTCTGATTGGTAGATCCATTTTTGTCATGTACACCTGTTTAATGACATTTTATTTTAGTGTCTATGCTCTAAAATAACCAAATTTGGTTGACAATGTGGCTATTAAATTTGCAAAGTGTTACTGTAATCAGTCAACACTATCCCTCAAAGAAACGTTTTAGAAGGATACTCTTGTTTGTATGAGGAAATCGAAAAGTACTGAACCAATTTATATTGTTGTTATTGATGATGATGATGATGATGATTATTATTATTATTAACCAGACAGATTCATTTGTGCTGTTTTGAAGACCACATTCTGCAAAGTCTTGTAGAAAAAATATTCATACCCCTCCCATGGAAGATATTTGGTGTGCACTTTGCCCCATGCAGAGATTCCTGTAATATTTACAGCTGTAGCTGCATTCTTTCCTATAAAAGCGTCCACTTGTAAGACCCTCCACTCCCCACCTCTGAATTTCAAATGATCTTCATGATCTGGAATGTATTGATATTCAATTTTCTAGAACCATGCATCTGAGAAATGTATGTGTATGTGTACTTTGAAGGAATTTGAGGTTGTGGCATGAAATTGCTGTGTCCTGTTTCTTGTCTAGTCTAGGTCTGACAGTTAGAAAGTGCCAAGTAGTTTGGTATGGTAGTGTATCCATCTGACATTCATACCAGTTTGTGGCTTCATGGGGATTCAGCAGATTTAACGTTGCACTACATGTAATTTGTAATTTGTAAATTCTACTAAGATGTTGTCCCTGTTATTGTTTTACAGACCTCAGTTTATGGACAGTAGTGAGACTCTGGACAGTGATGACAGCCAAATCAATTTACTCATTCTGGGCTGTGGAGGCTTTGCTCAAGCGATGGAATCTGAAATTCGGGTTTGTACTCAAGCAGAAACAGGCTTGTGACTCTCAAAATTAGATTTTTATAAATTCACTTTATATAGCTTTGAGTCCCTTTTTCTTGGCCATTCCGATAAACATATCAGGCCCCAAAACTACTGTATTTTGTATGCCTGCACATTATTTATTTTTTCTGCAGAGATTCAGTCTTGATTACAGTAGCTTTGAAAGCTAAATTTCAAATTTAATGCTTGGAACAATTTCCTGTACTGCCTGAAAGTATTGACGCCTTTACTGCATCATTGCCACATGACCTCCTCGCGACTTTCCCTCGGTATTTCCGCGGCAGGCCACTTTTTTACCGAGGAATTTTCTCAGTCAGGCTTCAAAGTTGCAGCGGGAAAACTGAGGTAATGAAATACTGCTGTTGAGTTTAAATAGGCTTTTATTTTCTTTGTGTTTTGGATGTCACATTAAAATCATACCGAAGAGCATAACTGAAACAAGTTTTGGCACGAAATCTTGAACTACGTACCTTGAACGGGATTAAGGACAGTCATGCGTGGTCGCTACACATACAGTAGATGTATCGGCTTTTTAATACATGCGTAGAAGATCATTAAGGTGGACGGAGAGTGAACGGCAGAACTTTCGGACTGCTACACTGTAGTTCCGAATGGCGGAGTGGCAAAACAAAAGCTGTGGAATACATAAATACCTGGATAAATACTAACGAACGGAAAATCATTGGAATTTTGAAGAAAATAAATAAGCAATTGCACATAAAAAGTTTATATTTTAAAACGGCTACCGATCACTTCATTAAAGGATGGTGAAACCACGATCTGTTTGTCTGGATAAGGCACTAGCAGATGCCAAATATTTGCATACCATGAAACAGAACTTCCACTCATTTGCATATGGTAACGCAACACGCATTTTGTTAGTTCGAAGTTGTTCGAAATAATTTTCCTCAAAGTGCAGCAGCTCAGAACAACGACGAAGTAAATGTGCTATATTTTTCAGAGGCTGTCAGAGATTCAACATTTTTTAACCTTGAAAATCGTTGGAGGCGCAAATTACAGGAGATTGTTATCATTCTTCCCACCTCATTACTCTTGATCGATCACACCCGTCCACGATCATTCGTTACCTTTGCATTCAAATGCGTTGAAACTTTTAATAAACAGACATACTGAATGAAAGTGAAAACTTTTACAAGGAAACTATGAAGAGTCTATGCACATACAAGGATTCCTATAATGGCTGTCTGAATCTTTCTCATATGGAGACTCAATATGCTATTCTTAATTATCATGATTAGATAAAACACTAAATTGCGGCTGCCTTTTGCATCACTTCCAGTTGCTCGCCTCAAAAGTGATTAACCTAATAGTGCAGTGATCAAAAGCTTTTTTAGTATCAGACAAATAAACTTTGAGTTCGATTGGATGAGCTTTTTCCAAATGGATGACTTTAATTAACTGAAAATATGAACACGTTCGCCCAGCAGACTTTAATTTGTCTTGACTGCATAAATTTGTCAGTGCGACAGTTCAAACAACAAGGCAGCGCTTCTTCTAGTGTTGGATTAAACAGTGCTAAACAGCTGTAGGTTACTTTATAATATTTGAGTTCTTCCGATTTTACACTGTATGGAGGCTGGCTCAAAAATTATGAGTCCATATGCAAATAGTGCACAACGTAATTTTTTTCTCCATGAATCTTCGCACCTTAAGAACTTACAAATTCCTTCTGCTTTTTTGACAACTGCAATTAATCGTTATTGTTCTTTCCCGCGGCATTGCCTCGTCTTTTCTATACTGCGGCATTCCCATGGCAAAATTGTACCTTGGCTTTCCTGCGGGAAAAAAAAATTTGCATACCATGGTGGACGCATGGCCACAACCCGCAGCAAAGACGAGGTCCAATCGGTCAATACTTTCAGGCAGTACTGTACAATATGACTCTCTAGCTCAATAGCGCTTCACAAAAGTTACAATCTAAAAATTTTACAATAAGGTAAAAATGTTAAACTTAAATATTTCTCATTACTCTGATAATAACAGTAAAAATTCAAGATAAAACTGTCACATGCTAATCTGAATTATAACATTTATTAAAAAGGTGTATCTTGGTGTGCAATGTACCCCTGTCCATGTCAATATTTTGTCCTTTGATTTTTCGGTTGCAAAAAAGACAAAACAAGTATTGCAGTATTTTTAAAGTTTCTTCAACTTCAAATGGAAGAATCCAATCACAGTTTAATAAAATAAACTCAACTAATCAGTGCAGTTGTTTACA
>JAEMWC010000324.1:0-60000 GCA_016490735.1 Pachyseris speciosa
AAAGAAATTAATTTTAAATGAGTGCCTTTATATCTGATAAAGACACAGCTAAATTTTACATCCGATTTTCTAGGCCAAAATAACCCAAAATCTAAATTTTAGTGTAAGAATGGATAGATGTACAGTAAAGCTCTTTAAGCCGTTCAATAAATTCGCAATTCGTGTTTTATCAAGTCCTAAAACACTCGGCTGCGCCTCGTGTTTTAACCTTGATAAAACACTCCTGCTCATTTGTTAAACATTACGTAACACAAGATTTATGGTAACATAATCATGATAACAGAATTTCTCAAGATTACGAAATAATAAACAGACGTTAATCTTCAGCTTTGACGTTCTGTTTATTCCGGCAAGAAAATTGATGAATTTCTCTCAAATGCAAATTTGCGAAACAAAAAAAAACAAAAAAAAAAAGAGGAGGTAGACCATCGATTTTACAAACAGTGTAACGACTTCAACTGGGTCTATCTGAGGCCTTATCCATATATAATAATTAATAATAATTAATAACTTATAATAAGGATCAAATGCGCATTACAGCATGAGTTACACTAGACATTAAAAGCTAATGTGGAAACATACGTTTTTATCGAAGATTTAAAATGCTGAAGTGATCTAGATTTCCGTATTGCAAGTGGTAAAGCATTCTACAGTTTGGGAGCCGCCACGGCAAAAGACCTATAACCAAAAATTCGCAACTTCTTCTCACGAGGGAACTCTGGTAGGATTTTATCATTTGAGCGTAACTGATAAGCAGATTGTTTCCTTATTGATATTAAATTACTGATATACTGATGCCACTAACCAAGTAAAATTTTATAAACGCCGATTAAACGTTTCGTAAAAAGAAATTCGGAATCTCACCCTTTGAGTAAACGAAGACTGCACGAAATCGCAACAATTATGTACAAGGTTAAAAATAATTTGTGTCCTTGTTACATAAGGGATATATTTTACTCTAATAACTATAAATAATCTTAGAAACTCTGACGATTTACTATTCCTAAGATCAACATAACTATGTATTCAAAGGTGACAGACCGCAAACAAATGTTGCTTCTAAAAATATCTGCATGTAATAACTGTTCATCAGTAGGATACCTAAAATGTGTGCAATTCCACAATTGGTTTCGGCTCCATCAAATCCTATACCAATTGCAGAACATTTTAGGAGGAGCCACCCACACTGTGAGCGCAGTTATTGACAATACATATTAGCAAGGAAAACAACGTAAAATAATAGAAGTACGTTAAATAACGAACTAAGCACACGTGAACTAAATAACGAAGCACGCGCACAACATCAGGAAAATTGCGCGCGCACACTTGCATTAAAATGAATGGAAGCAACAAAGATCTCAAATATGGTCGACATAGTATTCGATACTTTGGTCCAGTAAATTACCTTTGGCCTCTTTTTCAAAGCGAGTCCTAGTGCTCATCTTTTCATATGAAAGTTTGTTTCCATTCACATGCAAATTAAACTCATTTTCATATGAACGGAAACTCACTTTCATATGAAAGGTGAGCACCAGGCCTCGCTTTGAAAAAGAGGCTAAAGGTAATACTGGTCCAAGTTATAGAAACATAAAGAATTCAGAATCAATTGCCAAGCAAGTTAGAAAAATAGATGTGGAGTATTTTGATCAACTGTGACCTGTAAAAATTGTTATTTATGTAATTTTGTAAATTAAGAGTCTTCTTATAAAGTAAACATCATTTATATCTTAGAACATCTGACACCAACAGGACCTTATACGAAAGAACGGGGAAGGGGTGGGGGAACTTTGGGGGGTGGGTGGGGTGCGAGGGACTACAATATCTTAGTCTAATTTTAAAAAGCAATATTATATATATGTATGTATATAATATATATATATATATAATAATATATATATATAATATTATATATATAAAGAAACTGTAAACTTCTGTGTCGAATGATGATACTAAAAACAATGAAAACCCAAAGTCTTCTGTTACTTTGCTTTAGCGCTAAGCGTTTCACCGCTGTTGCGGCTCTTCAGGCATAGCAAAGTGTGTTTATTGACTTATGCGTGTTTATTGACTTGTGTGTTTATTGACTTTTGCTATGCCTGAAGAGCCGCAACAGCGGTGAAACGCGTAGCGCTAAAGCAAAGTAACAGAAGACTTTGGGTTTTCATTGTTTTTAGTATCATCATTCGACACAGAAGTTTACAGTTTCTTTATATATATATATATATATATATATATATATATATATATATATATATATATATATATATATATATATGCTCTGAAGAAGACCGACAAGTCGGTCGAAATATAGGTGACCCTGAAAATTGTGTCCTGTCTTCATTTGAGTCATTTGAGTCAAATCTGAGTTCCAGATGGGATTTGAGTCTCCAGTAGCTCAGTGGTTAGAGCGTCCGTCTAGATCGCGGAGAGTCGTGGGTTCAAATTCCATCTGGAACTCAGATTTTTTTCTGAGTTTCCATTTGGGGTTTCATGCATTTCTATCATGTTGTATTTTTCATTTCACTCACTTTGGAGGTCTTGGATGGTTGCATTATTATTATTATTATTATTATTATTATTATTATTATTATTATTATTATTTTCTTTTTAGTATACAGGTAGATAGGTGTCTCCAATTAGTTTACAATATGTGTAAGCTGGGTAATCATTGACTCATTAACAAAATTTATTTATTTATTTATTTCACTGGCAGCCAGTGGGGGTCATAGAGTACAGTAGTAATCACAGTTACATTGTTTCAAACACAAGTGCGGAACAAAGGTGGAAAAATAGGAGTAAAACACCTCTAACTACACAAACAACTAGTGAACGACCCAAAAGTGAAATGGCATCAAGTGTGCATCCAATTCTTTTCTGATCTGTTGTGCTGCAGACCAGGTTGAAACGCAACTCCAAATTCGGCCTCTTTGTACAAAGCTTTACTTCGTGCAAATTTTCATGCCCTTAAGATCGCTTTTGCTGCGACATGTGACACTGTAATGGTTTAAAATAGCGTGAGAAAATGACCTCACCCGAGCGCGCTGAAAAACTCTGGAAACCGAAGAACGTGACTTCACTGGATTAACTCTAATTGGGAGACTTCTAGACAGCTATAAATATACAGAGAGCTCTTTTCACAGATTTGTTATTGATGGAGAAGTCGGTAAAAAAAAGAGTACGAGTTGCAAAGCTAGGGCGAAGTTCAGACGATACTTTTACAGTGCTCGAGCTGATAAAAAATACAGATGGAATAAATTTAGCATGTCATTACCTTTTCAGGCGCGGATCCAGGGGAGGTGAAATGGGTGAATTTTCACCCCCCCCCCCCCTCCCCCCCTTTTTTCTGAGCCCCCCTTCTTTCTTTTTTTTTTCTTATCCCTCAAATATTGAAATAATATTTGATTTCTCTGATTTCTCTGATTGAGGTGGAGAAAATTCACCCCCCATTTCAAAATCCTGGATCCGCGCCTGCTTTTCTGCAAAATTTTGAAAAACAACAGCACCGCAGAAAAGTACCTGTCAAAATGATTTATGGGGACAGTCACGCTTTTATGTCCGATGTTTTAATTTAAATAATCATTGGATAGTTTTATGTTTCTAAGTTGGTTGAAAACTCGATATAACTTACTTTAATATACAATATTGCGCAAAATTGGTCCACAAAAGTTCCTCTATTTCGTTCAAGTCAGTGCAAACTATGAGGAAAATACAAATCTAATTTTAATCCAGACGTTACACTACTTCAGCCAGTCACACAAGATCTTCATCTACAAATTTCAATTAAATATTTTGCTTTACGTCATAAGGGATGCGTACCTCGTCCCCCATTTCGGTTAATTTTGCGTTTTAAAAGAAATCCGCAACAACGGAACAATTGATAAAATAAAGAAAGCAAATGCACAGTTCTGCGTAAACAACATATCGATTTCCGTCTGTAAACAAAGTGTGTTTGGTTACTTTTCTGCCGGGACGCGTCATAACATTGTAAACCTAAACAAAATAAATATCTTGTTTAATAACTTCAGATGATGCAATGAGAGTCGAGAAAACAAGTCAAAAGTCGAACCAAAAAACGCGCATCCGGTTCAAGGTGCTCATAGTCGCGCGAAAAATCCAACTGCTGCCAAGCGCGGGAAAACATACAACAGGCGCGAAGCGTGGAGACAACTGACGAACAACCCCTTTCGAGCGCGCGAAAACACTGAAATGCCATTATTAATCATTAGTCTGGAAGTACAGTTTAGTTTCTCCGGTCAATAAATGCAATGGGTTTGCATGCATCCTCGGAATTCAGTCAACACGAATGCTAATGAATGCACCTGTAATTTCGGCTGCGATCGGTGATCCTGTTTGAGGTAACTCCTGTTATCTATTGATAGTGCTCTCTACTAATTTTGTACTGTTTGTGCCGAGTTAAACGGTTTTGAGCGAGAATAAGTGTTTACTATCCCAAAGACTCCACTTCGATGATGGAAAATTGTCAATGAAATGGGAACCTAGTCAATATTCCTTTTCAATCAACTCAGTTAAAAATCGTTCTGGGCACAGTCCACAACCTTTCACTCGAACAGATGACATTCTTTCAGTATAATCTTCGCCCCCGTAAAGTCTGCAACTGGAGGCAACAAATCAGTTCACAGGAGAATTAACTCTGAAAGGCTTAAAAAAATACAATCCTTGTGTGAAAGCCATCTAATATGAAATTAAAATCTGATTATATGTTCGCACGAAACCGTTGTTATAAGCTGTTTGTTGTAAACCCGGCGTTGTCACCTTGCAACCCAAAGGTGTGGCTTACGGAAAAGAAACTATAAAACACCGCCGAAATAACCAGCTAAATCCAGTGCTATTATTTTTTCCGCAGCCCTTGACACCAGATTTGTGGACGAACGGCATTGTAAAGATCTCAGCCAGGAGTTCAATTCCTTGAGTAAGTTGATGTAAACTACACACAACCACGATAGCCGCAGCAATAAGTTAACATCAAATGTAAAAGGACATACTAGTGAAACGTTTGTCGGTTTGCATCGAAGCATTTTCGAAACGACATAGGAGACCATTGTCTGCACATTTGCAGCAAATGTGATCCAAACAGCTTAGTGTCTCATGAAACTCGTTTTGTAACCGATTTATTGATGTTTGTTTCGTATCGAGCTCCAGCTGTAGCAGATGTAGAGCTATTTTAACAAAGCATCCCCTATGCATTATTATTTCTTACTCATGGATTGTTATGTCAAGAGAGGAAACTCTGTCACTCCGAAGAAAAGACTCTCTTTTGGTCGACGGTTCTTCTCACCTGCTAAATGAAGTTGTGATTAAAAACTGATGCTGTTTAGTGTTATGTAGGTTATGCTATGTGCGTTTTGGATACTGTGGATCATTCAAATGCGAACTGTATACATTTGCGACAGTACTTTTCCTGGGTGCTGTTTATTATGCTGTGAATGATATTCCAAACTGTGATCATTCATATGAAAGGTTCTGCAGTACTGTTTGTCCAGCGGTACTGTTTTGATGTGATGCCAAAGTGCTGTCAACATAAATCTTTAGATTAATCTCTCGTACACTTTCCAATGTTGCTGTTTATTTACTGAGGGCGAAATACTTATGATCAATGTTTGTACTTTATCTGTTTTTACGGTTCTCATCAATGAACTTTGAACGCTTCAACTCTCTTGAATTTCAGAGCAAGGGCAGACTTACCTACGCTTTACTAGGTGACAGAAAAAAATTGTGAGTTTATAAAGTTAAGTAAACAACAATGTCTCGTCCTGAAAAAAGGCAAAAATACACAGATTATCCTTCTATGAAGCTGAGAAGAGGGTCGACTTAGAGAAAATATTTTCACTGAATCCGGAAAGATATTTTATAAATGCCAACATACCGTTCAAATCCTAAATTACTTTTTCTTAACCCAGTTAGTGAAATCCGATTTTTCCCCTTGATAAGGCTGAAAAAATATTTTTCAAGATTTGTAACTGTCACTTTTCATTGACTTCTAAAGGGGAAGCAAATTCTTGTCTTTTAGAAGGTTTTTTTCGTTTATTCTCTTGAGTAGCATATAATCTTACATGCTTCTCGTCTTCCTTCCTAAAGGAAATTAAAATGTTTGCCAAATCCTAGCAAATCTACGATGACTGTGTACTTGCGTGTAAAGAGGGTTTGGAGACGCTTGTTGGAATCTCAGATATTATAATTAGCTACATTTCGGTTATTTATTAGCAATACGCTAGAATTTAGCCATTTCTAAGCTTCTAATGAAAAAAAAAATGGCTGATAGTTGAATATTTTGGCCAATTCTCAATTACCAGTTAAACCCCATCCAGACACTCAAGCTTAGGCTCGATTACCAGCCGCTGTTTCGATAAATGAGCCCGCACTCAGCTCCCTTCTTGGGAGAAAACTTCGGACCCGAGTGAGCTGCGGAAATCGAGTCTAACTCGAGCTCCGATATGAAAACTTAGAAAACAAAGATTGCTGACCATGTACTGATTACTACCTAACGAAAGCCTGAAATTACTTCTCAGGTTAGCAAAGGTTTTATATGGCAACGACTGTTACCTTTTTACCGTTATTTATGAAGTTGTCATAAGGTTTTAGGCACGTTTTACAATCCCGCAACGTTTGTAATTCAGTATGCAATATACGGAAGCCAAAGCCCCGTGAGCAGTGGGGGGGGGGGGGGGGGGGGAAGGGGTACTCCTATGTTAAACTTAACCCCGCGCGCACCCCTTTGAAGAGCATAGCTTTGGTGTCTTCTTTCTTAAACCAATGTAAAAGTTTTTATTGTCTTAAGAGATGTGTCTTTTTGGAATTGGTTCAAGTTAATTACAACCAAAACGTCTTGTTAAAATAGCAACCTGTTTCTCTTCAGACAGAACTCTATCTTTAGTTAGGCGGCTAACTAATTAACTTTACAGGACTTAACGGAGCTTCATTCACTTGAAGCATGCTGTTTGTAAAGTGCGGCCTGGGATCAGCGCCAAGCAAATCAAATAAAAAAGGTTGTTGGTGGAGTTAACTAAGAATGCAAAGCCATTTCGTGACTATGGTTAAAAAAGGGCGTTGTGTTATAAAAAAAAGACGAGTTTTGATTTGGTCACATTCAGAGGGTTAGAAAAATTCGTCAACGAAATCCTACTCCTTATGTTCTTCAAGCTAACCTTCACTTTCTCTGGGAAGTTAGAGAAAATAATTTGAGTTGTAAGCGTAACTGTAGTAAATTGCATGCAAAAGATAACAGCACATGACTGTCCCTAAAGAACACAGTCACAAATCTCATCAAAAGCGAGCTTAAACTAGTTGAAAGCTTTAACCTGAGTCTTTTTTAATTATCGGGAAGATTTCAAGGTTCTGACCTGCCTTTTTAAAGAAGACTTGATGTTGAAATAACCACTGTAACTATTTCAGGATAATTAGGATAAAACGGGTGGAGATAATGCATGGCATTTTTCAGTGTTTCGTGCGGAAAGCCTTAAGATGAATTTTTCAGATTGAATGTGATCAGTACTTTCCTGTACTGTTACAAATTTGTTCTCTAATTTAAAGGCTTCGATTTTGATTGATAGCAGTTTACTGTGATGGAGTCTTTGTCAGACATTTTTCTAACAGTTTGTTAAGCCACACATAAGACTTGCATCAGTGGAAACCTGACAATGATATTCCTGCCGGTTTAGTTTAAAATTTCTATTATCGTGTAGTGAAACTAACTGTACTTGTCTTTGGAAAGGGAGCGATCGTCACGAAAAGAACAGATTAAGCTTTGTCGTTGTGTCATGCAAAACACACTTAAACTTATTAGGGTTCTAGTTCGTCTTTCGAGAATTCTCTGGCAGCTTTCTGAGTACCTTTACAGTGATTTTGTCCCAGAGAATGGTTTTGAAAATAAAAAGTTCGGTTTAAGGTTTACGTCAGTTTCATGTTATGTAATTGTCTTAGCGTTGCGTGGCAAGTTCCTTTAAAACGTAATCACGCGATGATCTATATCATGTCAGATATCTGCAGGTAAAATTCTTATATCCCTTTAAATTGACTGTGCTGAGGACACGTTTAACTCAAGTGTAAACATACTGAGAATTCACTACCTTGTTGAGATCACGCCTAACACGTCAAATCTGTTCACAGTGCCAGTGTTGTAAAAGATACATGACGATTGCGCCAGACTTAAAAAACTTATATTTAGGACTGGTCTCCAATAGCAACGCAAACGCCAGCGCTCGAATACAAACTTCTAGGTCTTGCGCATGCCTTTCCCAGGATTTGTATTGTGTGCAGTTTCGTTCCCAGGCCTAAAGGTCGCGTTTAATTTGGTCTCCACTAACCTAGAACGTGCGCGGGCTTTGAGGACTTGCGAAAGAATGCCCAAGAGGCGAAATTTTTGTTGACATCGGCAACTCTGCTAACATATGCAGTTTGTAAAATAGTTCGTAATCCCACGAGAATTGAAGGAATAAGCTAAGTACATGCCATTTTACAGCTGTACCGCACGAGGACGGATTTCCGTGAAGACAGTTATCGTAAACGTCTTAAAATTTTAAGCCTCCGCAATCTCAGAGCAAAAATACCCGCGGAGCTAATTTATAAGCTGCTCAAATATAAACCCAGCGGCTTAGCTCTCAAAAAAATGAGGACAAGGACCCCAGCTGGTATATAAGCACCTACTGTTGCACCTCTCTGTCAATTAAGCACCTGTAAAGTGGTTCTCTTCAATTCCTCCGAGTTTAGCGGAACAAAATCAGACACTTTTTGTTATATGCTGGATGGAAACATAAATTCTGAACAGGACGGAGGAGCAAGATGCAAAAGCGGATAACAGTAAATAGAACTCATTTTTCTGCTTAGATTTTCTTTTATAAAAATTCAATTAAGAGTTAAGCCAGTGAGTGTTTTCATACCAGTCCTACTTAAAAGAACTTTCAATTCGTAAATAATTTTTTCGTAGAGTGATCAGATTTTGTTCAGGAGGTACATGGTCGTTGGTACAGGAAGCGAATGTCGATTTCGAAAAGGGGTACAATTACCAGTTTGAACGAAACTATGAAAGCCCAACAGCTAACAATGTCCGGAAACATGCTCAGCATACAACCATGTAGAGGAAAAGACCTCTCGGAAGTTAATGAAATACTTTTTTTTAATGTAATACACGAAATCGAAAGGAAGTATTTGAGATAAATATATTATCAGTAAATATTGAAGCGTTAATGCAGGAAACGCGACACTTAAAATTGCGAAAGGAAATTCAAATAACATTGTTGCAGTGAGATTTTCATTTTGCGACGACTGTAGATTAGGGACTTTTACAGTTATCACAGAACTCGCGCTGTGCCAAAGGTCCGCTCTTATGAATTGCTGAACTGTGCTGGCTAATCTCTTCCGTTTAGCCTTAAGGCCCACCACTGTCACGGGAATTCTGGGATAAGTTTGATCAAATTGTGAGCAAGGACGTTTTCTGCCACAAGAGTTGCCCTTGTACCACGAAGAGGTAGATTTCAAAGGAAGGAATATGACTAGTATTATTTCGTGGCGATTTCCAAAAACTTGAAAAGTCAGCCTAAGTTTTTCCAGTTAGAATCCATTTCCTCTTCGTCGTCCGTGGCCATAGTACTTCGTAGGAAAACTACAAAATTTTTCTCATGTTTGGGTTCACACGTTCCATTGTTGCAAATACACCTTTGGGTTGAACGAAATCACGCTACAGTACCCCCTTAAGGCCCGTGCAATACCTCTCAACCTTCAGATGCCACGCACCTCTCAGTAACCTCTTATTTCATTGGTTCTTATTACCACGCAGCTCCATTATTTCAGGGCTAGGGTCCATTGTTTCTGTTGTTTGTTTATTGTTTTCTCAGCCAATCCTGTGAACTGTTCCGGGAGCTGCGTGGCGCCTCTCAACCTTCCAATTATTATTTTATTTATTTATTTTTATTTTATTAGCTTCGCCAGTTCTTAGCAGGGTCACCACAACAGCGTGAAGCCAATAACTGCAATTCCTTCGCACCTTTCTTTCTTGAAAGAAGAAACCGACGTCTTTAATTTTATTTACTCTCTCGTGAGACCGTAAAGACAGTAACAAGTTTTGTTACATACTTTGTATTAGTAATCGTACTCGCTATTTTAAACCGACGCTGCCAACAATGTCCACCAATTTTGACAATTCCACTCGATAGTACTTTGGGGTGTTATTATTCCTCTAATTCCGGCCACCGTTTCTAATCAGGACAATAATTTCAACGTCGCGGATCATGAACTGAAAATCCGGAAATTTCGAAGGCGCACTTGACTGTGGTTTTTACAATAACAAACAGATTCCATTTTTCCGCGCGTCTAAGCGATGACGTCGACATGTGATAAGACCAAGAAGAGAGTCAGCTAGAGTGTCATTGATGTTGCTACTTAACTCGGCGTCCTTGTTGTTGTAGAACTGGACAGAACTAAGGCAAAATTGAATTCATCTCTCTTACTGAATATAGTAACATAGACTGGGCAGTAGCCAGACGAGAATTATCACCGAGTGCAAAGCAATGTGTAAAAAAAAAACCACACTTCTTTAATATTCATTTATTATTTTTCAATGTACAGTCTTACAATGAGAACATCAAAAAATGCTCACGCCTCTGTGAAACTACACAGCCTGCTTATTTTTTTGTAAGACACTCACAAATAATGTAACTTCAATATTTTTACCTAAGCAAGTGCCTCGGTTAGCCTCATACTAACATCATACGACCCTGAGAGACATTTCCAAGCGAGCCGTGCAAATCAATATACAGCCTACTAAAAACTGCCATTGTAAACAATTTGGTCGATTTTTGTACGTTGTCGCAAACCTTAAAACCAGAAGTTTACAAATGATATGTTTGACCATAGTTAATAGAGGGAAATATATTTGTTTTATTTCTTTATATATTATAATTCACAAAGGTTTCCCACCACTGTGAATGTGAAATGGTTCTGAAACCTAACAAAGTTCTTTATTATATGTTTTTGTTTGCTAGTTTGGGAATATTGACCCTGCACAAATAACAATAGGTGGTTACGGGTGTTCATGCAACTAAACAATAGCAACATTGCGATTATGTAATTCATGCATAGTACATGGTGCAAAACAAAAGATCTGCACTGTCATGGACCTTCCAACATAAATCTTGGCCTCTTTGTTTTGCTCCTTTGATGTTTGCCGGGCTTCATAACCATTTCCCTCTATTAACTATGGTTTGAGACCGATACTTTTTGCTGCGGGAAATTATCTGATCCAAGAACTATCCGCACGCAATTGTCTTACACTGATTCGTGATCATCTCTGCAGTTTCTGAATATTGACTGGCATTTCCCAAATCCGTTTAGCAAACAATATTTTTTTTAGACTGTGTCTCAAAACGAATTAAATTCAATCCATTTTTTTAAGCTATATGAGGTCACTTTCCACTGTTATGGTTTTAAGCAAAAGAAAAAAAAAAAAACAAAATGACCTCATATATTTTGGGCCAATACCCGTTTATACAAGCCTCCTTACCAAGCATTTGTATATGAGAATTGCGTGACCGAGACAAAGTTGACCGTACTTAGTTATTTATAACCCGTCTTAAATTTGCAAATCCTCATTTGCACTTCTTTCTTTGTATTTGGTCACTTTTTAATTGAATATCGTCAATATGAATTGAAAATTTCCTTCTTAGGTTCATTGTTGCTTCAATACTCCTTTTTATAAAAGCAAAGTCGAAGCCAATTCGAAGTTAAAGTGTCACGCAACCATCGTACTTAGTAAACTGCGAACAGCTGTTGCACTTCAGTTTCTTCCTCGCTGTATCTGGACGATCTAATCACTGTGGGTTATGCTGGCTTTCAAAGTTTAAATTCCTTGAAATAAATTTGCGTTTTTCAACCCAACAAGTTGACCGGAATTTCTTTTTTCGTAAACGCGCATATTTAATTTTGGGCCGTCTCGTCCCAGGTAGGCGAGACTAAGTGTTTACATGAGAAAAAATTGTCTCGCTTGCCAGGGTACCCAACCTGCCAAGCCTCCCCGAGTTGTTTCGCCCAACTCATGTGAACGGTTGGTAGAACTTTTCAAAGAAATAAATGGAAAATTAGCTCGCCCAGGGTAACACGCATATACACGTGATTCATGTGCCTTCAGGAAAAAATCTTCATTGTTAACCTTTAGTACAACATGGTGCGCGAAATAAATGCACCTGCATAGAAGCGAATCTAAAAACCTAAAAAAAATGCTTTTTACACTGTTCAAAATGTCATGTTGAATAAAGAAAAATGCAATTCGAAACTAGAAAAGCAAGCACGCATACAAAACGAAGGAAAGATCGAAAGAAAGCAAACAGAGTAGCAATCAGTTATCACTAGCATCACTAAGTGACTCAATCTAAAAATAAAACGGCAAAATCGTGACTTAAAGCGACAGTCGTGAGTACTTTATGCCAAATTTGATTAAGCCTGCTATATTAAAAATTGCAAGTATGAAATGGCAGACGAACTTTTTAGATTAAATGTACTCTTTTAACATTTACAGTAAAAGATAAATCTCTTTATCATTAAACGTGTCCAGATAATCTCCTTTAATCTGTAAGGCCGTTTCAGTAACAATTCAAGCCTTGAATTGTTGATTTTGGCTTCACTCGATAAAATGTTACTTCCTTAAGGTTATCTGGGGCCAAGCGCGGAAAAGAAATGCGCGCAAACTCACGGTTGCTGTTGATATCAGCTGTATGGAATTGGTTGAAAAATATGGCTTGTTTTACCCTGTTAGAAACCATTCTATCAGCTTTTGAACAAGTGTTCACCAATTGCAATTTCAAATTCATAATTTATGTGGTTTTCGTGAGTCCATAATCAAAACGAACTGGAAAACGGATTAAAATAAACCTTTAACTTACAGGAAAAACGTTTCTTTTTGATTAAATCTTCAACAAAGAATCTGAAGAGTTTCCGATTCTTGTTAACAAAGCAGACTAACTGTAAACACGCCCTCCACCTTGTCGCCAACAGGATCAATCATATTTTCGTTTTCCTTATTGAAACATTTCACTCAAGAGCACACAGTGTCATATTGGAAAATTCCCAAATTTATGTATTGACTGGTGTTGCAAAAAAGACAAAACGTCAGGGAACCACGGCTCAGTGGCTTTCGTTTGAATGGTCACATTTTATGATTTATTCCACTGAATCAAAAGTTTGAATCACTTTGTACAGCACAATAAACAGCACCACAGGAAAGTAATGTTCAGTAGCTTTCATTTGAATGGTAACTCTTTAGGATTTCACCCACAGACTCAAAAGTCAGAACCACCTTATACAGCATAATATACAGCACCACAGGAAAGTACTGCTCGGTGGCTTCTACGTGAATGGTCATAGTTAAGAAATTCTTCCTTACTCCAAAGCTAAGAGCAATTGCAAAGGAATATCTCCAAAACTCAAAATACTGCTGAATTTACATTCCATTCGAGAAGTCAAATAAGTTACTTATGGAGACTTAAATACAGGGCAGTGATTACACGATACAGATTCACTCTCTTCTGAAAGAGGCACTAATGCGCCCTCTGAAAAGTAAAGTTGAAAGTTGTGAAAACTTTTAATTATGTCGAATTCATTGAAACGCAAAATTTGAAAATGGAAATTTCCTAATATTATCACAACGTTTGTACATCTTTCGTAACAACACGAAAATTAAGCGATTACCATCTTGGCCTTAACCCTTCACACTGCGCATGTCTAGAATACGTAACACACGACCAATCACACTCTAGGATCGTATTTCTTATCGCAGTATCATAATTTGATCTAACGTTGAGCCACGAGACTTGTAAACAAATAATCGTCAAAATGAAAGGTTTGGATGTCAAAACGAATTCACCTAACTATCTAGTATTATAAATCAGGATATGGATCAGGAGCCATGAATGAATATATGAAGGAGCCATTCGGATAATTTGCTCATTGTTATCATAAAAAAATGCGCGCACAGGGTCAATCTTTTCATAGAAAGAAAACAAGCAACCATGAGCGCAATGTAAGCGCAGTACGCCATTGGTAAAGTATTTCACAATTATTCTCCGTTTGGACAAGTCGCACGCTCTCTTTAATTTAAAGAGCTCTCACGCGAGGAACGCAATGAGGTCCTTAAGAAACTCAAGGAAGGTTCATCTTGTGTAGCGCAATGAACAACAAAGGCAGGACTCACCTTTAGATTAACAGCTCCCTAACGGAGGCAATGTGACAGCTGGCTTTCATCGTATAATAAACAGCACCACAGGAAAGTACTGTTCAGTAGTTCATTTGAATGCTCACACTTAAGGATATCCTCCACAGCCTCAAAAGGTAGAACTACCTTGTACAGCATAATAAACAGCACCACAGGAAAGTACTGCTCAGTAGCTTTTATTTGAATGGTCACACTTTAGGATTTCATCCATATACTCAAAAGTTAGAACAACCTTGTACAGCATAATAAACAGCAGCACAGAAAAGTACTGCTCAGTAGCTTTTATTTGAATGGTCACACTTTAGGATTTCATCCACAGGCTCAAGAATTACAACCACTTTGTTAAACATAACGTATAGCACCTGGTGATAGTACAGAAGAGCTCACTAACTTTCCTTTCAAAAGGAACTTAAGCAGACTCCATCGTAACAATTCCATCAGTCCTGTCCCTGACTGTAAAACTTGTCACCTGTGATAAGCGCTAAAATTGGACTTACCGTGCTGATATAGGATTTTTGGTATATCGCGGCCAAATAGATGAACGTAAAATATATGAAATATCAACTCTGAGAACTACGAATGAAAGTTGATTCGATGCAAATTTGAGTCAAGGAGTCAAATATGGGTCAAATATGGGTCAAATATGGGTCAATGCACGCATGCGCAGATGAAGCCTTTTCAAAAACACTATTCCTTATGCTAAACCCTTAAATATGACCACTTTAATGAGGGCTACTCAATGGATAGTAATTTCCTTAAATACTTTGTGTCTCCTAGCTATTTTCAAAATATTTTTTCCAGTTGTATACTGGACGTGTCTTTATCGATTATCGTAACGTAGAACTTTTTCAAGAAAAGAATTTCAGACTACAAGCTACTGTTTTGTCCAGAGTTCGAGACATCTTATCTAGATCGCTATTAATCGCAAATTGAATCCAAAACCTCTAAGCCGATTAATCTAATCGGTGTTTAAGATTAGCAAATGTTGAAATTTGTTTCCAGCGAATTCTTTCCGCCCTACATCTTGTACAATCTTCTTTGTTTCAAGTGCAAACCTCTGTGAACTATGAACAACTAATTGGTGTTAATTTGATTAAATTTTCCTGCTTTTCAAGGGCTTGAAATCGTTGAGTGGTTATCCGGTTTAATTCAGTCTGTTGCGGGATTACCATTTGTATAAGCAATTTATTAAGTCAAAAGTTATAAACATTTTCCATCCCGGAGCCAAACTCACGGGTCACTGCTATGTTATGCTTAAGTTTAAATCTGTGGATCAAAATATGCAGTGTCACCAATCAAAAGAAACCTAATGAGCATGACTCTCCCTTTGTGTAGTCTTATTTATAATCTTTTAGGCTAAATTTATAGAAAACATTTTCCACCACGCTATTCCTAAGCGCTTAAATTACAAGATTGTAAGAGTTAGGCTTCGATCTGATTACCAGCGCGGCGGAATTGATCCTTCGGCGCAAAATGTTAAGCGCTGATAACTGTTCTATCCAAAGTCACGAATTGCTTTCTGTCTTGTTAATTAGATATGAAAACCTTTTAGCAAACAACATTCGTGTCATTGCCGGTAAATTAACAAAACAGGTGATTAGAAAGCGAGCTGCCTTTGTGTGCCCTCATAGTTGTCTTTGTGTGCCTAATGACACCCCAGTGTGTACAGTCTGATTGACTTTTTTTTGTATGTTTTATTTCTTTCTCAAAGAGTGGCTGTGGTTGCGGACTTTAACCAACACGAAAACTTTATCACCAGGGGTCCGGGGATGACGAAGAAGCCCGAAGGCTACAGAACTCGATCGAGAGAACGAACAAGCCTGATCAGTTTTGCAATGTAGAAGTATTTGCTGAGTTGCTCCGGTAAGTCTTTAAGAAGTTACGTAGCTTTGTGGACCTCACATTAACTGTAATTACATCTGTACTTTGTTATCTATCGCGCTTTATCGTCAACAGATCGGCTGCTTGGAGCTGATTGGAGTTCTCTTTCTGTCTATGAAGTCGTTTTATTGTTATGCATGCGAAGTCTTTGCATTCTTATATTCGCAGAAAAATCAGTGTCGTCTTCGTTGACTCAACCACTTCTGGTTAACGAAACGCTTTGCGGGAAAACTGGAATTCCAAAATTGCCAGCCAGAGCGCATAGCTGGGACTAGCTCAAAATCCAGTTGTTATTTTTCAGATTGATTGCAAAGGTCGAAAATATCATCCATTATTCAATTGACAAGCGTTACCAACCCAACGGCCTGATTCAGTTAGAAATACGCAAGATGCGACACCACCAAAACGCGCACCCGTCTACAATGTGGCGTGCCCTTCCCGTCCTTTCTAAATTCCACGCGGTTCTTGTGATGGTGATCTGTGCTTCTGGATTTTCGACGGCGTGCGGACCCGGCACAATTGGCACCCAGACCAGAAAAAATACAACCCCAATGAAGTTGAGACAGAGCTTGCCTGACTTACCGGAAACGTCCCTTGGTGCCAGTGGACAGTACGTCGAACGGGTCCGGCGAGGAAGCGAAGCTTACAAAGCGCTGGAACTAAACTATAACCCTGATATTGTGTTTAAGGCTGATGAAAAATACAGAGACGAAACAAGGCGGATGACCAAGGTATTGCGTGCCAGTTATTGCGTGCCAGTTGCGCTAAAATATTCCGTGGTCTTCGGGATAAGTTTGTGAACTTTGGAACAGAGAAACGTAAAAAAGAACCCATAACAACTAGGACAACACGGGAAAAAGTAACATTTCGAATTGAAATTAAATGGTTTAAGATCTTATTCTCTTGGAATTGGTCAAAATCTATCTTCTTTCTACAATTCAATTAAATGGCTTGGCTGTAAATAGGTGATGAGAATTAGGTAAATCATCAAAGTGGAGTTTTTTTAATTTCTTTCATGTATCATCAAGATCTTTGACCAAAACTCTACTGATCAAAAACTTATTTTCCCTCTCAATATCAAAGCATTATCAAACAAGCAAGTGATAAGAACATACAAAATCATTAACATTTTGGAAATCACCATCAGTGAATTTGGGAATTGAAATTTTCTTTTCATGTGAGCAGGATCTAGCAATTTTGAGATGAAAATTTACGATAGCATTGACAAATTTCTTTGTTACGGTAGTAATAAAAAAGGACGGGGCTGAAAATGATCTGGCTTTTATTCATTATTTTATCTCTTTCTGATCTTAAAATATCTACTTAAAAAGTTTCTAATCAGTTAAGAATTGTCGAGAAAAGTAATTACAGTGATACAAACAAGACAGGACGGACTGTTAAGATTAGAGACGAGACAAAGACCTGTTATCAGCGGCTGGACATTTTGAAAACACTAGTTTGAATTGCTAAAGAGACTACTTTGAATTCTACAATTCTCAAACCACCAAAGTACAATGATGCGACGGCGCTATAATGCATGGTTTGTATTCATTATGTGCTATACGTTACGAAATTCGATTATATTCGAAAGGATTTTTTCCTTAAGTCAGTTAAGTTTGGCCAGCAAATTCTCTTCGCGAAAATATCAAGGTAAAGGTGAAAGAAAATTAGCATTATCTGCTAGATTTAAAAGAGAATTTTTCGCAATTCTAAACGGTAAATCTCGGAGATAAAAAAGGAGAAATAGTGGACGTCTGATATCGCCTAAGGTGAGTTCTCGCAATCCAAGCCGTTCAGTTGAAATTACATCCCACTATAATTATATATCAACACTGATTGTTTTCTGTTAGACATCTTCGAATACCGATGCCAAGAAATCTTCTCGAATTAAAAGGTGTATCGATAAAATAAAAACTAACTTTCTTAAGCGATTAGGACCCTCAGAACAAATGGTGGAAAGATTTCCGCACAGCCCCACACATTAATTATGCATTCACCACTGTCATACTAACCCTTTTCCCGAAAAACGGCCAGCATGAATAGAATTTGAGTCACAAAATGTGTACGCATAATTAATATATAGGGCTGTGCGGAAATCTTGCCCAGATGGTTTTTAGCTGTTAACAACATTCTTGCTCCGTTTTGTTGTTATAAAGCTGTGCTTAGTTCTCAACAAAATATACCTTGTCTTTTCATGGTAGACTTCCTGATGTCTTCGTGTTTGCCAACTGGGGCGTGTCCTTTAATTATTTGATCCCGAAATTTCATTGTCAAAGTCGGAATTTTGAGAGCATCTCTGAGACACATAGCAACATTAGATATTATCGCCCATGTCATCTCAACAAGCCACACTTGACCCAGAAATGACAAGAAGACGAGTAGATGGTTGCTTAGACAAGTTGCACTTTGTCTGAAAGCCACGTGCAAACTCTCCCAACATTGTTGGCCAATAACATCTAGCATTGTTGGGCCAATATGTTGGGTGCGTTTGACGCACCGTGTTCGGGGTTGTTGAGAGTTATTGGCAGCTAACCGGCAGATGGTTGAAACATAGTGCTTTGCGTTCACCTGCAGATTAACAATGACATTTTTTTTACTACCTTTACAGAATTGTTTCAAGAAGCTCAACAGGTTAGCAGAAGATGTGAAGAGAACATGGGGCTCAAAAGGCGTAAAGCTACGAGTCATCGACGCTTTTGATCTTGATGATGTTAAAAAACGGCACGGTGAAAATTCGCTTCACCACGAGGGGCGAGCGGTCGATCTGACAACTTCGGACAAGGATAAAAGCAAGTATCCTATTTTGGGAAGAATGGCCTATGAAGCAGGATTCAACTGGGTGTATTATGCAGGCAAAGGCTACATTCACGCTTCTGTTAAAACAGGTAATTGCCAATATTACTATAATCATCTTCATAGTCATCATCATCATCATCATCCTCGTCATCGTCATCATCATCATCATCTTCTTCATCACCTCTATCATCATCATAGTCATAGTCATTATTATCATTTCTTCATCTCCGAAGGAAACGCAAGAATAACGAAATAACCTTCCTTAAAAAGTCAGAGCAATTAGAGCCTTTCAATCGTTTAAAAGCGAAATCAATCGCCTTATGTCTTCCTCGTACTCCCACACGGCAAACATGTAAATCAGTTTTTATTTTAATCTTTGTACGGATGTTTTTACCGTGATAAAAAAAAAACAGTCTAGAAAAGGACCACAACATTTCGTCTTTTTTATGTATTAAATAACTCTTAGGGAGCACAAGGCCTGTGGTGATCTGGTATCTTTTCCATAGCCTTAAGCCGCTGTTATACGTTGAAACTTTTACCCGAAACTTGTGTGCAACGGCGCTGCGAAACAAGTTTCAGCAGGCGTTGCACCGTGTAACGTGGTCGGTTTCGTGAAACTTTTTCGAACTTCCGTTGCGAGACAAGTTTCACGAAAAGTAGAACCGCTTGCTACTTCTGCAACGGTCGCAACGATCGCAATGGTGATAAAAACAAGAGTTTCACCGTGTGACACCACTTCGTGAAACTGGTCTCGCTCGGTCTCTCATCGCCGTTGCACACAAGTTTCTGCTAAAAGTTTCAACGTGTAACAGCGGCTTTAGCAGTACGTGTAACATTTTTTCGCTCTTTATTTCACTGGAAAGGTCCCGATAGGAGCTAGGAGGTGGTTGAGAGATACCAGACTGCACGATAATAGAGCCGGGGAACAGGGAATGGGGTGTCCTTGGGCCAAAATCAGGGGTTTAGCCTATCTTGTCTGGAGTTATCAACGACAAATCACAATCCCGCGGGATTTAGCGGGATCAGGTATCAGGTTGCCGGATTTAAACAACTCTTTAGCCTCCGGGAGTAAAAATGCGAAAAGTGATAGCTTCTATGATCTTCTTTAAGTTATTGCGTCTCGTTAAAACCGTATTTTTGTTTATACTTTTTAGACAAAGATGCAGAAGAACAACCAGTTTCATGCTTTCCAGAAAGCGCGTCAGTACGTCTAGAGGGAGGACAGACAAAAACAATGAAAGATCTGCAAATTGGAGACAAGGTCGCCAGCATGGATTCCAGTGGCAAAATTGTTTACAGCAAAGTCCTGACTTTTCTAGACATCAAGCGGAACATGTCCACCGAGTTCGTTACTATACAAACAAAAAGCCCCGCTGCTCAAGTAACAATCACGGAATTTCACTTGATCTATCAACTAAACAAACAAGCGCTGCGGGAAAGCGCGGTGTTTGCGCGAGACCTGAAGGTCGGGGACTTCGTTTATGTGCGAAAAAATAGATCCTCGTTTGACAGATTTACAGCTGGACGGGTAGTGGCTATCAAACGGCGCCAAGGCAGGGGTGCATATGCCCCCCTCACCGAGACAGGTAACATTGTGGTGGACGATGTTTTGTGCTCGTGTTACGCTGTGATTTCCGATCCTCGTATCGCTCACTGGAGCTTTGCTCCGATACGATTCTCAGAGTGGCTGTTCCCGGGTATCGCTTCACACAACAAAGCAGGGATGCACTGGTACGCTCAAATACTTTACAAGCTGTACACGAGTTGGAATTACGTTTATGAAAAAGTTTTTGACAGTTCGTAGGGTACGCTAACTTTAATCAGATCTTGCGGTCGCGGTTTAGTTGACTAAAGCGTTCGTGGAATTTGCATTTGTAAGTGCGACCCGCTTCACTTCACAGCAGAACATGACAGAAACAGCACAGAAGGCTGTTTAACCGCATATGACGGAAAAACTCGAGAAATTGATCAAAGGAAACTCCTGTGAGATAACATATCTGTAGAGATAAGACTTAGTTGCTGGATTCGGCGAAATTTTCGCTGGAAAGCCAACATTGGTTTTAAGGTATTAATTAAGTGATATTATTGAATATGACTGATACATGCAATGTTAATTAGACTAATTAAGATCGCTCATTGCCACCCAGCGTACTTCACTGACGGTTCTTTAGCAACCTGTCACGTTAGCAAGAACCCCATGGGGACTGTATCATGGCAGGGGACTACTGGTGATGCATAAACAAAGCGTAGTGTGGCTCGGTTTAATACCGCTCGCTTTCTTGCCGAAGTCTCGATTCTTTCCAGTTTAGAAAGTTCCAATTTTGTTTTCGCTTTATTCTCGCCTTAAAACTTTACCATTTGTATCATTGTGCCCAACAAGCAAGGTTAATGTCCTATTAATACATCTAGAAACAACTGGATGTTAAAAGGTCTTCTATTTGCAGACAAATAGTTTGTCTCTGTCAAAATGTTCAATTCCTCGATTAATCAAATGCGCATCACGAGAGCCCTCACGGCTGGAAAGAGACCGAAAATAAACTTTGTTTTGCTTATGCCGCGAAAAATACCTTGGATGGCCATACAATCTTTTTATGGCCAACCAAGGTATTTTTCGCAGTTTGCGAGAAATACGCACGCAAATATTGAATATTTGCGTGCGTATTTTTCGCAAACTGTATCCAGAGAAGGACTAAAAAGGAACCGTTTTGGCTAATAATTTATCTCTTGACACTAAGTACAAAATTACACACTCCAAAACCACACAAAGCATTTAAACAAGTTAATTAGATAGCACCGAATTCTGATCGGTTTGGATTATAAATAGCATGATTGATTAGTGTATCGATCGAATTCATCAGATTAAACCAGCTGTGAAAGCAGATTTACCGCGCAGTAAATTTTTCAATTTAGTGGAAAGCCGGCTTATTTCAACTAGCTTTTACTCTCCGAAACGCAATCAAATTACGGAAAATCATTTTTGTAATAGCATCGATATGATCGTTTTACTGTCGGCTCTTGTTTGCATTTTTTAATACAGTGTAGTGGTGAAACTTTACGGTTTCATTCCAGTCTAGAAAGCTTGAAAACATCGACAAATGCAGCATAATAAACAACACCACAATAAAATACAGCACAGTTGCTTTCATTTGAATTGTCATACATTAGGATTTCATCCACATAATCAGAAGTTAGCACAATAATCAGAAGTTAGCACAATAAACAGTCAATTACTGTTCAAATATTTTCAACGATAGCACATAACGCAATTGGAAATTTGACACAAAATAAAATTTGTCTCCAATCAAATGTAGAGCATTATTTTTATTAAACATTATCCTTCCTTTATCAAATACAGCCGAAAACGCTGAAAATAATTTTTTTATCCTTTTACAATAACCACACATATTTCTTTGATCTTAATGTATAAATAATAAGGTTAGCCAAACGGATTTGAACCTTTTCCGTCGAAAGTTGGGTTTATAAATATCTAACAGGATAAAACTGAAATCTGTGCCGAGGCGATATTCTTAATTATGTGACTTATGGTTATTTTAAAAGCATTATTCGCTATCAAGTGAAAATTACTTTATGCCCACAATTCTATTACGTTTTTTGCTTTGCGTAAAGCCTTAAAAATGCTTAAAATTCTTAGCGCGTTTTGCATGAATAGACTAAATATAGAGCACAAAGCTACCGCGGATGGAAAATAGTCGGTCACCATATGTCGCAAAAACTGAAGACAATTTAGAGAGGAAATGTTGACAAAATGTAACAAGAAAATCGGGCAAACTAAAAAAGGAAACAGTGGCCAGTGGCATGCTTTCCATTTTTGTAAAAGCAAAGAATAAACTTGGATCGGAGGGCGACAAAATAAATGACATTGGAATACGGATCTTAAAACATACAATCCAATGATAAAGTAATAATAATCTTAGCCTGAGGACGGAAGATATTTGGTAAAAGCTTTTAATCATAAAATATAGTTCCGCTTCATGCCGTTACAAATTTCATTGATCACTGCCGCTTCCAATTACGCCCCGTTTAAAAACGCAAAATCTGTTTGTTATTTTCTTCCCGAACGGATCCACGGCACCACGAGATAAACGGAAACGCAAAAAACAACGATTCCGGAATTTATATCCTAAGTGTCGAATGTGCAAAACAAGCGTCGTCCTTATTGTTCTGGATGAAATCCAGGTTTTCAGAAGCCGGTATGGTTGCTAGCCTCCTTCGCAGACGTCTTTGGGCTCGTCACGCGTTCCTTCCCCACGAACGTCTGCTGAACTGAACTGCCGTTCGCCGGCGGTTAGCCTTTGTTTTGAAGAAACCAATAACGAGCTGTGTAAGAATGGAAATCGACACTGGATTCACGTGCATCGTCTGTGAAACTAATCCCGGGGTCGAAGTCCTACTTTCAAAAAATTGGAAAACGAACTATCATTGGCTAACCGCCGCGAACGGAAGTGGCAGTTAAGTTCAGCAGACGTTCGTGGGGAAGGAACGCGTGACGTCTACGAAGGAGGCTAGTATGGTTGCATAATTGCGAAAGAAAATGAAAATCTGAGGTAGATGCGTGCGCAATTTGCACATGTGCAATAAGCATTCAAAACGTACCAAAAGAGCCTGGGAACTAAAGCGCGGTTGAATTTTTTTTTATGGAAACTTTGTATCCTTTTCTATCAGATAACAGCGCAGGAGATTGAAAAGGCAACAGTGTGAAAATGAACAAGGGCTCGGCTTTTAATTTCTTTGCAGGCTGTTTTCACCATTTTGGCCTCTTTATTGCACACAATTATCTTCACAGAGATGATTATTATAATTATCGAACATATACTGTATGTGGTAACTTACAACTATGCTATTTTGCGCTGTTAACTGAAAACATCAGGCTTCTTGGAAGCATATAGAGTAAGAACCAAGCCAATGAGAAATTGACAAAAGTAATAATTTGTAAATAGTGAATATTTATTCTTATCTTATGATATACTGTATCAATATCACAGGAAATGTTCGCTGTTAACTTTGGCAAGTGGAAGGATTTTAATCCGCAGTTTTTTAGTTGCCGTTGTCTTGGAAGGGTGATTTCTGCTCAAAACTAAATTTTTGTGAATTTTGAGAATTTCCATGTGAAATTTTCACGATTTGAACCAGAACGATCGCATCCAAAAAATTCGAAAACGTGACTGTAGCGAACTTTTTCTGTAATACAAGGTTACTTCCTGTTTTCTGAAAAGCTAGAAGAGACTAATAGAATTTTGCCAATGAATCAAACATTTCGGAATATAATAATGATAAAATACGACATTTATTATGTCACTGAAACCGGGACCTTTCATTATATGAAAGATATGCAGTTTGTATGCTCAGAAGAGTAGTGGAATCGTTTGGAGTTGGAAGAAAGAACGGCCGAGGCTTTTTGAGCTGCATGCAGGAGTCATAACTCAACTCTTGACGCTCCAATATCAAAATACATTTTCTTCTAACTATTCTCCATATATTCCTTATGGTACTAATTAAGAGAATTCATATACAAACATCAAGAGATTACAATGTACATCTATTGATCATTTCGTTTTTTCTCCTGGCCTATATGTTTGGACGAGCACTGATCCTGTTGGGAGAATTTTGGTGCTGACCACTTTTGACGCTTGAAGGGTTAAATGACGAACTTAGAGTCTCTGAAACAATTTCCTTTTGTCGGTGCAGCAAAGTATAATTCTGACTCCAATAGACAAATGGAAATCAGGTAAAAATACATGAAGATAAAAAATATATATATTGCAAAGAAATAATAATATCTGACAGGCTAAAGAAATGGTCATTTAATTTACAAGGAGTTTTTTATTGTTTCTTTGTTGTTGATGACAATTTGCCTGTTTGCGGAAGACGCCTTTAGCGAGTGAAACACGTGGTTTCCAAGTAGTAAACGGCCTTATAAGCGCTGTTCAATCAGTTATGTTTTGATGTAATATATCATATAAATGAAAATCAGAGTGCTATGAAAATTTTGATTTTAGATTATCATTTTGTATAATACCAAGAGAAGATTAAAAGACATTGAAAAGAACTTAACAGTTGTTGTTGTGATTGTTGGTATTGTTGCTAAAAAAATTCTTGGTTTCTTTTAGGGCCAAACCCTATTACACCCCGTCTTCCCGACCAGTCACCACGAGCCAAAATTAAGCCAAGGCTAAATGATCAAGCATTTCCGTCCAACATCATGTCGGAAGAACATGTTTGACCGCTTAGCCGCCTCTCTCAACTCTGCGTTTAGTTGGTGTCCATGTTTGATGTTGATCAACAGTTTTGGGCCAACGTTTCGCGTTACGAACAAATGTGATTATATAGCCACCTCTGCCAACAGAACTTGCGTGAGCCAACCTCGTACCCAGGGTCTTCGTTTCCCTTGATCAGCGGTCAGGAAACGAACGACCCTGGAAAGATCCGATTTGAAGTCCGAAAATAACGGACTTCCGGCTGAACTACGCATGCTTAGGGTTCAGCTCCGCTCGGTTTTACTTCCGTTTATTTGAATTTTTGGAAAAAGCCAATCAGAATCGTCAACCTATCGGATCTTTCGAGAGTCGCTCGTTTCGTCAAGCCTGCGCAGTACGGAGCGAAGACTCGATGGACGAGAATCCGCGTGAGCGGGAAGAAGCAACTAGTTGAAAACAAATAACGCCTAAATTCCATCGATAATCTGCTAAAAAACGGCTTTCCAGGCTCACTTTGTCTGGTATTTGGTCAAACATTTTTTGCTCATTTCGACACCAAACGTTGTGTGAAGCAAACACGATGTTGGACGAAAATGTTTGATCGCTTAGCCGAGGCCGTGAATTGTCATACCTCAGTTAATTATGGAAAATACCCTGAAATATATAAAAAGGTAAAGAGCCTTGATGTTTTATCATATCAAAAGGAATCTTTTTGTACGTCCTCTTTATACCGGGGAATCAGGGAAGAGGTGGGAGGCAATAATACTTGCGGGGAGGTGCTGAGGCTTCGCTTGAGGTTTTGAAATTAGGGAATTGTAGCGTATTACTGCAGGCTCGCCGAACGGAATAAGGTTGCGTGACATAACTATGATCGGACGCAGAAAAATGGAAAAAGCAAGGAATACACGGGTCAAACGAAACCGAACCACGTGTCTACTTGGGCCCCATCTGTGGTCCAAGCTGGATCACGAGTTAAGATCTCAACCATCTTTAGACAGCTTTAAAGGGGCGTTATATCTGGATGTTGATGAAGAAATTAAAAAGGGAAAAATAAGGCAAAGACAAACACCCAGACAGTCCACTACAACGCTGGGGCACGTCAAGTTAAGGAAGGAGTGTTTGGTGTTCGTCCATTCATTATAATTTTTAATCACCTTAAAATCTTCAATTTTCTCACCTTCCCTTAAAATCACTCCTCACCCCCCCCCACCCCACCCCACCCCACCCCACCCCTTTTCTCGTTCTTCATAAACACCCCAAAAATCACCCCAAAATTCTGAGATTTCTATGGCATTATGCACTAAAAAAACTATGATAGCTTTTTTGGATTGCACCGAGAATACAAGTGAAGCCTAGAAGAAATCTAGAGAAGGACAAAAGGTCAAAAAGTGACAAAAACGTAGCATTCAGGTTTAACTCCCCCTTAAGAGAGCTATAAGTAAGACGAACATAGAAGATATATTAAATAATTGCAAGAATTGTCGGTCAGATACACATTGCAAGATAAAGGAGACTCTCCGAATTAGAGAATTGAAACCTACCCTAAATGACAATGTAAGCAGCGCAAAGTTTTATCTTAATTAGTTTGCATTTTTAATATGCAAATTATTTTCAGCTTCTGTCATTGTTATTGTTAATTAGCTACTTATCTTAATGTCACATTCACAACTATGAACAAAAGCAATTTTATATGAACTCTATCTTAACCATATGTTTTGTGCCATTATTTTAATATCCCTGTTTTTAATTCACTTTTCAGTTGAAATTATCAATATTTTATCCAGGGAAAGTCCATGCTGTAATAAATTAAGGATACTTGTAAATATATTTTTTATCATACCTTCTGTAATTACTATAAATATTACTATTATTATTATTATTATTATTATTATTATTATTATTATTTTAAACTACGCATTTCCATGTTTGATTATTGAATTTCTAATTTTCTTCTATATGTGTATATCATATTTTTAAGTGTGATTTTTTTATGACATCTGCAATAATATTTGTAGTGACCCAGCCTTAGTGAAACTTTTGATAAGGTTCATAAAGGTTTATTAAAAATAATGATGATGATCGTTGAACGATCGAAACATGTCTTGTTTTAAACTCAAAGTGGTTGTCCATTTTTTAAAAATGGATAGAAATATTACAATTTAGACTGACCTACAGGTAGCTTAATAAATTTTCCAATATTTATAGTTTTGTAACTATTCGATGATTTGTAAATAAAATTTTCTCTCATCTATAATAATAATAATAATAATAATAATTATTATTATTATTATTATAGCTCGTGCATAACGAAATATTCCATTAAGCAGGAAAGAAACGGGGGATGACTGGATAAAATGAAATGTAAAAGTAAACTGCCCAAAACAAATAGAATTTTAGGCCGTAAAACAAACGTTGACAGGCAAGGAAAAATAAAACAAGTTGAAAATTCTTACCTTGAATTCCAGCACTGAAAGGAAACCCTCCTTGCTGAAAGACACCAACACGAAACCAAAAGAACAAAATCGACGTAGTACAACCAAAGTGGGTAACTTCCGCAGATGTTCTTTAAGGTCAACATCGTAAGCACTTGCACTCACAAGGAATCTCATAAGTAGATTAACAGAGCGATATAGAACGAGGTGTAAACTGGAGTATTCAAAGAGACACACAAAACTTACTATACGTTCAAACACTATATAAAGCAACGGAACCGAAAGCATAACTGAAACTACAAACAAAACACTTACAGTGTTTGACGCTGTAAAGGAACAAACATCTTCATGAGCTGTGAACGCTCTTTCACTAAAACAAGAAAGCTGCTGAGAGAGTTTACTCGTAGAGGTTTAACGGTTAACTGGCAAGATATTTGAAAACGAAATCACATACAAGCATGAATGCAAATGAGCCAGCTTCCCCGCGTTAAATTTATACCGGAACGTTAATTAGTTCAGTTACAATTTCATTGTGTTTATAAGAATTGGCGGCTTCCGCGATATGAGGCCTTCCCGGCAGGGGGGTGGACTGGTGTCGCTTTGTCGCCCGTTTACGACTCCGTCTGTTGCTTGTTTCGTTAGGGGCAAATGTCGCTGTCGCAAAGAAAACAAAGAGGAATGGAAAGTCAATTGTCGCTGTCGCAAAATGTCGCGCTTTTCCCGTCAATTTCTGTGGGTTGTCGGTGTTTTGGGAGAAGATTGTCGCCTGTTTTTGGAGCCATTTCCGTTTGTCGTTTCTAGCCCTTGGAAGGCCATCGATATGACGAGTGGTTATTAAAGTTTAAAACTGGATGTAAGTAAAAAGGCAAGACCTAGAGAAAAAAAATGCTTAAACAAGTAAACGCATGCTCTCAGGACAAGAGAGCAATCACGAAAATTTTTTTCACTGGTGCTTCGGACTATGAGCATTTAAAAATATCAAAAATACTTCGGCGCGGGCTAATTTACGGATTGAATAGTTAACAGTAAAAATATCCATTTTTTTAAGTTCTATAGCCAGCTTAGGTGGAGAACACGTCTGCGAAACCCCTTCGCATTTTTAAGAGTATTAGCATCACGAGAATGACACTTTAAAAAATACGTCCAAAATTCGAGGTCCAAAATGGGACGGTTCACGCTCTCGAATGCATGATGGGTAATCAGAGCAAAATGGCGGCAAATTCAGACTTGTCCGGTACGGATATCTTTAATTTAAAAGAATTCAAAACTAAGCGAGAATTTTGTTACAAGATTATTACTTCAACAAAAGAATTATTCAATTTATGCAATAACTAATGATGAAACGCGTTTTGTCGCACGGGTTGACTCTGTCTAACATAATTTTGTCGAATGTCCTATGTCAATACTCTTCTATGGCCAGGAAACCGAATGGTTCCAATTTGGAAAATACTCTTTCTTCTCTTCAGCTCCTTTTTTGATACTCCTTGAGATGCTAAGTAGCTATCGGGCTTTGGACGCTAAATCCAGAAAACTGAATTACGCTCTACTGTTTACGAAATATTATATTTATTGATAGACTTTAAACGATAAAGTATATTCAAACAACGTTGTTTCAAAAGGTACAAGATGCAAAAACGGTTAGTTTAAGAATTAGCATTTTACATTAAACGTGTTATTTGCCTAGTTCCTAGGCTCCTCTCTGTTTCAATCCGTTCGTGTCACGTGGTCCGGGAGAAAGAGCGAGGCCTGGAGAAAAACCCCAGGGTTTCTATTTTTGGTTTTCACGTGACGTCATCAAAATTTAAAAAATAAGGAATTATTAATCCTTTTGAGATTTTAGTTTAGTTATTAAAACAGCTGAAGACTTATCTTTTTACAAATTTTAGTTTGATAGGATCACGTGACGTCATCAAAATTTAAAAAATAAGGAATTATTAATCCTTTTGAGATTTTAGTTTAGTTATTAAAACAGCTGAAGACTTATCTTTTTACAAATTTTAGTTTGATAGGATTTTTTGTCTTGTGATAAAGCAAGGTTGAATTTCTAAGCTTTTGCGTGACACGATATTAAAATGGTGGTCGAGAATGCTGTCACGTAGGTTAAAAAAAGTGACTCATCCGCTGAGATTTCGCAATCTGAACAGTCCTTGTATGAGAATAAGTACTCATATAGATGTTTATGAGCCCTCAGAAGACGACTACAGGCTTTTTGTAGCAAAACTTGATGACGTTTGTTTTTGTTAACTTCCGGCAGCCATATTTGTGCCCCTCAGAAGACGCGTGCGCTGGGAATATCGCGAAACGAAGACTAAAAAAACAACAGAGCCGAATCCCAGACTCGTTGCAGGCACGAGTAAAAAAACAAAGAAAAGAAAAATAAGACTTGATGCCTTTCAGGTCCAAGTAAAAAGGTTTAAAAAGTTAATATAACCTGGGACAGGCTGAAGATGGAGGAGGCCCAAGTTTGGGATCAATAAGCATCATCACGACTTCAGTTTTCGACTGCGCCTCAGTGCATTTCGTTCGTTAAAGTTCCCGAACGGTGCATCTCTAACTCGTCTAAATCGGCGAATTCCGAATAATACCAAGAAGGCTTTGCGGTACGAACGATTCATTACACCATAGATGAAGGGATTGATGGCTGAGCTGGTGGCGCCAAATATGGTATACGCAAAATAGGTCCCGCGGAATAAGGACAATCCCGTCCCGAGATTTACATCCACACTGTCAATCACGAAGACTGGAATCCAGCAGAGGAAGAAACCAACCACAGTCGCAAACAAAATTTTGGTGACTTTGATGTCTTCCAGTGAAAGCGCAGCTTGTCTTGGGTTTCTTGCTCGGAGATTACTTACGACAGTTCTTTCGTGGACTCTAAGAGCTATGAACACTTTAAGATAGCACCCGACAAGAACGACTGTTGAAAGTGGAATAACAATGATTGTTGGTAACACAGCCAAAGGTAATCCGCTCAGCTCCATGGCGCAAAAGAATTTTCCTGGCTGGAACACATAATGTTTGCCGGCGGCTGTGTAGGTCAGTGGAGGTATCAAGGCCGCTAGCCAGCCACCTACAACGATTAGCTTGGCATTTGAAGGAGTATAGATCACTCTGTATTTGAAGGGTTTTACGATGTGAAAATATCTGAAACGAAGGAAAGTTCGTCAGTCAGTCTAAATAGTAAAAATGCCGATTTGTTTTTTATTTTACGCCCCTATTTTGTAGGCCCTCTCTCGATTGTGTTACAAACTGTGTAATGCCATTGATGAAGTTCTGTTCAACGTTATTTTTCCTTTGGGCACTTATTTTTCCAGATGAAAATCAGAAATCTTGGGACAACTGTCCCTTCATCCGTGAGAATAGCCTTAAAGCAAAAGGCGCGTTATGATATTTAAATTTCCTTCACAGCGCGCCCTGCGAGAATTCAAACGAAATTGAAATCTATGTTCATGCCGCTGGATCGCATAGTACGGCATGTAAATAAACGGCCCTCCGAGCGGCGTCTCTCCATGGTGTCGCGGTATCCTGTTCGTACAACGGACACCATCATGTCCTCGGCTGTGTGTCCGGGAGAGTAGAAAACTGACTTAGCCACGAGCGGGTCCGCTCCTTTGTGACAGTCATAACGCGCGTTTTGCTTAACGGCTATTCTCACCGATGAAGGCCGGGACAGTAGTCCTGAAACGTCTGATTTTAATCCAGAAAAATTAGTGCCCAAAGGAAAAATAACTTCCAACAGAACTCTCCCGATTGTGTTCGGCAACTTTAGAGCAACTTTTGGTGTTGAAAGCAACTTTTCACGCGGGTTCTATCAACCTCGAGAGAGTTTTGTCTAACTGAGTACAATGTTTGAGCAAAATATAGAATTAAAGTACATACTGATCACAGGGTCACCCAACGAGTCAAATCAACCAAAAGCTATAGAAAGGTATTTTAAGTACTTTATGGTGTTTCAAGGCTTTTTGAAGTGATGTTTGCGTTAGCTAAAAGAATTTGATCTGTTCGGATTCCTTAGCTGAAATTTTAATTAGCCGAAAATGTTAGGGGCAAAATCTTCCTTTGAGAACTGAAATGTTAGCTGAAATGAACTTTCCACGAACTTTCTACGGAATTATTTTCTTTCCGAAAATTGCAGCTGACGTTTTTGACTGCCAAAAACAGCAAATACGACCTTTCCGAAAACCTCAGGAGCTATGATTTCCCCATTGCGAATCTTTTAGGCCACGTTTCAGTTACGAAAATCCGAGTGCACTCTTTATTCGGCACCGAAAACCCAAGGCGAACCAGGTCGAACTACCCTCCACCTAACCGATATCTACCGAAACTTGAAGTTGGGTGCCCCTGATATCAGGTGCGAAAATGTGAACAATTTGAAAGAAAAATGTAATTTGTGCAAATTTATTGAACGTTTTAAACAAAACACCTGTCACTTGACAACGTTTCGTAGGCCTATTGCGGTTGTTGTCTAATATTACTGCATAGAGGTAACTAGTACAGGTTTTCGAAAACGCACTAATGCGCGTTTCTTATGAAAAAGTATACTTTTTTTTAATCCGTTTTCACTTTTCGTCCACACTGAAACGATCGAAAACGGAGGTGTATGTTTCTCCAGAGTGAAGGTTTTTGAAAACGGGTGGACAGGTGAAAACGGAGGTTTTCGAAAACGCATTAGTGTGGACGGGGCCGCATTGGATTTAATGGAGCCCAAACTAATTGTGGAATTGCACACATTTTAGGTATTCTACTGATGAACAGTTATAACATTCGGATAGTTTTAGAAGCAGTGTCACCTTTGAATTTCAATAAATCAATTTGGACATCTTGTCAATTTCACGTACGGCGAAGGTCAAACAATATCGGTAATAATCATTTGGGAGTTTTCAATTGGATTAATTTCTTTTTCCGGGATTGATTGTAAGACATGAGGATCTAAGAGATTTAGGAACGGAGCCTCGTAGAGCTTATACGGTTTAAGAGTTTTACAAGATATGAACTCGGAGCTCGCGCGTTGTTGCTCGTCGAAGAGCGAAAAAACGAGAAGGTTTCTCGGTCAAATGAAATAGTTTTCAACATTTTGTACGTTGTGACCGAGATTGGCAACTAACTTGCGATTATTCGCTGTTAAGCAGTTAGGCTGTCATCGGACGTGATCAATAATCGCGACTTCCAAGATTATCAACTGTAAATTAGCCCAATTTCGATATATTTGATCGTGAGAGACTGGTGAAGAGAATCGTACACTGAAACGAGGCTCCAGGGAATAGATTGATTGTTTTTCCTTGGAGTATATGATAGTGTTCCTTTGTTATGTCCCAGTTCATCAAAACTAATCGAAGCCACTTTAAATTAACAAGAAGTTCTTACAGTCGTCGTTAATATGGGCACGTCTGAAGAAGGGGATGAAAGGGACCTCAAATATTTTCAGCGCCGAAATTAACCTTGGCTTTGAACGCTTCTGCCAGAAAGAGGAATTCAAGCACCATCGGAAGGCAAGGACAAAAGAAGGGCCAAATTGGTTGAACTGGCATTTACTGCTTATTCTATGAAACTAGCCAAAGTGTCCGGTGGCGAAAGCGAGAATGAGAAGGCGATCATGGCCGATTTACTGACCACGGACAAGGGTGTTTTGCCAGAACCAGCATCGATAGGGAATTGGAGAAGGAGTTTGACACTCTTTCCAGAAGTCACTTTCCCTGATATTTGCAACTATCTCCCTGGAGAGACCGACGAGTATTCAGCAGAAAACCTTAAATCTTTCAAAAGCCTTACTGTTCAGCTACGCACCGTCTCTTTCGATTGTTAAGACGCTCAACGGCGCGCGTACTTTTCATCTTGGTCAAAGATGGTCGGATAACAGCCTGAACGGACAGTTTTACGAGCAGACATGGAATTCTCGACGTCAGTTTCCTTAAAATTCTGTGAACAGATTTTTGGATCAATGAGGGTCTTGAATTTTTCATTCGCTCGCCTAGAAAAAACTTCGCACTTCTTACGAACCCATGGGCTCAAAGGAATTGAAAAATAACTGAGATACGGTCTTTTCTTTCTTGCGTTACGGCAAACAGCAACAGCACCATACTTGGCCATGGCACACACGGAAATTAACTGTAAAGAGCCCAAAAATAAGCTGAGATTATGGACGAAATCTCAAAAGCACATGACATGCTTGCTCTAAGTGTTTGTTTTCATTCTTTAGCGCTGTATTCCCAGAGCCTCGCGTCAGTGTCCTATTTTTGTAACCAGTCCCTCACGTTGGGCGGGCTTTTAGTTGAATTAATTTCTCACTCTGCATATATTACATTCCGCATAATTATGCTATTCCGCAAGTCATGTCATATGCAGTTCCGCAAACTCATTCCGCCTTTACCCTCACCGGAAATTACGCAGCATTTTTTTGAAATTTAGTTGCATTTTGCTGGATTTCTGGCAATTTTTTTACTTTTTGCCATTTCAGGGAGCAACTATTTATGGAATCTAAATTCTTAGAAATGTGCTTACCTGTTCACAGCCACTGAAGCAAGGGTCACCAGCGAAGCAAAGTTGACAAGGAGGACAAGGAAGCCTTGAATCTGACAAAGAAGATCTCCGAATATCCATCGGCCCAAGATCAGAACTGCGATCGAGAATGGCGCACACACATCTAACATAACAATGTCAGATATGGCCAATGAAATCACAAAGTAGGCTGGAATGTTGCGAAGGCGATGGTTTCTATATAAAACCAATAGAACAGCTATGTTGCCTATTGTACCTACAGACATAATGAAACCAAAGACAAATGACTCTCCTACTGTAGATGATAGCGAGCGAGAAGCCAGTTCTTCATGAAGACGCGAGTCTGGAATAGACGACGAAGAAGACGACATTTTGGCTGTAGTCAGCACCTATTGGCGCTTTCTTTTCTATTTCGTCAAAACGTCAATCTTTTGATGATGTTTAATTCAAGAAGCAATTAATTACGTGCATTGTTATTATGGCAAGAAATGAAAACCTTGGTTATATTGGATCTAACTTTAGTAAGCAGGCAGTATATAATACAACTGAGAATCTACCTCTAAAATTCAAAAGGAAAATAAAACATAAGTTCAATGAACGTATAACAGCGATGTTAGTCATCCAAAGTAACTAAGGTCGAACCTCTTTGTGATCTCCTGTTATAAGCAACGCGACCACTTTTAGAGCTCACGGTTAGAAATTTTCTTAAGCTTACTTTGCTTAAGACTGGTATCGAAAGTGACGCGTGAGGGATTATGAGATTGTTTTTTTTTTGGTGGGGGGAAGCGATTACCTCTTCGCAATACGCGTCTCCCTAAACAATTCCATAATTACTCACGCTGCCACTTGATCCCAGTCCTTTCCAAAGTGAGTTATTGTTTTTAACCTCCCATAACTGACCAGTTATCCCACAATCCTATCTTTCCTTGGGCGTACATTTTTTAGCTGTCACATTTTGCCTCTCTTGGCCAGCACTGAAGACGTAATAGTACTTCCAAATGTTCTTTCCTTTTAGAGATTGACAGTTCACGTTCTTGCATGCATGACTGGTAATCAATGAATGAATGAATGAATCAATCTATCAATCAGTCCGTCAACCAATCAACCAACCAATCAATCAATCAATCAATCAGTCAGTCAGTCAGTCAGTCAATCAATCAATCATTTATCAAGCAATCACTTATTTTAACACGTTGCGTCGAGCAGCTAAAACGGCGTAAACTCGTTCAAAATACGAACTTGTACAGATAATTAACAATTATCTTGCGAAATCGTGTAGAATATGGCCTGATACTTAGCCGGCGAGGCCGTAGGTCGAGTTAGCTAAAATTAGGCGATATTCTGCAAGATTGATCACGACTGTTGTTCATTATTCAATACATTAATAACAAAGCACACATTTCTGCATTTATTGCAAAAAAGCTGGAAAATTCGCCAGTTTTCTCGGCGACACACAAAATTACGTATATCGCAGGATAGAGCGGTTTTTAATTGAGTGTCGAAAGTAATTATGGTTTTGCTTTGGTTTTGCATTGCTTCGCTCTGTGATTGGCCAGGAAAACTCGAGCCACTTTCTCAGCCAATGAGAAGCAAAACCAAAACTAATCGTGATTTGCACGTGCGTATTTTCCCACGCTTTACGCCGGCTACATGTAATTGCTTCGTATTCTGATTGGCTCATTGCACTGCTTACTTCTTTTGTGATTGATCAGAGTTAGTGCTTTTGGTTTTGGTTTTACGACACTCAATTGAAAAGCGCTCTTTATGTTGACTATGCACGACGAATATTGAGCGGGCTATGACCATATTTGGACATGGTCATAATGTGTTCAATAATAAAATATGATATTTACGTGTATCGGTTTACAGTATATGTTGACCTATTTACAGGCAAATTTATCTAATAAAAGGCTACACAAACAAACGAACAAACAAAAATATTAACTATTAGAAACGTTCGAAGAAATTACAATCACGAAGTTTACCTTTGAAATTCTTTACATCGCTCGCAAGATGTGCGTGTGAGGGAAAAATGTTCATATATAGCTTAGATAGTAAGTAGGTATTAAGAAATCTCTCTTGACTGAAAGATGAAACTGATTAAAATGAGGTTGCTCTAGCATTGTAACTTCACCTCTTAGCCAATATACACCTTATTCCAAAATGGCTGCCAATTCATTATTCTTTTGTTTGCATGTTAATTAGCCTTTTTGCCTCATTTTCATTTCCAAATTCTTTTGTATTTTGTACATGATGACGAGGCAAAGAGGGATAATTAACATGCAAACAAAAGAATAATAAATTAGCGGCCATTTTGGAATAAGGAGTATTGGGTTTGTCCATATTTATAACAATTCTAACGTAGGTACGGCCCATACCATTGAAACATCATATCTAAAAAGAAGTATTGGAGCTTGGTAGAAATGTCTATAAGCCTATAATACTGTTTGGTAGCCGTACCAAGCAGCTCGTTATATGACATTTGACTTGTTGTGTGCGACTAACGTTCTTAAAATATAAAAGTCACCATCACGGTAAATGGAGGGAGACGTCTCCCGCGCGGCCATCTTTAATTTGAAAGGTTTCAAAAGTTCACATGCCCAGGGATTAGCAAAATCGTTGCCAGGATCTCTCATCTTCCCTTACCCTGGAGCGGTCGTGGACCGTTCGTTCCCGGGAACGGCAAGAAGATAGATCCTGGGAACGAGTTTGGGGGATTGGCTGTGGATGGGGAGATGCTCACGTTCGGGATCAACAGGCGCACAGCATCAGCACGATTATCGATGTGTTGTCGCGTTCCGGAAGATTGCGTCTCCAGTCGGCACCTCGGATCTCGTTCGTTAATGTTCCCGGCCGGTGCATCTCCAACTCGTCTGCATCGGTGAATTCCGAATAATTCCAAGTAGGCTTTGCGGTACGAACGATTCATTACACCATAGATGATGGGATTGATGGCTGAGCTGGTGGCGCCAAATATGGTATACGCAAAATAGGTCCCGCGGGATAAGGACAATCCCGTCCCGAGAGATACATCCACACTGTCAATCACGAAGACTGGAATCCAGCAGAGGAGGAAGCCAACCACAGTTGCAAACAAAATTTTGGTGACTTTGATGTCTTCCAGTGAAAGCACAGCTTGTCTTGTGTTTCCTGCTCGGAGATTACGTGCGACAGTTTTTTCGTGGACTCTAAGGGCTTTGAACACACTAAGATAGCACACGACAAGAACAACCATTGAAAGTGCAATGATAATGTATGATGGCAATACAGGCAAGGTGAATTTGCTGAGCTCCATGAAGCAAAATAATTTTCCTGGCTGGAAAACATAACGTTTGCCAACGGCTATGTAAGTCAAAGGAATTATTAAGGCAACAAGCCAGCCGCCAACGACGATTAGTTTGGCCTTGGTAGGAGTGTAAATCGCTCTGTATTTGGAGTTTTTTACGATATGAAAATATCTGAAACGAAGCGAAGTTCGTCAGTCAGTTTATAAGTGGACTTAATTCAATTGAATCAGTACACAAAAATTGGTTTAAACAACATTTTTGGGAGGACATGCTAATGTCCGACCTATGTAACTGAGAAGCGAGGTGGTCCTCAGTAAGGCAGGATGGATGGCTGGCAGGCTGTTGAAGCTGTGCAAACTGTTCTACTGAGGGGAGTGGGGTGGGTAATTGTGACGAAAAAATATTCCAAGCTGCTTTTAGACAAAAAAAAATACATACTAACATATCTAAAGGAGAAGATTATGTAAGATTGAGAAAGATATATCTTGATCGTTCTGGATCCAAAATTAAATAAAAATTTACGTAATTCAAACTCAACTCAAATCACCCACCCTCCCCTCGTCAATCCCTGATCAATCCCTGGTCGCCCCCAAAGAATGTGGCCTGTCAAGTTGTTGCGTAGTTGGTTTCGAGCGACATGCGAAGTTGAGATTTGGTAGGTAGGTATACTTTATTTGAATCAAGAAAAACGCTGGCCCCAACAACACTTAGCTGATTTCCATGAAGGGCGTGTTTATACAGACATAAAAAAGAAACTAATGCTAATAATACGAGATTAATAATATGATAAATCTAAAACTACGAAAATTCAGCTAAGAACGAAAACTAACAATTATATATATAAAAAGTATTAGGATAGCTAGGACATGACTAACACAAGACTATATAGCATGACATGACCCAATTACGTTTTGATATATTTGTTAAATGAATATATCGATTCCGCTAGTTTTGCTTCATTTGGGAGTTGGTTCCAAAGCATCGCGCCGCTGTATTTGAAACTTCTTTTTAGAAACTCTCTCTTCGGTTTAGGAAGTGTCAGATCTGTAGCACTATTTCTAAGATGGTAATTAGTCTGATCAACATTCCTTCTAACAAAAGAGTTCCTGAGGTCGGGCGCAGTGTCGTGGTTGTTTACGGCCTGGCTAAACTAGGAAACATTAGGGCTGTTTATACGAGAGAAAATAAGCCGCGGCTTACTCTGGCCGCGGCTCACATAAGACGCGAAAGGAACCATTTATACGAGTAAAAACTCCTAGGCCAGGATAAGCCGCAGCTTGAGAAAGCCGTGAACGTAGATTTTGTACCATTTATACGGAGTGTTCGCGTTTTATTTAAGCCGTGGCCAAAGTAAGCCGCGGTTTATTTTCTCTCGTATAAACGGCCCTATTGTCGCGGAAACAGTGTTTCCTGGGATTGCTGCTCAGGTGGCTAAACCAGGAAACATTTGTTTCGCAAGCAAAATTTGCTTCCGGGAAGCAAAAATGTTTTTTATCTGATTCAAAAACATTTCTTTGCGTCCGAGAAGCAAGATTTGCGACCGCAACAATGTTTCCCGAGCGGCCAAACTGGGAAACATTTGCGTCCGCGACAATGTTTCCGCAACAATAGGGCCGTTTATACGAGAGAAAATAAGCCGCGGCTTACTCTGGCCACGGCTTACATAAGACGCGAACACTCCGTATAAATGGTACAAAATCTACGTTCACGGCTTTCTCAATCTGCGGCTTATCCTGGCCTAGGAATTTTTAATAATAATATTATTTTCTCTCGTAGAAACAGCCTGTTTCCTAGTTTAGCCCTTACGGAACAAAAGGTCAGTATTTCTTCTTTGTTTTAATTTGTATACACCTACAAACACGTTGCGTGAGAGTGGGGATCGATAGTCAGAAAAATAAAGTTGACTTTGATCGCGAGCCGGTATCTCCTAGTGATCGCACGATTGTGTGAAATAACTTTGAAGCATTCTTGAGCAAATCTGAGCAATCTGGGTACAATTTGATCTAATAGAGTTTCCTTCTGGTGTTCTAATCTGAACTTGATTTGGGCTAAACAAAGCTGAAATGGGGAACAGCTTACAACAATACAGAGTTGTTGTTGGCATGCATTGCGTTTATTTAGCTGTCAGGGAGTATCGAGGATGCTTCAAGGGAAAATTCTGGTGTTCTATGCTCCTTTTGTTTTACTTAGAAGCGATTTATTTACCAGTACTGAAACTTGTGATTCGTTATTTCGAACTAACGAAAATGAATCGTCTTTGGCTTACACAAATATTTTTGTATCGCTTCAATATCCCTTAATTAATTCGACTTGCTAACGATGTTGAGACAAACCCAGGCCCAGTTGTGACTGACTTTGATTCCAGTAAAACTATTTGTGCTCCTTACTCACAGTCTAGTATTCTTTTTGGTGAAAACCGAGGGAAACAATGCGTAGCAAACTCTTAAATTTCCATTCTTTATCAACATCATAGACTGATTCGCAGTGCTGCTGATATGGCTCAGATCTTACACAGGGAATTCTTTATACAGTTTGTTGTCAAAGTGCACTCGGCAAACTATTTTGCTTCTGTGTGAATTACCAGAGAATGTGTCCGCATTCAACATTACTTTTAACTTGCATTTCAGTGAAAGTTTGGCAGGGAATGTCAAAGGTCATTGAATGAATAGCATAACTCAAGCTGGTGAAGGTTTACAACCTTATGTTTCTTTAATGGAAGCCCTGGAATCCATTCTTTCCTGCATAAATTATGAATCATGTTTGCTTACAGTTGAATGTAGCACTGTGGCTATTTTTAAAACGAGCAATAGTTTATTTAAAATTTTTTATTCCCACAGCAGAAATGTTTGGGGGAAATTTGATACGTCAGGAACTGCAGTACTTTTAGCGTTTCTATCAATCGAGAGCATAGTTAGCTATATTGAAGCAGTTTACCCCAATAAATCAGTTGTACCATTTGAAATTAGGGGTGTTAGAGTTTTAACAATGGACTTTTTCAATACTTGTCATACTTTTATATGGTTGCACAGTCTTGCTGAGTAGTATAAACATCAAATTTAAATTAGTTAAGTTTTTTAAGATTTTTGAAAATTTTCAATTTGCTTTTGTCCTCAAAATTTGAAGTGTTAGTATGGCTTTTTATTCACCACACAAATCAACCTGTCACCCACCTGTAATTCCACCTGCTGTGTGATTCACATTAAAACGGGAACTATGAATTAAGGGTACCGGCTACAGACCCCATCGCCTTTTGCCACTGGGCGCCAAACTCTGTATATAATGTATCAGTCAATTCCAAAAGCGATTTTAGAATAAAATATTCATTATGAGCGGGAAGCATGCCAAAATGCTTGATTTGCTATAGATTTACACTTGATTTGCCCTTTTTGAGGCCCTGACAATGAGGCATTTGACCGTCTAAACTGGAAACACAGCGGGGTTTTCAAAAAAGTCAAATGCCCGGGTGTTTGCCCGGGGGGTGGGGGATGGGCGCTTTTGGAATTGACTGATACATAACTTCCGAATTTGTTCAACATGGAAAACGCTGGCGATCTCTCCGAGAACTAAATTGCTATCAACGACGTCAAAGTAAGAAAAAAGAAAGAAAATCTGCCGTCATGCATGCTCGCATGTTCTCGAGAACACATGAAATTTGGTCATTTGGCGTTGTTTTATAGAGAACGGCAAAGAAATGGACCAAAATGTAAAACGCACGGAAACGAGAGCGCTAGCGATTGTTTTTGTTCATTAAGCCGGTTGTTTTGTTGTGTTCTAGTTGCCGTTGTCGTCCCTATTTACTTGCCATGAACAGAAGTGAATGGTGACTGTTGTTGGCTTGTGCCATTTGCTTTGTATAGGAGGATCTTTGTTTACAAGCCTTGCTTCATAAGCACACATTAGCATAAATGGCAAAACAAGCTACAGATAAATCCACACCAGAAATTAAAAGCTCTCGGAGAGCTTGGTGCTCGCCGAAAATATGAGCAGGCTCAATGGTTCAATGGTTTTTAAGAAATAGACATTTAAAATGTCAAATTTTGCAAAGAATGTATGGCTGGGTGGCAACTCTTGCCAAACAGCCATACAATTCTTGTAAATCTCACAGGTTTTGAAAGCCAGTTTCTAAGACAATATTCAACATGACCCACCTTCTAAACTGCTCATAATAACCAGTAATCTAAATTCTTAGAAATTTGCCTACCTGTTCACAGCTACTGACGCAAGGGTCACCAGCGAAGCACAAGCGACCAAAATGACAACGAAGCCTTGAAACTGGCAAAGAGGATCTCCGAATATCCATCGGCCCAAGATCAGAACTGCGATCAAGAACGGCCCACACAGATCTAACATCACAATGTCAGATATGGCCAATGAAATCACAAAGTAGGCTGGAATGTTGCGAAGGCGATGGTTTCTATACAAAACCAATAGAACTGCTACATTGCCTATGGTACCCAAAGACATAATGAAAACGTAGAGAAGCGACTCGCCAACTGTAGATGATAGCGAGCGAGAAGCCAGTTCCTCATGAAGACGCGAGTCTGGAATAGACGACGAAGAAGCCGACGACATTTTGCTGAAGTTAGCTGCAATCAGCTCCAATTGTCTTCTCTTGTGAGGAAATATGATTAGGACTGAATAATTTTATTGGCGCTTTCTTTTCTATTTCGTCAAAATGATGTTTAATTCAAGAAGCAATTAATTATGTGCGTTGTTAGTATGGCAAGAAATGAAAACCTTGGTTATATTGGATCCAACTTTAATAAGCAATATATAATACAACTGAGAATCTACTTCTAAAATTCAAAAGGAAAATAAAACATAAGTTCATTGAACATATAACAACGATGTTAATCATCCAAAGTAACTAAGGTCCAACCTCTTTTGCGATCACCTGTTGTAAGCAACTGCGACCACTTTTAGAGCTCACAGTTAGAAAATTTCTTAAGCTCACTTTGCTAAAGACTGGTATCGAGAGTATCGCGCGAGGGATTATGGGATTGTTTTGGGGGGGCGAAGCGATTACCCCTTCGCAATACGCGTCTCCCCAAACAATCCCATAATTACTCTCGCTGCCACTTGATCCCAGTCCTTTCCAAAGTGAGTTACATTTTTTAGCCTCCTATATAACTGACCAGTTATCACACAGTCCTATCTTTCCTAGGGCGTACATTTTTTAGCTGTCACATTGTCCCTGTCTTGGCCAGCACTGCAGACGTAATAGTACTTCCAAACTTTCTTTCTTTTTCGAGATCGAAAATAAGACGGTTCACGCTCTCGCATGCATGACTGGTAATCAATCAATGAATCAATCAATCTATCAATCAGTCCGTCAGCCAATCAGCCAATCAATCAATCAATCAATCAATCAATTAATCAATCAGAGTCAGTCAGTCAGTCAATCAATCAATCATTTATTAAGCAATCATTTATTTTAACACGTTGCGTCGAGCAGTGAAAACGGCGTAAACTCGTTCAAAATACGAACTTGTACAGTACAGATAATTAACAATTATCTTGTGAAATCGCGTGGAATATCGCCTGATACTTAGCCGACAAGGCGATAGGTCGAGTTAGCTGAAATCAGGCGATATTCTAAAGATTGATCAGAACTATTGTTCATTACTCAATACATTAATAACAAAGCACAAATTTCTGCATTTATTGCAAAAAAAGCTGGAAAATTCGCAAGTTTTCTCGGCGACACACAAAATTATCTATATCGCAGTATAGAGCGGTTTAGTCGAAAGTAATCATGGTTCTGCTTCACTTTGTGATTGGCCAGGAAAACTCACACCACTTTCTCAGCCAATGAGAAGCAAAACCAAAACTAATCGTGATTTGCACGTGCGTATTTTTCCGCGCTATACGCCGGCTGCATGTAATTGCTTCGTATTCTGATTGGCTCATTGCACTGCTTACTTCTGTTGTGATTGGTCAGAGTAATTGCTTTGGTTTTGGTTTTACGACACTCAATTGAAAAAGCGCTCTCTCGAGTATGCACGGCGAATCTTGAGCGAAGTTTACCTTTAAAATTGTTTACATCGCTAGCAAGATGTGCGTGGGAGGGAAAATTGCTAATAGTAAGTAGGTATTAAGAATTCTCTCTTCACTAAAAGATTAAACTGATTCAAAAGTCACCATCTTCAATCACGGTAAATGGTGGGAAACTGAGACTTCTCCCGCGCGGCCACCTTTAATTTGAAAGGTTTCAAAAGTTCACGTGCGTTGGGATTGGCAACCTCGTTGCCAGGGTCTCTCCTGTCTAGAAACGAGGCTGAAGGATTGGCTGGGGATGTGGGAGCCTCAAGTTCGAGATTAATAGGCGCATAGCATCAGCACGATTATCGATGTGTTACGTTGTCCTGTTCCCTTAGATTAAGTCTCCAGTCTTCGCCTCAGTGTACATCGTTCGCTAATATCTTACCGACCGGTGCATCACCAACTCGCCGCCTGCGTCGGTGAATTCCTAATAATACCAAGTAGGCTTTGCGGTATGAACGATTCATTACACCATAGATGATGGGATTGATGGCTGAGCTGCTGGCACCAAATATGGTATACACAAAATAGGTCCCGCGAGATAAGGACAATCCCGTCCCGAGGAATACATCCACCACATCAATCACGAAGATTGGAGTCCAGCAGAGGAAGAAGCCAACCACAGTCGCAAACAAAATTTTAGTGACTTTGATGTCTTCCAGCGAGAGCGCAGATTGTGTTGTGTTTCCTGCTCGGAGATTACTTACGACAGTTCTCTCGTGGACTCTGAGGACTTTGAACACATTAAGATAGCACATGACAAGAACAACCATTGACAGTGGAATGACAATGCATGTTGGCAACACAAAACTGGTGAATTTCCTGAGCTCCAAGGCGCAAAAGCCTTTTCCTGGCTGAAAAACGTAATGTTTGCCACCGGCTGTGTAGGTCAAAGGAGTTATTAAGGCCACTAGCCAGCCACTCATGACGATTAGTTTGGACTTCGAAGGAGTGTAAATCGCTCTGTATTTGGAGGTTTTGACGATATGAAAATATCTGAAACGAAGGGAAGTTCGTCAGTCAGTTGAAATAGTAAAATTACGACTTTTTTCTATTTTGCGCCCCTACCTAGGCCCTCTCTCGATTGTGCTAGGCAACTTTATAGTGTTTATGGTGTTTAAAACAACTTTTCACGCGGGTTCTAGCAATCTCGAGCGAGTTTTGCCTTACTGAGCAACATTTGAGCAAAATTTAGGTTTACAGCACATATCAAGCGCGAAAATGTGAACAATTTGATTGAAAACGTCAATGAAAAAATCAATGTATGCTAAAAAAAAGTGTCCAGGGGACTGTCCAGGGGACTAAGCACAACACTTCATCAGGCTCTTACGAACATATGGTACGTTGTAAAAACCATTTGATGATATACTCTAGGTATTCGCTCGAAAAGCACATGGTTCTCAAACCACAACGAAGGCAAAAAAACACTAGCGTAAGGCATGGCGGGATAGCAACACAACATGGACTGGACTGGACTAGACTAGAAGATTGTTGAGGATTAGCCTCAACATCCTGGGGGTTAGGGCTGAACGAAAACCCTAGCTGATAACAACAAATCAAATCGCATCTCGAGTGTTCAGACTAGGCTGATCTAAGACAGCTTAGAGTTCTTAAATGTTCACATGATCTTCATGTTGCTTCCTCAAGAAGGCACAACTTAGATACAGGGCGAACAAGTCTTGAGTTCTTCGTCTTCACTTCTGTAGTTCGCACACGTGAATCTTCACCCGGGAACACTTTCGTTACACGGCCTAACAACCAGCGGCACCTCGGAACAGTGTTGTCTACCACAAGAACCAGGTCATTCACTGCCAAATTCCTCTTGTTCAGTAGCCATTTGTGGCGTTGCTGTAATGTGGGCACATATTCCCGAATCCACCGAGACCAGAAGCAGTTAGCGAGAAACTGTGCATGCCTCCACTGTTTGCGCGAGTAAAGCTCCTCCTTGGCGAAGACACCTGGGGGTACAACGAGGTTTCGTCGTTGGAGAAGTAAATGGTTTGGGGTGAGTGGCTCCATATCATTCGGGTCGTCACTGGCTGGACAAATGGGTCGGCTGTTTAAAATGGACGTAACTTCAGCAAACACTGTACGCAAGGTCTCCAAACTGACGGCAGCACCTTGATTACCAAGAACAGCGTTCATGGCCTTTCGCACACTTCTAATAAGTCTCTCCCATACCCCTGACATGTGGCTTGCTGCCGGAGGTTGGAAAGGCCACTCTGGCAATACACAACTGTGCCATTCTGTTTCATGAAGATGTAGCTCTCTCTTGATGAGCTCTTCATTTAAATCTTGCACCGATCGGCGAAGTTCCTTCTCAGCACCTGTAAATTTGTCCCGTTGTCTGACCATATTTGTTTAGGACAACCACGAACAGAAATAAAGCGACGCATGGCTTGGATAAACGTGTCCGTTTCCAATGAACTGACATCTTCAATATGAATTGCTCGGCTATTGAAGCAAGTGAATATGCAACCATACACCTTCACACAGCTACGACCACGCTTCACATAGAACGGCCCAAAGAAGTCCACACCGGTGTATGTAAACGGAGGTAAGTAAGGTACTAGTCTCTCTTTAGGAAGGTCTGCCATCACTTGTTGCATAGTAGACACATTACGCTTGCGGCAGTTGACACATTTGCTCAGGATCTGGCGTACCAGAGACCTCGCTCTCAAGATCCAGTAGATTTGGCGGATGACGGACAGCACATGTTCGCGGCCCGCGTGACCAAGCACATGGTGGTAGTAGCGGACTATTAGCACGGACACAGGATGGGCCTTTGGAAGGACCATGGGGTGCGCGGCTTCAAAGGCAATTGGTGCGCGATGAACTCTTCCTCCCACGCGAATGATGTCATCGACCAGCATCGGACTTAGATTGGCTAGTTTGCTATGACCATTAACCTGTCTGCCTTGCTTTAGAGCCAGATACTCCTCATGAAAGTGTTGGTATTGAACCAATCGGACAATTTCTTTACTTGCTCGATGAAGTTCAGCAAGAGCAAGAGTTCTTGATGTAAAGTACTCAAGCCTTTCATTTCTAAGACGCTTGACAAAACGCAGCACCCACGACATCACTCTTAGCAGGTGAGACCAGGATGAATAGCGCTGCAACAGAAACTCAATCTGTGATGTGTTAGTCGTGAACATGACAATCGGGGCCTTCCGTATTTCTTCATCATCATCCTTGAGGTCTTCCACTGGTACTATGGACCGTGAATGTTCCGGTTGCCACAGGAATTTAGGGCCTGACCACCAACGACATTCAGCTTGAAAATAATGAACACTAACACCTCGCGATCCATCATCAGCTGGGTTTGCAGCACCAGGAATGTGATGCCACTGCTCTGGGGAAGTTGTCTCATGGATTTCGGCCACGCGATTTGCAACAAAAGTCTGAAATCGCCTCGTTCGATTCTTGATGTATTGCAATGATGTCATCGAGTCAGACCAGAAAAAGACTTTGTCTACTTGTAGTTCAAGATCGATCAGGATCATCTTACTCAAGCGCGCTGCCAGTACTGCAGCCTGCAGCTCTAGGCGAGGGATGGTCCACTCTCTTATGGGTGCACTACGAGCTTTTCCCATTATGAAGGAACAATGTACCGCTCCTTGTACATAGACGAATCGTAGATAGGACACTGCGGCATAACCACGCCTGGATGCATCAGCAAAACTGTGTAGTTGTACTGTTGTCGGCGTGCCAAAGAACTGGGGTTTATAACACCTGGGAATTTCAATCTTGATAACATGGGGTAGCTCTTCCAGCCATTTCTGCCACTGTGACAAGTATGGTTCCGGGATGTCTTGATCCCAGGGAAGCTTATCTCTCCAGAGTTCTTGTAACAGAATCTTGGCTGAAAACACAAAGGGTGAAGGAAACCCTAAAGGATCGAACAGGGAACTCACAATAGAAAGTACTCCTCGCTTGGTGGATGGCTTGCATGTTTTCACTGCCTTAAACTTGAAGGTACCTGACTGTGCATCCCAGTACACGCCTAAGGCTCGTTCTAACGTTAGTTGATCTAGATCTAAGTCCAGCTTGGGGTTCGCTCTCAACTCTGGCGGGATTGATGCCAATACTTCACGACTGTTGCTTGCAAACTTGGTGAGTTGGAAGCCTCCCTCTTTCAACAAGTTGGTTAGATCTGAAACCAGATGGATGGCTTGTTCAGTACTCGACACTGACTTTAGGACGTCATCCACATAGAAATTTCTGCCAACGGTTTTGATGGCTTCGGGTGAGTAGTTTCCAGCATTGTCTTGTGCTGTCATCTTTAAGGCCTTGTTGGCACAGCAGGGCGATGACTTAGCGCCAAAAATGTGCAATAACACCTTGTACTCTTCAGCAGGATCATCAATACTATCTGACCGCCACAAAAATCTCAGAGAATCTGTGTCACTGGGCGTCACTCTGGGCTGGTAGAACATACCTTCAATATCTGCGGAGAAGGCAACTTCTTCTTCTCGGAAACGAATCAACACGCTACTCAGGTCATTTGTGAGACTAGGTCCCTGTAAGAGCTGTTCATTCAAAGATACGCCATTGAATCTTGCTGCTGCATCGAATACTACCCTCACTTTACCAGGCTTATTAGGGTTGGTTACTGGGTGATGAGGAAGGAACCACGTGGTGTTGCTGATTGTGGCTGTTTCTTCTTTAGTTAACTTTCTTGCGTATCCTTTAGTTACACAATCATCAATCACGGCTCTGTATTTAACTTCTAGCTCTGGGTCACGTTTAAAGCGTTTCCTTAAGTGCTGCAATCGTACTTCGGCTAGCCCTCTATTGAAAGGGAGCACAGGATTATCATCCTTCCACAGGAGTCCCATCTGGTAATGCCCATCTTGTTTGCAAATGGAGTTGTCAATCAACTTCAAGGCTCTACGGTCTTCCACAGACATGGGTTTGGTTTCATACTTGGCAGTGCCATAGGATTCAATCTTCCAGAATTCCTCGAGCTGGTTGTTCAAGGAAACATCCTCCCCACTGATTAGGTTGACTTGCATCTGACTGAAGGCGTGTACATTAGGGGAACCACCAAGTATACTCCAACCAATACATGACTTGATGGCAAGTGGTTCATTAGCCTTGCCCCTTTTCACATCGAGAGGTACGAAAACTTCCTGGATATTGGTACCAAGCAGGACAGAAATCTTCTTCCTTTCCACCTCAGGAAAACATACTTGCTGCAGATGCGGCCACTGTTCCACCGACCTTGTCACCTTTGTGTGCTTTAGGGGAATCGTCAGATCCTTTACAGCCCAGGCAGCCTTGACATCAATCACATTGTCATTCAGGTTGTCCACTGAGGCAATCTTGAAGTCAACTTTCAGCCCTTCTTCTTCAGCATTAGCATTGTTAACGGTTGTAAGTGAAAGCTTACTTGACGATCCCTTAATGTTCAACAGCTTCACAAGAGAAGGGTCTATCATAGTTATGTCAGAACCTGAATCCACTAGACCATAAGTCGTTATTTGGCTGCCATCCTCGCTGATCACTTTAACCGGGATGACTTGAAGCAACACCTCGCAAGAATTAACTGGGCCTTTCGCAGAGCATGTTGAAATAGTACCTTGATCAGGTACTAAGTTCTGGTTGGCAACCTCATTATTCTGGTTTACCACTTCCTGGTTTGTCCTTTCTCTGGGTTCGGGAAAGTGCAACAAAGTGTGATGCATCTTGCCACAACCTTGAACTTTGCATCTTGCTAAAGATTTACAGTTCCTCGAATTGTGTCCAGCTGGGCTGAGACAATTGAAGCAAATCTTCCTTTGCCTTACAAGATCACTTCTCTCCTGGGGAGATTTTGATTTAAATGCTTCACAGCGATACAGTCGGTGGGGCTGATGACAAATTGGGCATGATTCTGGTTTTGCTGTTGTAATGGCGTAGGCAGACACCTTAGGAGTTGCAAGCTTACTCCTAAACTTGACCTTGGGAGCCTTTGCGCTCAAGACTCTTCAAGTGCTCGGCAAATTTGGCTTGCATCCACCTGGGCAGTCGCATGATGACCTTCTCCAGGTTGTCAGTATTCATTTCACTGAGATATCCCATTGACTCTAGGGTATCATAGGTAACTTGGGCTGTGTCAGCATAGCGCTGCAAGCTCTCCTTGTCGTTTGCTTGTATAACAGGTCCTTTCGTCAGGGCTTCCACACACGCTCTCACTACCTGAAATGGCTGACCAAACCGCTCCTCCAATGTCTTAAGCGCCTTTGCTAGACCACCAGGCATTGGCTCGTACCGCTGCACTGCAATCAAGGCAGGTCCTTCTAAAAACTGGAGCAGACGGGTCATTTTGACAGCATCATCAAGGGGTCTTGTTTCGACCATTTGCCTAAATCTTTGACGGAAGGCTGGATATCTCTCGGGGGATCCATCAAACTTCTGGATTTGCACATGAGGTAGATCATAAGAGGCACTCATTCTCTCCATCGATGACATGATAGAGACAAGGCTTTCATTCACAATTTGACTGGGCACATTAGGGTGTGTCGTACGACTGGTATTGGTGGAGACAAGTGGTGTCCGTACAGCTGGCAATGCGTTCAAAGGTTGCCGATTGGATCTACCTTGGTACTGGGCTTGGTCAGGCTTAGTTGTGTCCCTCGTAAAAACTGGCTTAACTGGGTTTTCTGAAGTCATACATGGTTCACTCGAACGGGTTTTACCAGTAAATTCTGGGGAGCCTGTTGTCTGAGGCTCACCTCCCATTGCAGGTGTGGACGTGTAAGGCGGGATCATCCTTGACACTGGGCCAGGAGGGATACTAGTAGTAATTAAAGATGGTAAGGTAACAGTTGGTACTGTAGGGGGTTGCGGTAGGATATCCTTTAGGTATATGTCAAGTTTTGGTGACCACTTAATACCCTGCTGTTCATTCGGCTTGTCTGATACTCCTTCTTCTGTCAGAAAGGCCTCTAAACGAGCTAATTCTGCCTGATTCTTTGCAGCTACAACTTCCCTCTCTGCTTCCAATTTGGTCATTTCCAATCTATGTTGCAGTTCCAATTCTGTTCGTTTTATTTCCATTTCGACTCTTTTCATCTCTAACTCGACTACTCTCCTACTCCTTTCTTCAGCTTGTTGTTGAATTAATGCTGCCTTTGCTGCTTGGGCCTTAGCTTCTCGGGCCTTGGAGCTAGACACGCTTAGTTTCGAGGTACGACTCGCTGAGGATTTCACGGATTCCGGGGGGGAAGGTTTCTTTGACACATTCACATCCTCAAACGCTTGATTATTGTAAAAGGCAGCAGCACTAACAACAAACTGTTCTATACGATCATTATAGACTTGTATTCTTGATTGTTGAGCGGCGCGGTCGCTCAATACTTCTTTATATTTCTCACAGTTGGTATCAAGCAAATCAGCATATTTATCACAACAAATACAATACTGTTCCCACGCGGCGTTAAGTCGAGTTTGCTGGGTTCGTACCTTAACAACATTGCTGAAATCCTTCAGGCTTTCATCCAGTTCATTGCACACTTTGGTAATGTTCGATAAGTACCCTCTTCGGGACCTCTCCAGCGACTCCAATGCTTTGTACAGTATTCCTTCTTCAGTCATGACACTAATCTTTCATGGCGGGATTCCTTCGATGAATTCGCTTTCCACTTGAAAATGTCCAGCAGAAAAATAAGCAGAAGTTTCGTCACGAGGCACAAAAAAAACAAATGGTTTTTACCCAATGTCCAGGGCACTGTCCAGGGGACTAAGCACAACACTTCATCAGGCTCTTACGAACATATGGTACGTTGTAAAAACCATTTGATGATATACTCTAGGTATTCACTCGAAAAGCACATGGTTCTCAAAACGCAACGAAGGCAAAAAAAAAACACTAGCGTAAGGCATGGTGGGATAGCAACACAACATGGACTGGACTGGACTAGAAGGTTGTTGAGGATTAGCCTCAACAAAAAGAAATAATAATGTTAAAATTTTTATTTAAATAATCCTGAATTGGTCATACCGCACTCACTCAGCAACAAATTATACTTTTATATTATCCTTCGAGGTGGCCTCTCATTAGGTGTATTACTCGTAAATATTACGAAAATGGCAAATGGATGAAATAAATAAATAAAAATGTATTGGAAACCTGTCACTTGATTAATCGTTTCGCAGGCCTACTGCTTTCATCATGTTGAAATAGCGCGTGCCCTATGAGAGTATAAGGCCCGGTTCAAACGTCGAACTTTTCATGCGCCGAATCAAATCATTTGATTCGGCACATGAGAAGTTCGACGTTTGACCGACCGGCTCGGTCGAATTTAATAGTTGGGCTCGACCCAAATCAAACAGTCGAATTTAATTGATTCAAACGTCGAACTTCTCATGTGCCGAATCTAATGCCTAAATTATTTCAATGTATTTTCGGAAAAACATCAAGAGTCACATTTAATTCGACCTCTGAATCAACTTCGAATTTTAATTTATTTGGGTCGACCAAAATAGACATTTGATTCGGCGCATGAAAAGTTCGACGTTTGAACTGGGCCTAAAGCACGCAGATGACGCCATTTGCTTCGCGTGCAGTTTCAAAATCATTACAAACCTGGCATTTTTCACAATTCAAAAAATAAACTTCTTGATTAAAATAGTACAGTCATACCATAGAACTGAAGAGACGAATTCTAAGTGCTGTGCGTTTTAACTGAACGATTGAAGCCTCCCGTTAAAAAACAATTTTTACACTGACAAGACACAGTGTTGACGCAACATGTACGATCACTGACGCCGATCCGCGCGCGCAAATAAATTTGAGAATAGCTTGAGAATAAAATTTGCTAAAGTTTGCTAAAGTTTTCTCACAAATTGAAACGAATTTATTTACAAATGTGGGAAAACGTTATTACGAAACAAGACTTAAAAAGTAGTTAAAAGCGCTCGTGCTTCTTCCTACTTCTTTCGTGCTCTCATCACTTCCTTGCGTGCCTTTTGACAGAATAAATCAAGGTTAGGGCTTTTTATTTGTTAAATTTGGGTAATTAGCTAAGATTACGTACATTTTTAAGAAAAGGCCGTCTGTTTCATTATTTACTTGTCACGTACGAAAATTGATGGTGATTTGCCAAATAGAAAACCCCGCTTTTATTATTTACTTTTCTTGTGACATCTGCTTTGCACAATGTGTAACAACTAGATTGCGAACGACAGGAGGCCGAGTTTGGCTCTTGATATTTCACCCATATTTTGCCAGCAACTCTTAAAAGCTAAGTTTCTAGCTATTTTTTCTTGACAAGTATTAACAATTGTTGAGAAGGACGAAAGACGTTTGTATAAAAAAAATCAAGAAATTTAGATAGCATTTTGTTGGATTTTTGGCAATTTTTTTAGCAATGTTTTTGGCATTCCAGTTAGCAACTTTTCTGCATTTTTCGAGCACAATCGGACCCGATCTTGTAAACAACTCATAATAAGCAGTAAACTAAACTCTTAGAAGTGTGCTTACCTGTTCACAGCTACTGAAGCAAGGGTCACCAGCGAAGCACAGGCGACCAAAGCAGCAAGGAAGCCTTGAATCTGACAAAGAAGATCTCCGAATATCCATCGACCCATAATCAGCACAGCGATGGACAACGGCGCACACAGATCTAACATTACAATGTCAGATATGGCCAATGAAATCACAAAGTAGGCTGGAATTTTACGAAGGCGATTGTTTCTATACAAAACCAATAGAACTGCTACGTTGCCTATTGTACCTACAGACATAATGAAACCAAAGAGAAACGACTCTCCTACTGTAGATGATAGCGAGCGAGAAGCCATTTCTTCACGAAGACTCGAGTCTGGAATAAAAGATGAAGAAGACGACATTTTGGCTGCAGTCAGCACCTATTGTCTTCTCTTGTGAGGAAATATGATTAAGACTGAATCTTTTCATTGGCGCTTTCTTTTCTATTTCGTCAAAACGTCAATCTTTTGATGATGTTTAATTCAAGAAGCAATCAATTATGTGCGTTGTTATTATGGCAAGAAATGAAAACCTTGGTTATATTGGATCCAATATTACTTAAGTAAGCAATATATAATACAACTGAAAATCTACCTCTAAAATTCAAAAGGAAAATAAAATGTAAGTTCAATGAACATATAACAGCGATGTTAATCATCCAAAGTAACTAAGGTCGAACCTCATTTGCGATCACCTGTTATAAGCAACTGCGACCACTTTTAGAGATCACGATTGGAAATTTTCTTAAGCTTACTTTGCTAAAGATTGGTATCGAGAGTATTGCACGAGGGATTATGGGATTGTTTGGGAGGGGGAAAGCGATTAGCTCTTCGCCATACGCGTCTCCCCAAAAAATCCCATAATTACTCACGCTGCCACTTGATCCCAGTCCTTTCCAAAGTGAGTTACTGGTTTTAGCCTCCTATACAACTGACTAGTTATCACACAATCCTGTCTTTCCTAGGGCGTACATTTTTTAGCTGTCACATTGTCCCTCTGTTGGCCAGCACTGAAGACGTAATAGTACTTCCAAACTTTCTTTCTTTTTCGAGATCGAAAATAAGACGGTTCACACACTCTCATGCATGACTGGTAATCAATCAATGAATCAATCAATCTATCAATTAGTCTGTCAGCCAATCAACCAATCAATCAGTCAATCAATGAATCAATCAATCTATCAATCAGTCAATCAATCAATCAATCAATTCGTCAGTCAGTCAGTCAGTCAATCAATCAATCAATCAAACAATCAATCACTTATCAAGCAATCATTTATTTTAACACGTTGCGTCGAGCAGCAAAAACGGCGTGAGCTCGTTCAAAATACGAACTTGTACAGATAATTAACAATTATCTTGCGAAATCGCGTGAAATATCGCCTGATACTTAGCCGGCGAGGCCGTAGGTCGAGTTAGCTAAAATCAGGCGATATTCTAAAGATTGATCAGGACTATTGTTTCTTTCTCAATACATTAATACCAAAACACAAATTCGCAAGTTTTCTCGGCGACACACAAAATTACGTATATCGCAGTATAGAGCGGTTTTTATTCGAGTGTCGAAAGTAATTATGGTTTTGCTTCGCTCTGTGATTGGCCAGGAAAACTCACACCACTTTCTCAGCCAATGAGAAGAAAACCAAAACTAATCGTGATTTGCACGTGCGTATTTTCCCGCGCTATACGCCGGCTACATGTGATTGCTTCGTATTCTGATTGGCTCATTGCACTACTTACTTCTGTTGTGATTGGTCAGAGTAATTGCTTTGGTTTTGGTTTTACGACACTCAATCGAAAACTGCTCTTTATGTTGAGTATGCACGAGGGATGTTGAGCGAAGTTTACCTTTAAAATTGTTTACATCGCGAGCAAGATGTGCGTGGGAGGGAAAATTGCTAATAGTAAGTAGGTATTAAAAATTCTCTCTTCACTAAAAGATTAAACTGATTCAAAAGACACCATCTTCAATCACGGTAAATGGTGGGAAACTGAGACTTCTCCCGCGCGGCCACCTTTAATTTGAAAGGTTTCAAAAGTTCACATGCCCAGGGATTGGCAACCTCGTTCCTGTCTGGAAACGAGGCTGAAGGATTGGCTGGGGATGTGGGAGCCTCAAGTTCGGGGTCAATAGACGCATAGCATCAGCACGATTATCGATGTGTTGTCCTGTTCCCTTAGATTACGTCTCCAGTCTTCGCCTCAGTGTAGATCGTTCGTTAATATGTTCCCGACTGATGCATCACCGACTCGCCGTCTGCGTCGGTGAATTCCTAATAATGCCAAGTAGGCTTTGCGGTATGAACGATTCATTACACCATAGATGATGGGATTGATGGCTGAGCTGGTGGCGCCAAATATGGTATACGCAAAATAGGTTCCGCGGGATAAGGACAAACCCGTCCCGAGGAATACATCCACCACATCAATCACGAAGATTGGAGTCCAGCAGAGGAAGAAGCCAACCACAGTCGCAAACAAAATTTTGGTGACTTTGATGTCTTCCAGTGAGAGCGCAGCTTGTGTTGTGCTTCCTGCTCGGAGATTACTTACGACAGTTTTGTCGTGGACTCTAAGAGCTATGAACACTTTAAGATAGCACCCGACAAGAACGACCGTTGAAAGTGGAATGATAATGCATGTTGGCAACACAAAACTGGTAAATTTGCTGAGGTTCAAGGCGCAAAAGGCTTTTCCTGGCTGAAAACCGTAATGTTTGCCACCGGCTGTGTAGCTCAAAGGAGTTATTAAGGCCGCTAGCCAGCCACTCACGACGATTAGTTTGGCGCTCGTACGAGTGTAAATCGCTCTGTATTTGGAGTTTTTTACGATATGAAAATATCTGAAACGAAGGAAAGTTCGTCAGTCAGTTTAAATAGTAAAAATGACGCTTTTTTTCTAGTTTTGCGCCCCTACCTAGGGCCTCTCCCGATTGTGCTAGGCAACTTTAGAGCAACTTTTGGTGTTTAAGCAACTTTTCACGCGTGTTCTAGCAATCTCGAGCGAGTTTTGCCTTACTGAGCAACGTTTGAGCAAAATTTGGGTTTACAGCACATATCAAGCGCGAAAATGTGAACAATCTGATTAAAAAGTTCAATGAAAAAAATCAAAGTATTCTAAAAAAAACAAATAATGTTAGAATTTTTATTTAAATAATCCTGAAATGGTCATACCGCACTCACTCAGCAACAAATTATAATTTTATATTATCCTTCGAGGTGGCCTCTCATATAAGCCTAACTTAGGTGTATTCACCTTGTAATTATTTTTACATGAGCTCGGATTCCTTTGTTCTTTTCGGGGGGAATGTATTACATAACCCCCAAATCAACTGTCTGAAAAGCTGGGTGCGGCTTTGATTGTTTGAAGGGAAGAGCGGGAATAATGAACAGCTAATTTAAATGCGAGGGGATTATGTATTAATATGCAAGGGGGATAAGTGACTTACCCCCTTGCATATTAATACAAAATCCCCTCGCATTTAAATTAGCTGTTCATGAAGAACAAATTTACAAATGTTTATTTGGAAATATTAAATACGACGCTACAATTTCTAAAATTGAACTGAGCAGTGTTTTCTTTTGGGGCACATTCGTGGATTTTCTTAGTCGGTGGTTCATCGCTTTCCACTGAGGACCCCGAAAAACTAGTTGCTGATCCTTGCAAAACATCGGTCACAAGTGTCGCTGTCATTTATTGGTAACGAGTTTCGCTCTGCAACCCACTCATCCCAAACTCGTGTACTCCATGAAGTTGCCCTTTTAGTGTTTTGTGGAATTCTTGCTTCATTCCTCGCTTGAATTGCCTTGTCGGTTACAGTAGTGATCCCTCGGCCGGAATCTTCTTTATCTGTAAAAAGGTCCGTCAAAAGATTCTCGGTGCGTAAATTGAAATTGTCAACTGCTTTCTCGTTGTCTGCACCCGCAAATAAAGATTCAAAGTTGTTTTCCGAAAGCTCAGTTGAGGTGCTGCCACTAAAACTGCTTTGAGTAATAAACAGTTCTGACTCCGAATCGCTCAACATTGCTAGCCTGTTCCTAGCATTCACTACGAACAAAACGAACAACTAATTCGAAATGCGACTTTAAAAAACTAACATAATTAAAAAGCCGAGAAACTTGTGAATCCCACCAGTGCCAGCATGGAGTGTTGAAGAACAAAAGAAAGATGAACAATAGAGGCATTTTTCTTAAGTGTATTTTTGCATCTCTTGAGGAATCCTCGCCAATGTAAAAATAAGCGGTTTATCGGCTTTCAGCTCGTGGTTATGTGATTTATTCCCCTTGTGCGTTGCCCTCGGGCTGCGCCCTCGGGCAACGCACGAGGGGAATAAATCACATAAGAGTAAATTCATTTACCTAGTCAAAACCGAGCCCGAGTCAAAACCGAGTCCGAGTCAACAGACCGAGTCACTGGTCAGCGGTGTATTTTACCACCACGACGTCGTGGTCAAGGTGTATAGCGACGTGCACTATTACTATAAATAGATTTTGTCACTTTAGTCCCCCGCCGTGACTCAGACAAACATTGCAGTTCGCTAAAGGAAAATGTGTAGGCGCGAGTGATAATTTTCGAACAAAAACACGAAAGAATCGGTAAAATCGTGGTATTTGCTTTCCAGAAGGGCGATAAATGGTTAGCACCAAACACTGCTGTTTGTGTGAGTGCAAAACGGACTGGAGGTATCCAAAAAAATGCCAAAAATCCCTCAGATTGACAAGAATCTGGGTGTTTATTCCATTCCCAAAATCTTCGCAACATATTGGGAAGTGCGAACGTTGGCTAATAGCTTGTTCACGGGAATTCTTTACAGAGAGAAACTTGTCCCGGCCAGAAATACATACATTTGTGCCAGAAGCATAAGCTTCTCTTTGTTCCCTTCACTGCCCCAGAGAAAACGGTCCCACTACTAAATTTTCCGATCCACTGAGCAAATCTCACACCTAACAAAGCGCGTGTCTGCCCCAACTGAGAAAGGCCCCAGAAAACAATACCAGAGCCACTGGCAAAGATAGAAAACCTAATCGACAAGAATTTTGCTGAATCTATACCAACTAACGTGTTAGGAAAATCTATAACGGCCGACAGCGAAGGTAGCCTGCGAGCAAGTCTCTCGGGGCTTGTTCGCAATGCTCCCAGAGTCGTGAGTAGTCTGTGCTACGATAATATCGCCGGGGCGGATTCCAGCTCTTATGGAACACTTCGTTGCGAAGATCACACAAATAAATTCTGTTTAATTTTCTCGACCACGTTTGCCCTTTGCATACCATCAACTATTGGACTTGTAAGGATTCTTCTGCAATTGAAAATGCAAAAACTGGTCGAACAAGTGAGTTTTCGATAAGATAGAGACTACATGTATTTATCTGTTTCCAGAAAGGAAATCGAACAATCATATGTGCACAAAATTTTCACTGCGTTCATTCAGCTGATTTATGTAAGCTTAACATTTAGAGACATGCAAAATGCCATTTTTCCGCAGTTAGCCCAACTCAGGAGGTTCCTTTAATACTCGGATCAAGCGTGTGATGATGTCCACTCTTTCATTCTCTGATGCACTCGGACACAAGTTCATCGCATTTTCCACTCAATTTGAAACCCCGGCACTTGGTTCTCTTCAAAATCTGGAGAAGGGAACATCGTCATCTTCAGTCAGAACGGTTAAAGAGGGAAGAGAACTGCTCGCGAACGACATAATTTCAACTCACACTCTTACAGAAAAGCGGTTTGTCTGAGTCACCCAGGGGGCTCCAATTTTGTGACGTCATTAGTGCGCGTCGCTATTAAAAAAACAGACTTGTCTCCAACCTCGTTCCCAGGGTCCTCTCTCTTCCTCCCTCGAGAAAGTACCCTGATTGCGGCTGGTCACGTGTCTGCCAGATTTTTGCAGATTCCAGACAAATGACTGAAGGGAGGGGCAGCAAAGTTAAAGATTGTCTCCACTAAGTCGAGGACCCACCCACCGTGCGGATTTGATTTGTACGCATGGACACGTGACCAGCCGCAACCAGGGTACTTTCTCGAGGGTGGAAGAGAGAGGACCCTGGGAACGAGGTTGACTTGTCTCTCATTTCGAACCACGACAGGGTAAAAGGCTGAGATTTATTTGTTTATTTATTTATTTGCCATTTTCATAATATTTAGAAATTAGAAGTAATACACCTAAGTTAGTGGCAAGGAGACCTCAGGCAACCACAAGGATTATAGGAGAAACAACCTCGAAGGATAATATGAAAGTATAATTTGGTGCTGTGTGAGTGCGGCATGACCGCTTCAGGATTGTTTAAATAAAAATTCTAACATTTTCCCAGGTAAGCTGTGCTCACCTTTTCATTGTGGGGATGGTCAGCCAATCTTTTGATTTTACTCCCAGGCATGTGCTTGGGATCACAATCGACAGTTTCTTGAGCATTGGGTATCACGCCGTTCCATTTTAGCCGAATTAGGAGTAACATTTTGTCACACGCATTCATGAAAGAAGCTAAATCGAGGTTTGAATCGGCCAAATAAAGTGCACCGTATCTGGTATGGGAGTCTCACATTCGACATTCTTAGACGATTAGCTTTTGAAACTGCTATCTGAAAATATCGCTAAACATCTTTGTATCATCGCTAGCCTGCGAAGCAGTAGATTCTTTGCCAAACGATCTGCAGGGAGCGGAAAATTTAGCAAATTAGCCAGGACTAGTTTAAAAGGAATCCTGAAAAAAATAATAAGTTTTTGTAAGCCATTGCGTAGGAGTATTAGCGACAGCGAATGGATTGAGCGATGGCAAATGATGGCTTTTTATAGTGATAGTGGATGCGTATTAACGACATCAAAATGGAATTTAGCGAACCGAGTACAGTTTAGCGACAGCGAATAATGGTGAAGTAACCAACACTGAAACTCTTTCTCCAGCGCATTTTCCGCGGACGAGATTAGCAATTGAAATTTACCCGCTCCTACATCTACAAGGGAAGCTTGTGGTAACGAGTTGGCAGTCAAACCCAAGATCATTCAAAGTTTCCTGAACAGAAAATTAGAAAGATTCCTCTGTTGGCTGTGTTTCTGATGTCGGGTTTCGCAGCCGTTTTTAGTATCGTCAACGCGGATACTAAAAACGGCTGCGAGGGAGACCAGATTTATGCATGAACTGTCAAATTTATGATTTACTTCTTGATTT